>CM016624.1:90711524-91206524 GCA_005393395.2 Gossypium australe
CATACTAAAATTTATTTTAGCTTCCTAATATTTCCAAGCCTTCACACAAATATACTAGCACACAAAAATTCATACCCGAGCTAACACAAATAACTAGATGCCATACAATTTTTCCTAAAACCCATGGCCCAATCGGCCCAATTCTACTAGGCCCAATTTCAGGATGTTACAGATTCAAAACTCTTTTATTACTTAGGAAAAACTTGTGTGTTTAGAAAGAAAGTTTGTTTGGGTTGGGCTTGAGTTGAAAATGTATAATATATTAAATCTTTTTTTCTTTTTTTTAAAATAAATTTGTTTGATCCATAAATAATAATTTGTAAACATAATAAATGAAAGTAAAAAGAAATAAAGAAATTCAACTATGGCCTTATGGCCTTATTACATCAAATAATTCCCAAAACAAACTTAAAATAAAATAAACGTCCAAATCGTAAATTTCTTGCTGTGCATGGCCATCCCTAAGCTTCTGCCGAGCCCGGGCCATTACTGTTCGTCACCTGAAAATAGTCCCACAACGGGGTGAGTCAACAGACTCAATGTGTACACAACACTAAGTCCAAAAATTTAGGCATAATATACATATCATATTCACATAATAATTTACGATAATGATGCAACCCAAAACCCAAACCTAGTTAACCATCCGCTACACTTCCCCCGTACCAACCTGCACACCGTGGGGACTAATAAGTCAACCCTCCATCCGCTACACTCCATCGAAGGCAGTCGCTGCAGTCGACGTGCTCATCGCCCTTATAGTCTCGTGGTCTTAGGTCACCACGTTCAGATATTGTGGTCTTAGGTCACCACATTCAGATATCGCGGTCTTAGGTCACCGCATTCAGATAGCGTGGTCTTAGGTCACCGCATTCACTTCCCTTTTTCAATAACCCATATGCCCCATATCATAAATATTATGCATTAACATGCCAAATTTCACATTCTTATCTTTATTCACATGTTACATATAACATATTTCATAATCCTAATAGGAGTAGGAAAACGTACCTGAGTACTTTTGTACCATTACATGGTACTTAGCCATATTCACATTCTTATAAACATGCACATACTAATTATAGCCATTTTATTAAGAAGAAGTGTGGGTACACACCTGATTCGCTTAGCAGTTCACTTAAATCCCGAAAAGCTTGATCTACGCTTTAGATCTTGAATGCCTATATTCGGCCATCCATAATATGTTAGTAAAGAGCCTATTCGGCTATAAAACCAAACCCTAATAGGATTTGTACATTTAAAACCTACCTTGTTGCCGATTAGAACACCAACAAATATCGAAATCTTTACTTTAATTCCTCCTTGTATTCGGCCAAGCATGAAATTGACAAAGGGGTTAGTTTTTGGCTTTTTAACCGATTATCAAATAGATCTAGATATCAAATCAGGCCTTGGCCGAACATATCTATGTGCTTACCTTCCAAATCTTAAATCCCAAAACCTTGTGTACCACTGTCGACTATCCCTACACATCCATAGTTAGATTCGGCCCTTCACACAAAAATCTATTAGAATGGCCTATGGCCGAATACATGCCTTACCTTTAATCTTAGAAATCCCAGAACCTTCCTTCTTGTAGTCGACAGTCACAGAATCCCGAAGCTTTCCTTCAAAGTTTCGGCCAACAAGTATATGGCATTAGAATCTTGGCTTTTGATTTGGAAAAAAAAAATATCAGTAGATCCTTACCCTTTCTTGAAGAAGTCGACAGCCTCTATGCTTGGAGCCCCTCAAAGATTCGGCTTTTGGATGGATTGGAAAGAAAAGGAATAGGAAGAAGAGAAAGGTGAAGAAATTGGCTTGCTTTGCTGGAGCTTTCGGTTTTGACAAAATAGCAGAGAAGAGAGGATTTTGCTAGGGAAAATTTCGGTAGAGAGAGGAGAATTGCTTAAGGAATTTCGGCAAAGGAAAAAGTGAATGGATGAATAGCCTCTTTTCCTCTAGTAGCCGTAATTACTAGCTAGAGTCCCTTACCTGGCCACCACTCTTCTATGTTGATAGCTTTTATCCCTTGATTTATCACTTACTCAAATTAAAAGAATTTAATCCAACAATTATCTCTTGAAAATAATGATAATACATCCCTTATTATCTCCTTGAAAATAATCTAAAATAAATCTATTACTTATCTCTTATTTAGCCAAAATTTAAAGAGAATAAAACTCCTCTTTTAAAAGCCTTGTAGCCGTCCATCTCTCTGCTCCTTGTAGCAAAAATAAAAACTTTATTTTGCTCCCTAAGTGACTCGAACTCAGGCCCACTTGCATAGCTTGTGGCGTCACTTACCTGGGCCTTAAGTGGCATTTTCAGGCCACTTTTCCCAACCTGTTTGTGTGTCATATTTCACAAACATTTTCTCTTAAGGCCACCTTGTCTTAGTTTCCCCTTTTTTTAAACTTTAAAACTCGACATTTCTAAGACATTTCCTTTCATTTCCAAGTTTCCAAAAACGTTCGTTTCCCTCCTTTAACCTAGCATTTCCTTACATTTCCAAGTTTCCAGAAATGTTTACTTTCCTCTTTTAACTTATCATTTCCATACATTTTCAGGTTTCCAAAAATGTTCGTTTGCCTCCTTTAAACTTAACATTTCTTACATTTCCAAGTTTCCAGAAATGTTCACTTTCCTCTTTTGAACTTAACATTTCTTACATTTCCAAGTTTCCAGAAATGTTCACTTTCCTCTTTTGAAACTTAACATTTCTAAATCATTTCCTTACATCTTAGGGTTCCTAAAACTCCTCAGAACACATCCAACACACCCACTGAGCCCACTATCTCATGAATTACGCACGAACGCATAACCCCTAATCTAGGATGTTACATATTAGCTTTCTTAAAAAGTTTCTAAAACAAAATACTTAGAAAGACCTACTCATGATTTACAATTCACCTACAAAAATCTTTAGTTTTAATCTTAAATAAAGTCCTAAAAATTTTTTACGTATTAACTTAAGATTCTAATCCTATACGATATTTAAATATTTACGTATTAACTTAAGATTCTAATCCTATACGATATTTAAAACTAATTTAAAACCCTAAAAAATATCTTACATATTATTTATAATTTTTCTAAGGTAAATGGTAGGTAAGATCTTAAGGATTAACCTAAATCCAAATGTAAAAACCTTGTTATTTCATTATAATATAACACTTACTTAACTAACTTCATGTCAAAAATTACAGGATGGAAAAATGACCTAAAGTTCCCTCTTTTAAAACGAATAGTAATAAAATAGGAAAATTAATTAAATTGACTAAAGTTAATGAAAAGTTAAAACTCTTTCAAAATGACAATAATAAAAAGAAAAAATTAAATAAATGAAATAAATAAGACCATGACATGATGATAATAATAATAACAATACACCTTATTCATAATACAATAAAGGAATGAAAGTAACATAAATAATTAATATTGAAATGTATGTAAGGGGAATGTGTAAAAAAATATAAATAGACATGATAATAAATAAAAATGAAATAAGAATACATAAAAATTATACAAGTGTGAACAAATATAAAACATTAAAATAAAGTGCATAATTAAAATTAAATATATAATGTATAAATGCGAGTGAAATGGAAGATATTTATTAAAGATGGAAACAAAATGACATAGCTTGATTTTAGGACTAAAAGATAAAAAAATGTGGAAGACATAGGATTGATGTAGCAATTAATTTGCTTTTAATTTTTAAATTTTAGATTAAATCAAATGTTTAAATAAATAAAAGGGTTACGGGTGTAAATAGGTCAGAGAAGGAGGGCAGTGCTGCAAAAAAGAGTTATTTTTTGTAAATTTTAAAAGTAAGGGGTGGGAATAAATTACCCATTTTTGGCACCTATAAATAAAAAAAAAAAACTATTTATTCTTTCATTTTAACCTTATTGTTTTTCAAAAAAAAAAACATCTTCCTCTTTTTCTTTTAACTTCTATGTTGGCCATGGCTCCACCACCGGAGAGCCCAATGGCTCTTTGGCCTCCGGTAGTGGAGCCGCTGCGTACGGTGGCCAAAAAATTTTAAAATTTTATTTTAAAAATCATTACTTTTCTTAAAAATCAAAATCTTATTTCGAAATAATTAAAAAAATCGAAACTTTATTTTAAAATTTTAAACTTTCTTTTAAAATGAATTAAAAAACATACTTTTATTTTTCAAAATCTAAACTTTCTCCCTTTTTTTAAAAAAACACTATTTTTCTTAAAGATTAAAGCTTTTATTTTGAAATAGTTGAAAAAAATCAATACTTTATTTTAAAATTTTAAACTTTCCTTTAAAATGACCAAAAAAATAGATTTTTATTTTTACAAAATCTAAACTTTCTCTTTTTTAAAAAAATTAAAACTTTTCCCAAAATCAAGCCTTTTTTTTTAAAAAAAAAGAAACCTTTATTTTAGAAAGGGGAGGGAAAAAATGAGATTTTTGGGGGCTTCTAGGGGCAGAAGATCGACTTTCCAGTGACGTCCCCTTCATCGGAACCCAAAATCTGATCCCTCATGATATGCCTATGGCTAAAAAAAAAAGATAGAAGAAAAGAAAAAAAAATAGAATGCTTGTAGTTATTGTGTTTTTTTTTTTTACCTTTTTTTTTAAAAACAAAAATAATGAAAAGTCTCTTCTCCCTTTTTTCATTTCATTTCATGTTTATATATTGTTTTCTTAATCTTACTTATTTGTAAAAAATGATAATAATAATAATAATAATAATATTTACTTCTACTAATAGTAGTAGTAGTAGTAATGATAATAATACTTTGGGCCTGAAGAAGAAAAAAAGAAAAGAAAAATAAAAGTCTCAAATCCAAAACCGGGTGGGCTTCAAACGGCCCAAGAGAGAACAAAAATTCAAATGGCCCCCAATCGGGCTCGGACAAAAACGAGTGTCTATAGTATTCATATTCACGAATGCTTGATTGCTGCTGCTCCAAAGGGCGTGCTAGCTCTTTTTCAAGGGGGAAATCAACAAAGGAAAGGGGAAAGAAAATGAAAGGAAAAGGTGAATGAAGGAGAGAAGTGAAATAAGAGATAAGTGGGATGAATGAGTGGATGAAAAATGAGGAGGTGAGGAGAGGTATTTTGTAACAGCCTATTTTTAATGATGTCATAACAGTGGTTTCAGGACCATAATTCCGATGAGTGAATAAATATTTTAATATATATTTAATATCTATAGTGTTATTTTAAGGTTATTAAATTTTTGTTATGAAATTTTGAGGTTTAAATGGTTAATTAGGTAAAAAGGACTAAATTGAAAAAGGTGCAAAAGATGGTTTCTATTAATTAAATGAACTAAGTGGCTTCGAAAATGAAACTTAATGGACTTAATTGATAATTATGCACCTAATGTTAGTGGACATTTATGGACTCATGTTTATTATTTGTTAGTTAAAATGATAAAGGATAAAATGGTAAATTAATAATTAAACCAAATGTTAAACAAAGAAAAGGGAAAAATGTTGTCATCTTTCTCATTTTTCCTATCTCAAAACCAAAAATAGCCATTGAAGGAGGGGAGGAAGCTTCGGTTTTTAATTTCTTCATGCATGGTATGTATTTAAGTTCTGTTTTTATTGATTTTTATGTTTTTCGGCTCATTTTAGCTTAAACTACTTAACCCAGGGGTTAATTTGCAAAACTATTAAAATTTGAAGGACTTACCATGAAAGAAATTGATGCGTTTGTGAAGTTATTCGATAGAACGTGAAGGTTGATTGTTGAATAAACTTATTTTGCTAGGTTATTTTTAGTGAATTTAGGGTTTAGGGACTTATTAATGAAAATAGTAAAAATTTCATGGTAACATTATGAAATGATGATTTAAGTGGGTTGATATGAGTTCCTAAGAATTTCGGCTAACATGTATGGAGGGTTAAAACAGTTAAATTTCAAGTTACGAGCTTAAGGACTAAATTGTGAAAAAGTTAAAATAGAAGGGGTAATTTTGTCATTTCATGATAATTTGAATTATAGATTAAATTGAATACCTGAGGTTAATTAAAGTACTTAATTGAATGAAATTATTTATTTATATCAAGATAAACAACAACCAGATTTAAATCGATGAAAGGCAAAACCTTTAGATTAATCTCCAACTCTACTTCTACGACTATAGTTATCGAGGTAAGTTCATATAAATTATAATTTTATTAATGATAGTTTGATTGGTTATCAGTTATATTGTGTTAGTTATAAACTGACTTAAAAATGCTTGTATATCGAAGCTTTGAATAATTCATGGATAAGTAATCTCATTTGAACCTTAAGAATTCTTAGGATACGAATGACATGTCATTAGGGATTTCATGTTTCGGGTGCTGATCTTGAATGTCCTACCGATTGCTGAGGTCTTGTATTTGTTGCAGATTCTCCACAGCTCGTGTGAGCAGCATCGTGTAGCTAACATTCCAACCCACAACTCGTGTGGGTATGCCTATTTCACAGCACATGTGAGCACAATTAAAAAGGAAAGGTTACGATTATATGGAAAGAACACTATGTGTGACATTCCCGAGTATCCAATGTAGTTCTAGACGATGCAACAGGTAAGTAAGGGTAATTAGCAAGGCATATGTTTAAATGGATAATTGCTCATAAACTTATGAAAGGTAAATTTGAATGAATGCAGATGAATTGAAGGGAACTATATAATTATCTGATGAATGTTATGTTCACGAAGATTCATTTGCGAAATGGTTCATTGTCTATGTGTATTATTATACATGGACCTACTAATTTGTGAGTTTGGTGATGCTTATAGGATTATATTAAGCTTATGAGTATGGTAAAGATGTTATGCATATTTTATAAATTGAGCTTAAGAATGGTAAGTTATGTTTGAGTTTATACGAGCTTACTAAGCACTAGTTGCTTATGTAGTTATTTTCCTTTGTTTTGTAGATTATCGGAAGCTCGATCGGTTGGAAGTTTCTCAGAGATCTATCACACTATCTAGCAATCACTTTGGTAGTTTTTGAGTTATTTTGGCCAAGGTTATAAATGGCATGTATAGGACCTTTTTATAATGAATGTCTTTGAATATGTTAGTGAACAACTTGGTATGAATATGTTTTTGGACTATGTATTTTGTATGTTAGACTTATAATGCTTAGGCAAGTTTAAGTCTTTTGGTCACTTTTAAGTACTTGTAATATATGGTCCTTTTGGTATGTTTGTGATGGAATGTGAATGGATAAATTAATGTCTTTAAGTAGCTATATTGAATAGGTTTTGTGCTTGAAATGTGGCATTATAGCCTTGTTTTGATTGAATTTGTTTTGGTATAAATGTGGTGTCTTTGAATGACATATTGGTTAGGTGAAATAGGTTGATTGAATTGGTATGTTTATATGTGCTGAGAGGCATTTAGGTCTTTTGTATGTATTCACAAATAGAATGGTTGATTTAGCAAGTTTTGGTCCTAAAAAGGCTTGTTTTTTGGGTTAAATTATGGAGCACACGGCTGTCTACATGGTCGTGTGTCATTATTTTTGGTGTAAGTTGCACACGGCCGTGTGTATCAAGTTAGTGAGTTACACGGTCTAGCACACTGCCTATGACACGACCGTCTGCCACAAATCAATGAATTACATGATCTGGCACACAGTCTGTGACACGGTTGTGTGACCTAACTCATTGAGTTACACGGTTTAAGACACGGGTTGGTACACAGCAGTAGGTCCCTTTGTTCGAGTATCACACGATCTGGGCTATGTCACACAGCCGTGTGACCCTTGTTTTCAAAATTTTTAACTTTTTCCCAAATTTCCTGATTTGTTTTGATTTAGAATTGAATCATTTCCAAACTGATTTTAGGGCCTCGAAGGCCCGATTTAAGGCCCAAATGTATATGTTTGCTAGGTTTGTAATGAGTTTTAGATAATTCTTGTTAAATGACATTATTGATATGTTTTGATATTAATTGTTCGAATTTGTACAATAATGCTCTGTAACCCTAATTCGATGACAGAGACGGGTTAGGGGTGTTACATTTAGTGGTATCAGAGTTACGATTTAGTCGATAATTGGGCTGAACGTAGCTAGTAATGAGTATAGAATACAGGTCATTATATAACCAATAATAGTGTGATATCTCCTAACTCAAATTGAATTATGTATTCATATAGATAAAAGATGTCATCCAACCAAGCTGATTCCGATAAGGTTGAAAGTAATGCGAAGCCTCCATTCAAGGAGTAGTTAGTAGTGGGCCCGTATCTGAGGGCCAGAGAAATGAGGCGAAAGAAGTCTTCTTCCATATGATGTCCGAATGGTTCTCTGAGTTTGTTAGAACCAACCCTATGGCTTAACGACATCCACCCCCTCTCCTACCCCAACTTGTCTATTCTATTCCTCAATGTTCGGAACAAGCACGTGTAAGCAAGCCTCCGGTTGATAAAATACATAAGTATGAGGCAGAAGAATTTTGTGGAACAACTAAAGATGACTTTAAAAAAGCAGAGTTTTGGTTAGAAAACATTGTTAGAGTTTTTTATTAATTGTCTTATTCTTCAGTTGATTGTTTAAAATGAGCGATATCTCTACTAAAAGACTCAGCGTATCAGTGGTGGAATACTTTGATTGCTATGGTACAAAAGGATTGTGTGAATTGGGATTTCTTCTAGACAGAATTTAGAAAGAAATATGTTTGTTAGCGATATCTTGACAAAAAGTGGAAAGAGATTCTTGAGTTAAAACAGGACCGTATAATTGTAGCCGAATATGAAAGGGAGTTTGTGTGACTTAGTAAATATGCTCGGGAATGTATTCCAACAGAAGTTGTTATGTACACTCGGTTTGAAGATGGTTTAAACGAAGTTATCAAACTATTAGTAGGGATTCTGGAATTGAAAGAATTTGTGGTATTGGTGGATCGAGCGCATAAGACTGAAAAACTTAGAAAAGCTAAAAGAAAGGCATATTTTGAGGCTTGTGACACAGGTAAACGACCAACGAGAAAATCATTTTTATCTCCATCAAAGAAATTGAAAGAATTTCACAATCATAAATCAGCTTCAGTCAAACCTTCGGGAAGAGATAAAGGGAAGCAATTCAAGTTCGAAACCTCAGGCTACTTTTGTACCGAATGTGAGGAGTGTTTGTAATAATAAACTTGAATGTCAATAGTGCAATAGATGACATGTCGGAGAGTGCAGATTGAAAGATGGATTGTGCTTCAAATGCGGTTCCTATGAGCATTTTCTTCGAGACTGTCTTGAAAGGTCTGATAGAGAGAAAGCTTAGAATACACGGTTGAGTAACACGGCTGTGAGAGAGAGGCCATCTAGAAACAGTGGTAATACGGGAAATAGTCGAAGTGGAAAGAAAGACTCTACAGTTGGATCTAAGGCTCAGGCACCAGCTAGTGCTTATGTAATTCGAGCTCGTGAGGGAGCTTCGACACCTTATGTAATTACTAATACATTCTCTATCTATGATACTAATGTTAATGCTTTGATTAACCCGGGGTCAACGCACTCATATATATGCACAACTTGAGTGTCGAATAAGAAAATACCTTATGGTTCAACTGAATTTGTGATCAAAGTAATGAAACCTTTAGGTTTGTATGTGTTGATAAATTTGTAGAAACTATCCTCTGATGATTCGCGATTGCAACTTTCTGACTAATTTGATGCTATTACCAGTTGATGAATTCGATGTGATTCTTGGTATGGATTGGTTGACTCTTCATGATGCTATTGTGAATTATAGAAGAAATCAAATTTTATTAAAATGTTAGAATGGTGAAATAGTTCGAGTTGTATCAAATAGATGTGACAGTTCGACTAATATCAATTTAGCTACGTTAGTTCAGAAATATGTCAAGAAGGGTTGTGAAGCATATCTAGCTTATAAACTTGATGTAACAGCCCGGTTTAGGGGTTAATCAGAATAGTGGTCTCAGGACCACTAATCCGAGGTCGGAGAAAATTATTTTGATGTTATTTTATGAGCTATAGCATGATTATATAGGTTCATGAAAATTTTGGTGCTTTAATTTTAACGATTTCATGCTTAATCACGAAAAAGGACTAAATCGCATAAAGTGCGAAAGTTCTATTTTATAAGTTAAAGGTGCCTAATAGCCATAGAATATTAATTCGAGGCCTCTATTGTGCAATTACACCTTTCTAAAGGTCATGGCCGGCCATAGGGGGACAAAGAAGTCAAAAATTTGTCAAAGTTGGTGTAGTAGGTGGATTAAATTGATGAAATAGATTAAAGTAAAGAAAGAAAAGATATTATCTTTTCTCCTTCACTTCTCCATCGAAAATTAGCAGCAAAATAAGGGTTTGAAAGCTCAAAACTTTCAGCAAACTCTTCTCCTTACAAGTAAGTGTTTTAGTGATCATTTCTTGATAATATTTGTACTTTTGGAACCCCTAAAGCTTAAGCTATCTAAAGAGAGGACTATCTTGAAAAATGGTTGAAATTTTAGAGTTTTTCCATGTGAGCTTTTAAGTTGTTTGCTATATTTTTATGGAAGAAAATGAGTCTTAGTTGTTAGATAAAAAACTTTTGTGAAAGTTGTTTCCATGAAAACACCTAATAGGACCTTTTTTGTAAAGGTTGTATAAGAGGTAAATGTGTGAAACAATGAGTATTGATGGTTTCCATAAGAGTAATAAATGTTCACCTAGGCTCGTTAAAGAAAGAAATTTGATTAGAATTGATTCTTGAGCCTAGGGGTAGAATGGTCATTTTGTGAAAGCTTAAGGGCAAAATGGTAATTTTTCCAAAATTATGATTTTTGAAATATATTTGTTAATGTGGCGATTAAATGAGCTAAATTGTTATTATAGATCAAGAAGAGCTAAGGATTAACCTCGACCGAGGAAAGGGCAAAGTATCAGACTAGAACGGTAATTTAACCTATTTTGAAATCGAGGTAAGTTTGCGTGTAATAAGTAACACCATGTTAGTATGATTTTAAATGTTTGATGTTTGTAAAGATATATGATATGACTATGAATTTGAATAATGGTGTTGTATGAGAAAACGATGAGAATTGTGATGTTGAAGTCCCGGTTGGACTTAAATAAATGAGAAAACAAAATCATTGAGACTTGAGATGTGTAAGGTCCCGTATAAGACCATGTCTGGGACATGGCCTCGGCACCAAATTGAAATCCTGTATAAGACTATATTTGGGATATGGCATTAGTATTGATTATGAGAATCGTATAAGACCATATATGGGATATGGCATTGACAATCGATATGAGATCCCGTATAAGACTATATCTGGGATATGGCGTCGGCACTCAGAGGTGACCCCATATAAGACCGTATTTGGGATGTGGCGTTGGCTTGTATTTATGTGAATGAGGATGAACATGTACCTTTGAGTATCCCAAGTGATTTAGTGGGATAAATAGTTAATCTTGAAATAGAAATTAGATTAGTGCTAAAGCTATCTGATTGAGTGAATACAGGTACCCATGAGTAATTCACGAGAAATGTATACGAAATGTGACATGGTATGAATTCGATAAGAGCATGTACGAGTAAGTTATGGCAAAGTGCTTAAGACTTTGTGTTTTTATCCAATGCCATGGATGAATGACATTATGAGCTTTATGTTGCTATTTATTTTCATGCAAACTTACTAAGCTTTATGCTTACCCCTCTCATTTCCCTTTTCCTTGTAGCATTGCCAAGTTAGCTCGAGAATTCGTGGAACGTCAGAGTTCGAAAATCACACTATATACACTCTGTGGTATAGCAAAGTTAGATTCATTTTGAGTATGACATGTATAGGACTTGGTCTTTTTGATATGTCATATTTGTCAGCCAAAATGTTGGCCATTTATGTTATCAAATTTATTTTGAAAATGGTCATTGGAATTGGGCCTATACTTGACAAGATTATATATCTTCGTTGATGACAGAATTCATTAAGTGTATGTTTGTGAATGTCTTGATTTTGAGTCTTTAGAAGTGCTTTTTGGTTCTGATATATGTTGGATTGAATTGGTGTAAGTATGGTGGCTGCATAGGGTGGCATTTAGCTTGGTAGATAGCCTTTCAAATGTCCACATAGGTAGACACACGGGCGTGTGTCTAGGCCGTGTGTGACACATGGTCAGCCTCATGGGCGTGTTGATTGGTCGTGTGTCCCCATGCATGCTAGGTTTACAAGTCAGTATGCTCAGTAGTAAACACACGGGCAGAGACACGACTGTGTGTCTCAACCGTGTGGGAGACAAGGCCATGGACAAAGGCGTGTGCCCAGGTCATGTGAAGTCTGCTCCTGAATTTGGAATTTAATTCGCCACACGGTCGGAGGACACGGGCGTGTGACTGGCCGTGTGATGCAAGTCAGTGTCGACCACGGGCCAGACACGCGGGCGTCTGACAGGCCATGTGATGCAAGTCAGTGTTGACCACAGGTATGGAATAGGGGCGTGTGATATGTCACACGGACGTGTCCTTTCTCCCACACGGGCGTGTGGCCATGTTTTAAGTAAGAATTTTCTAAGTGCTTTAAAGTTTTCGGGTTGGTTCTGAACTATTCCAAAGGTATGTTTAGGGCCTCGTATACCTATAATAAGGAAGTTATGTTCGTGAACGAAAAAGTTTTAACTGGGAACGAAATTTTATAGCCCGATGTTGTATGTTTAAGTCAGTTAAGTTCGATAATGCCTCATATCTGATTCCGATGTTGAACACGGGTAAAGGTGTTACACTTGATGCCATGGCTACAGAATTAAAATTAGAGGCAGTTTCGACTGTTTGTTAGTTCTCGGATGTGTTTCTAGAAAAGTTATGAGGGTTACCTCCAGTCAGAGAGGTTGAATTTTTTATTGAGTTAGTACCAGGAACTTCTCCAATATCAATAGCTCCGTATAGAATGTCATCTGTAAAATTGGAAGAGTTTAAAACATAGTTGTAAGAATTGACAGACAGAGGGTTCATTCGGCCTAGTTTTTCTCCCTGGGGTACATCTATACTGTTTGTTAAGAAAAAGACAGGTCAATGCGATTATGTATCAATTATAGACATCTTAATAAAGTCATGACTAAAAACAAATATCCATTGCCGCGTATCGATGGTTTGTTTAATCAATTGAAAGGTGCAACAGTGTTTTCAAAGATTGATCTTCGTTCTGGATATTATCAGTTACGGAGACTACTTTTAGGACCAGATACGGAAATTATGAATTTTTAGTTATGCCATTTGGTTTAACCAAAGCACTTGCTGTGTTTATGGATTTGATGAACATAATATTCCGGCCATTTTTAGAAAAAAATTTTGTTGTATTCATTAATGATATTTTGATCTATTCCCGAGATGAAATTGAGCATGCACAACATTTGAGAGTAATATTGCACACAACAATCCGTATACCGTAACACATTATAAATTCTGATTTGAATACATACTTATGAAACTCAAGCCTTACAATTACCCTCTAACATCTACACACCATTCGTATTAGTTTCAATTTCATACCACCTAACACCATTAATGATCTAATGATTATTTAGAAGTTTACATTATTCCTTAATACAATTTTAATCAACTCTAACCCTGAGGTGTGGCCTCTACGGGTGCCCTTCTTTATACATAAACAACAATATGGCATCACCTAGCTTCAAGTGTAGTCTAGCTTGGTCCCTATTAATCTCCGAGTATTTATCTATCCAACATTCAAGTATTAATTATATAAGTTCGAAAGAACTTAATGAGATTTGTACATGGAATTTATGTAAATTTGTATGAATCTTAATAGTTTGAGATTTTTGGCTCAAGTTTTAACTCTCTGTATTTCATAGGAGAATTCACGAACTTGGTTGACGAAGCCAATTTCCGATTCATTCTAAGTCATCTATTGGTGGACATAGACCCTGATCATGTCACAACCATGTTCTTTCATGGGTCTCTCGCCATCTATCATTGTTCCTCATTCCTGATACTCATATTCATTACTTCTGGTTGTTGACGCTTGGCGTCTACCCAAGTAATTATCATAATTGCAGCTATACCATAATACAATACCCTCTATTTTTTGGGGAACTAGCGCCCTCATTTGTAAGAACCCGATACAGTGGTGTCGAAAAGTACGATTTTATATTTCATTTTAATGAACTGAGTTGTAAATAATTAATAAAAATATTTATAGAGTTATTCTACAAATGAATTAAATCGAGGATAAGTAATTTAGTTTATTTAAGTATTTAATCTAGTCTAAGGATTAAATTGTAAATTTAGATCACTACAAATTTTAAATTGAAAATAGTTAAAGGGACTAAAATTGTTAATGGCCCAAAAATTTTGGATGGCAATTAAAATGCCAAATTTGTGGCTAAAAAAAACGTTGATGTTATTTTTTATTATTTATTATAAAAAATAAAAAATTAAATTAAAGTTAAAATAGTTTAAGTGGAAGGAGAGAGAAGATGTCTTCTCCATCCTTCCACGCTAGAAGGACAAAAAGAAACATAATAAATTTGATTAGGGTTTTCAAACTTTAACCCACAAATTGCTATTGACAATCCGGTTTCTTCAAAAGCGACAGAAAAAGCTGAAGTCACCGACGAGTAGTTCAAAATTCCTGGAAGTGCCGTCATAACTCAACTTATTATTTATTTTTCCTTTTAATTTCATTGGTAGGTAAGTTGACAAAACAAAGGAAGTTACACATGAGTGGCTGACTAGAAATACAATATTGAAATTTATTCTTGTGGTAGAGAGTTAAATTGTACAAAAAGATTTTGAAACAATATAATTTATTAAAGTTACACATTTGGCTTGAACATGAGACAAATCATGCCATGTTTTATATGAAATGACATTTAATGGAAGAGTTGTTACTGAGATCAATAGAATAAAAAATGAACTAAGAATGAAATTAGAGTATGGATTGTTGTATTAATTTTTGGGCAAAGTTGAGAATAATTAATAAGTTAAAGAATCAAGTAAAATAATAGTAATAATAATTGCTTCGACTTTAAGTCGATGAGCGCTAGGGGCATTTTCCTTCGAACGTCCTAACTATGGCTTTCACAATTACTACTTCGGTTGAGCCGATGAGCGCAGGGCACGAATTGTTTACGTCGGATATACCGATATAAAATTACTTTGACTATAGGATGATGAGCACTGGAGTCGCCACCAATATAAAATTGGTTACGTCAGATATAACAAAAATGGAGTCGCCACCAATATTTTTTCGAGGTGTGGTCGGTTCACCTTGAAATTGATCATTTTAATAAAAAAACATTTTGATTTATTAAAACAATGATTTTGGTCTACGAAATTTGAGAAAACAGGTTCGGGGTTCAGTTATGCACGAGGAAAGATTAATTAATGTCTTAATGTCGAAAATTTGAGAAAATTTTAAAATATGACCCTTTTAAATTTTCAAAACTTATAACCTTTAAAAAAAATTCAATTATTTGGATAAAAGAAAAGTCGAAATTCAGTAAGTTAGAGCACGACCTTTCGAATTTCCCAAACACCAAATATCCTTTGTTTTGTTTTTTTTTTTTTTGAAATCCCTATCTCAAAATATCAAAATGTCACATCTAATAAGTTAGGACGCAACATCTTAAATTGACAAAGATAGGTTTTTTATTTGAAAATCATATATTTTAATTTCAAAAAGGGTATTTGATCATTTAGACTTAATGAGAAAAATCAAAGCCTAGTAAGTTAGGGCACGATTCCCTCAAAACTCCAAATGTCAAATATTGCCTTATTTTAAGAAATAAAGCTTTGGATAAAAAGTGGCAATTAAATGAGATATATTTTAAAACAATAATTTGAGTAAAATGTATTATTAATACATTACAAAACACAAATACCAAAGAAATATACTACAATTGTAACACCCCAAACCTGGTCAATACGTTACGACCAAATCTGGTTTGTTACAGGAAAGGTAGTTCTGAAAACATGTAACGAATTTTCGTATTTTATAAAAACTTTCTGAATAGTGTTTCTATCGTGAAGATAATTTAAAATTTCGTTAGAGAATATCTTACCAGCTTCTTATTAAAACAACTGGAGTTCAAAACGGGTTTGTTTTGTCAAAGCCAAACTTAGAAGAATTCTAGAAATGTGACGGTTAAAAACAATGTTGCAGTTTTAATATTATTTCCAAATTAATTACTTAGATAATCGCAAGCCATCTTTTGTCAACACTTTGAAAACCATTTGTTTATGTTTTTAATTTTAGAAAACCCCATATTTTTCAGTTTATGAAATGTATAATATCAGCATTAAATCCAACCCAAAATTAAAGTTAAAGCGGCCTTATTACACAATATTATCTCGAATTAAAAATAAGTTCAAAATAAAGTACGTAGTTTACGAAAGAAATAGTAACGCATGGCCACCTCGAGTCCGTACCGGCTCCAATCCCGCGATCTAGTGATTACCTGCAAAAAATCAGCAGAGGGGTGAGTCACCGAGACTCAGTGTGTAAATCCCCGTATAACGCAAACTGGGCCTTAAGCCCACAGATGCACATTGGGCCTTAGCCCACTCAATATGGCATATATCACATGTATGCAATGTAGCCCAGCCCAATCTAGCTATCCATCCAAACACCCGTGGCATTATGCCACTGTGGTTCTTGACCACCGTGGTCCTAGACCACTCGTGACAGAGTCACTAAAATATATAATCGTGGGGCCAACCCACTGTGGTCTCAGACCACCGTGACGATCTATGATAAGTTTATGTATTCGTGAGGCCAACCCACTGTGGTCTTAGACCACCGAGACAAGTCACTGATATACGTATACGTGGTTTCAACCACCGTGGTTCTTAGACCACCGTGACAATAGTCATTGATTCACAGTTCCCCTTTCATTCAATCCCAAGCCCATGCTCATTTCATCATATTACTAAAATGAATGCAAACATACTCTCAATGTGTAACAGATAACTATTTCATACATGCATAACATCGAATCAGTGATTTCCATCCTTACCCACGAGGGTATTCCGGCTATCAAATCAGTCATTTCGGCTTTCAGCCAACACAGTTAATAACACAAACAGTAAGAAACGTGTGAGTAATACACACCTGATAACGCGTTACACTAAGCTCACTACGTCGACGCTTTCACTAGCAAGGACAATGGCTATTTGCCTATCCCAGGCAGACGTCGACTCTCTACCACAACCCGGCGGATAATCCTGAATCACCGACACAACACGCCATTTAAACTTAGGAACCGAAACTATGGGTTCGCTCCCTTCTCTTGATTGACCGACACTTGCATCCATGGTAAGAGTCTTGATCAGAAAACTAGGTTAAAGCAACAAAAGAGAAAGAGAGGATAGGTGCCAAATCAAAAGAATCTTCTTACCTCGATCAATGAAAACTGAACACTAGAAGCTTGCCTTACGAAATCGAACGAGTCCCTAAATATCACCAAGTTAGAATCGATTCCCGAAACAGAACAAAAGAAACGGCCTTTCGGCCAAAACAAAACGAAAAAGAACCACCCTTTCCATCCATTCGGCCAACATCCAAACTTACCAATGACCTTCCAAACGCTGGCTAGATGAAGAAGAGAATACGAGAATGAGCCCCTCTACAATCGGCCAATGCCCAAAAGAAACAAATCAACACCTTCGGTTTAACAAACCACAAGAGAAAAGAAAAAGAATGAAAAAGAACCCAAAAGAAGAATCCTTACCAAAACAAGAAGATGCCGATTAGAAGGGCTATATTCGACTACTGGCAAAACAATGGAAGAATGCCTTCAGTTGACACTCAGAAAGATTCGGCTTCCACAAGGTATGAACAAAGAAGAGAGAGAAGAGAAAGAAGAGAAGAAAGTTTTGGTTTCAATCACTTAGAACAAGAGAAATGTGAAGTAAAGGAAAAATAAACAACTGTGATTCGGCCAACAAAAAGGGATAAGTTTTAGGAGATGGTTCGGCTAGCACAAAAAATGGTAGAGGAGAAGAAAGGTTTCGGCTTGGCAAGAGAGGAGATGATAGAATGATTCGGCTAAGGTAGCTAATAAGGGTGGGCTTCCAAAATAAGAGAAGAGGAGTACTCGGCTACTGGTGAGAGCTTTAGAGAAGAAAGAAACAAAAGATGGAAAGGAATAATGAAAATGCTACGATTTTGGTAACAGAGATTGCCACAAAATGACCGAATATGCAAAACAAAGAAATGAAACCAACGCCTCAAGCCTCCAAAATTTTGGCACACCAAAGCTAGCACTAAACCGAATTCTCCCCCCTTCAAGCTTCCTACATTCGGCCATCACTTCCACCAACATCAAATCCCATGTTTTGCTCCTACTTTCACTCCCCTTCATCCATTTGAATTGGTTTGACCAATTCAAACTCCACAAGCCCCTCATGACCACTCGTTTGAACACCTTGACTCATTCAGCCAACAACCTTGGAGAGTCCCTGCCGAATCCACCTTCTCCCCATCTAGGTGCCAAAAATAAAGCTTCATAATAAGGCTTATAGGATTCGAACTCCTTCCCTTCAACTCCTACAAGTGACGCCACTTCCCTGCACCTTAAGTGGCGTCTTCTTGCCACTCCACCACACTTCTTCTTGTGTCAACAAACACAAGAAATTACCCTTAAGACCTGATTCAACCAGCTCTCCCCTCAAGAGCCTAAAAACAAAATTTTCACCAAGGCTCAAGCTTGACCCCGAGCCTTTCCGGGACCCCCAAACATACCAAATTAACAAACAGAACATGCCAAACACATAGCAAACATAGAAAAATGCAGAGCCCCTAACTCCCAGATGTTACAGTTCTACCCTCTTAAAGAAATTTCGGCCTCGAAATTTACCTGATCAAAAGAGGTGAGGGTATTGATGTCGCATCACATCCTCTGGCTCCCACGTGGCTTCCTCTTGACCATGATTCTGCCACAACACTTTAACCAATGGAACTGTCTTCCTCCGCAATACTTTAACATCTCATCTAAGATCTGAACTGGTTCCTCTTCAAAAGATAAATCAGGTCTCACTTCAATTTCCTCCGCTGGCACTATGTGAGATGGATCCAAACAGTAGCGCCTTGGCATCGAGACATTGAATACATCATGTATCTGTCCCAATTCTGGAGGTAACTCAAGCTGATAAGCTACTCGTCCCACACGTTTCAACACTCGATAAGGCCCGATGAACCTGGGGCTCAACTTGCCCTTCCGTCCAAACCTTAACACTTTCTTCCAGGGTGAAACTTTTAGAAAAACCCGATCCCCCACTGAAAACTCTATATCCTTACACTTCAGATCTGCATAAGATTTCTGTCTGTCAGAAGCTTCCTTCAGCTGAGTCCGAATCATCTTAACCTTTTCCTCTGTTTCTGAAACCAATTCTGGACCCAACAATTGGCGCTCACCCAACTCTGTCCAGCAAGTAGGAGTGCGACACTTCCGACCATACAACACTTCGTAAGGTGCCATCTTGATACTGGATTGATAGCTATTGTTGTATGTGAATTCTGCCAACGGTAGAAAATCCTCCCAACTACCCTTGAAGTGGATAACACAGCCTCTTAACATGTCTTCCAAGATCTAAATTACCCTCTCAGATTGCCCATTAGTCTGTGGATGAAACGCCGTGTTGAAATTCAGTCTTGTACCCAACGCTTGATGCAATGCCTTCCAGAACCGCAACGTAAACCTGGGGTCTCTATCTGATATGATAGACACAGGTACCCCATGCAACCTCACAATCTCTGCCATATACAGCTTGGCTAACTTCTGTAGTGAGTAATCAACCCGAACCGGTATGAAGTGAGTGAACTTCGTCAACCGATCCACAATTACCCATACTGAATCTTTCTTCGTAGGCGTAAGGGGTAGCCCACTCACAAAGTCCATCGTTATCCGCTCCCACTTCCAAAGTGGAATCTTCACTGGTTGTAGCAACCCAGAAGGCAATTGATGTTCCGCCTTCACCTGCTGACACGTCAAGCACTTACCCACAAACTCGGTAACTTCCTGCTTTAGACCCGGCCACCAAAATTGTTCTCGCAAATCTCGGTACATCTTACTCCCACCAGGATGCATAGCATATGGACTACTATGCGCTTCCTGTAGAATCTTCTGCCTTAACTCGGAATCCTTTGGCATACAAGCCTTTCCCCGAAAGTACAATACCCCATCACTGTTCACACTAAAATCTGCAATCCCACCTCCTGCCACTAGTTGAAATTTAGAACTTAACGATTCATCTGATAACTGCTTCTCTCTGATCTGACTGACCCAAGAAGGCTTCACTTGAAGTTCAGCTAGTAAACTTCCATCATCATACAAGCTGAGATGCGCAAGCATTGCTCTCAAGTCTGATATTACCTTACGGCTTAACGCATCTGCCACTACGTTAGCTTTACCCGGGTGGTGCTCGATCGAGCAGTCATAGTCTTTCAACAACATAATCTACCTCCGCTACCTTAAATTCAACTCCTTCTGGGTAAAGATATATTTCAGGCTCTTGTGATCTGTGTAGATGATCGACTTCTCCCCATACAGGTAGTGTCTCCAGATCTTCAGAGCGAACACTACCGTAGCTAACTCCAGATCATGCATAGGATAGTTCACTTCATGTGGTCTCAATTGCCGGGACGCAAATGCTAACACCTTCCCCTCTTGCATCAATACACATCCTAACCCTGTGTGCGACGCATCACAGTAGACGACAAACTCCTTTCCAGCCTCAGGCTGAATCAACACGGGTGCTTCAGTCAAAATCCTTTTCAACTTCTCAAAACTATCTTGCTGCTTGACTGTCCAGACAAATGGTACCCCTTTCTGTAATAGCTTGGTTAACGGTGCAGCTATTAACGAGAATCCCTCAACAAACCTTCTGTAGTACCCAGCCAAACCAAGGAAACTCCAAATTTCTGCCACCGACTTACGCGGTTTCCAGTCCAATACGGCTTCAATTTTTCGGGGGTCAACCCTAATCCCCTCAGCAGACACAACATGTTTTAGAAAGGTAACTTCTTTCAACCAAAACTCACACTTACTGAATTTGGCGTACAGCTGCTTCTCCCTCAGAATATGCAGAACCACCCGAAGATGCGAATCATACTCCTCCTTCATCCTGGAATAAACCAAGATATCGTCTATGAACACTACGACAAACCGATCCAGATAGGGTTGGAATACCCAGTTCATCATGTCCATAAATGCAACTGGTGCATTCGTCAACCCGAATGACATCACTAAGAACTCGTAGTGACCACAATGAGTTCGAAAAGCTATCTTATGAATATCTGCCTCATTGACCCTAAGCTGATGATAACCTGACCTCAAGTCTATCTTTGAAAAGACCGAAGTGCCTCGCAACTGATCGAACAGATCGTCTATCCTAGGCAATGGGTACTTTTTCTTAATCGTCAACTTGTTCAGTTTCCTATAGTCAATGCACATCCGCATCGACCCGTCCTTCTTCTTAACAAATAACACCGGCGCTCCCCACGGAGACACAATTGGTCAGATAAAACCCCGATCCAACAGTTCCTGAATCTGGGCTTTAAGTTCTACCAGCTCCTTCGACGCCATTCTATACGGAGCAATGGACACTGGCGCTGTTCCCGGAAAAAGATCAATACCGAACTCTACCTCGCGATCTGGAGGTAACCCTGGAAGCTCTTCTGGAAAAACATCAGAGAATTCCTTCACTGTTCTAACATCCTTTACAGTCAACTCCTTGGCCTCCATAGCACTGATGAAAGCTAAGAACGGTTCACACCCTTTTCGCATCATCCTTTCAGCCTTTAAAGCCGACACTATATTGGACAAGTAGTTCCTTCTTTCACCTATCACTAACACCTCATTATCCTCAGGAGTCTTTAACACCATGCGCTTAGCAGCACAATCCAAGTTTGCTCGATACTTCACTAACCAATCCATGCCTAAGATCAAATTGAACTTGCCAAACGGCAGTTCCATCAAATCAGCTGGGAAAACTATCCCTTGTACTTCTAAAGGCACATTCCTAAAAAGTTTGTTCACTACTACAGATTGTCCTAAAGGGCTAATTACAATCATCTCTCTAGAAGCAATCTCAGATTCTATGCTCAGAGTTCCAGACACAGTGCTAGCAACATAAGAATGTGTTGACCCAATATCAATCAGTGCAGTAAAGGGCAAACCGAAAATAAGGAACGTACCGGTTATGACGTCTGGTGCATCGCCCTCCTCTCAGCGTCTGGCTGCATAAACCAACCCAGGCTGTCTCGCATCTGTATTCCCAGCACCTCTACCCAATGCTCCACGCCCTCAACATAAACCATTTCCACCCCTAGCGGGTCCACGACCTCTCTGTGGTTGCTGACCACCTCTTTCAGGCTGAACATAACTCTGAGCCACTGGCTGCGCTCTGTTTGGCTCTTGCGGACAGTCCTTTACCCGATGATCCACTGATCCACACCTGTAACATCCATTACTTCTTGCCCAGCACTCCCCCGAGTGAAACTTCCCACACGTAGCACATTGTTGAGGCCGACCAATAACAACAGGCCTCGCAACTTGACTCGACCCTTCGAACCTAGGCCTCTTTTGGAAATTCCCAGCAAATCTTGACGACCCAAAATTTCTTTTATTCCTACCCTTCTCCCTATCCTGATTCTGTCTTTCAGATCGCTTTACCTCTTCGGCTATTTTAGCCTTCTCAACTAGAACGACAAACTCTCTTTCTCATTGCAGAGCTATCAGTACTCGCAACTCGTCCCTCAGGCCATCTTCAAACCGAACACAACGCTCATGATCTATTGAAACAATACCCCGGGCATAACGGCTTAGATGTAGGAATTCTGCCTCATACTCGACCACTGACTTACTCCCCTGAACCAAGTTTAAGAATGCATTTCACTGAGCGTCCACATAGCTCGACCCAATATACTTCCCCTGGAATGCTGACTTGAAGAAATCCCAGGTAATGCGGTCGGCTGCTGTACCATCTCTTACCGTGAGCCACCACTGGTACGCCTCGTCTCGAAGAAGGGACACAACTCCTTTCAATTTCTCTTCCACGGTACAATCAAGATCATCCATGATGCGCTAAACCGCTTCTAGCCAGTACTCGGCTATGTTAGGAGCCACACCAGAAATGCCCCTAAACACCTCAACCCCATTGGCTCGCAGTCGCTCCGACACAGATTTTCGGGCCACTGATCCCGTGCTCACTCTAGCAACTCTCTTCAACACACGTAACATAGCTTGAGACACTGCATCGTCCCCACCAGTTTTGGTCCTGAAATTTCGCTTCCGCAACTGGTGATGCTGGCACTTCACCCTCCGGCCCATGCCCAGATTCCGAGGGTTCAGCCCCAACTCCCCGGCCTTTACCACAATCGCGCATACCACATCCACGTCCTCTAGCACTCATGACTACCGATGCGACTTATTCTGATTAAAAGTTTTATGAATTAATATTTTCTTCCACTGTTTGTTACCGAGCAGTCTTATGAAAATAGCATCAAAAGTATTTCTCGCAAACACTTATATACCTAAAGGCTTCAGCCTATAAAGTTGAATTTTGTAATACTAGCAATCATAGCACAATACAATTACTTCATGCAAAACAACCAATAGTCAGAAGACTTACCGTGCGAATTTGGGGCCGGAGACTCGGGTGTTATGCTTTCAGAAAACATATATATATATTTTAACCATTTTTCAAACTAACTTTTGGAAACATTTTTGGACCTCATACCCACAGCTGAGTTTTGAAACCTGGCTCTGATACCACAATTGTAACACCCAAACCCGGTCAATACATTACGACCAAATCTGGTTTGTTACAGGAAAGGTAGTTTTGAAAACATGTAACAGATTTTCGTATTTTATAAAAACTTTTTGAATAGTGTTTCTATCGTGAAGATAATTTAAAATTTCGTTAGAGAATATCTTACCAGCTTCTTATTAAAACAACTAGGAGTTCAAAACGGGTTTGTTTTGTCAAAGCCAAACTTAGAAGAATTCCAGAAATGTGACGGTTAAAAATAATGTTGCAGTTTTAATATTATTTCCAAATTAATTACTTAGATAATCGCAAGCCATCTTTTGTCAACACTTTGAAAACCATTTGTTTATGTTTTTAATTTTAAAAAACCCTATATTTGTCAGTTTATCAAATGTATAATATTAGCATTAAATCCAACCCAAAATTAAAGTTAAAGTGGCCTTATTACACAATATTATCCCGAATTAAAAATAAGTTCAAAATAAAGTACGTAGTTTACGAAAGAAATAGTAACGCATGGCCACCTCGAGTCCGTCCCGGCTCCAATCCCGTGATCTAGTGATTACCTGCAAAAATCAGCAGAGGGGTGAGTCACCGAGACTCAGTGTGTAAATCCCCGTATAACGCAAACTGGGCCTTAAGCCCACAGATGCACATTGGGCCTTAGCCCACTCAATATGGCATATATCACATGTATGCAATGCAGCCCAGCCCAATCTAGCTATCTATCCAAACACCCGTGGCATTATGCCACTGTGGTTCTTAACCACTGTGGTCCTAGACCACTCGTGACAGAGTCACTAAAATATATAATCGTGGGGCCAATCCACTGTGGTCTCAGACCACCGTGACGATCTATGATAAGTTTATGTATTTGTGGGGCCAACCCACTGTGGTCTTAGACCACTGAGACAAGTCACTGATATACGTATACGTGGTTTCAACCATCGTGGTTCTTAGACCACCGTGACAATAGTCGCTGATTCACACTTCCCCTTTCATTCAATCCCAAGCCCATGCTCATTTCATCATATTACTAAAATGAATGCAAACATACTCTCAATGTGTAACAGATAACTATTTCATACATGCATAACATCGAAAGTACCATCATAACAGAACTTACCCGGTGTTTCCATCCTTACCCACGAGGGTATTCCGGCTATCAAATCAGTCATTTCAGCTTTCAGCCAACACAGTTAACAACACAAACAGTAAGAAACGTGTGAGTAATACACACCTGATAATGCGTAACACTAAGCTCTCTACGTCGACGCTTTCACTAGCAGGGACAACGGCTATTTGCCTATCTCAGGCAGACGTTGGCTGATGCGATCCTAGTCGCATCATGGTTCGACTCCATCTGATGCCATCGAGAGTGGCCTAAGTTTGAAGGGCCAAAGTGCAAAATGAAGCTGATTCCAGCTCTTTGAACCGATCCAACTAAATTAAGCTCTTTATTTAACTTTCAGCTTTGCATTTAGTTTGCATTTTAAATACTTGCATTTAAGCATCTTAGTTCAATAAATGGTTGCTGGTCATTAATTCAACTCAACTTAGTTTAATTAATTGAGTTCTTTTAGTGAATTTAATTTAATAGTTGTTTCTTTAATTAATCTAGTTACTAGGTTAATTTATTGATGCATGGGTTAAGTTCATTTAATGATGCTTTATTTAATTAAGCTAGTTGTTGGAATAAATGATGTTTAAGTGTTAGTTTATTTAATTAAGCTAGTTGCTGGAATAAATGATGTTTAAGTGTTAGTTTATTTAATTAAGTTAGTTGCTAATTTATTTTAAGTTTAATAATTGCATTAATTTGTCGGTTACATGTGATAATTGCAGGTGACTTTTCATCTTACATCCATTATTACTATTAAATAAAGAAGAACATTATGGTTCCTTAAATTCGGCAGCCTCTTTGTCAATAACAGGTATATATAGTGCTTACATGTGGTTAGCTGAAGAGACAAATGAATTCAACTTTAATATGCATTTAAATGGCTAAAATAAAATCTAAAAACTCTTGAATTCCTTCAGCCAAATAACAGCAACTTTATGACTCCTAATGAGCTGATTGAATGATTTTGAATGCTTAAAAAGTGTCCCTTGAGTTCTTCCATGATCAACTGAAAAGTCACCAGCCAAATGAAAAGTCTCAACTTTTGGAATTCTAGCCATGTAACTCCCATCTTCAATGTGATTAATTCTTCAATTAAATTGCTTGTCAATGTCCTTTGAGTTCTCCATGATCAACCAAAAGGTCACCAGCCAAATGATGGAGAAATGATTGCTTGTAGTAAATACCATGAAGCAAACGTTATAGAAGTTGAAGACAAAGAGGCTGCCGAATTTAAAGAACCATAATGTTCTTCTTTATTTAATAGTAATAATGGATGTAAGATGAAAAGTCACCTAAATTATCACATGTAACCGACAAATTAATGCAATTATTAAACTTAAAATAAATTAACAACTAACTTAATTAAATAAACTAACACGTTCCGATTCCGACTTATCAAGCGTTGCTTGTGGCGTCAGTCGTTTCTCTTCCATTCAATTATACCATTGGTTCCTACTTTGTTCAGTAACGGGTCTTTGGTCCATCTTCGATTCCATCTTCCACCTTAAACTATTATAGAAACTGGGGTGACACTAATATAGTGTTGAATCGTTTCTTTGTTTAAGTTCTTTAATCCATTTCCACCAAAATATCACCTAGATTTTATCCATCTTCCTTCATCTTAAAACTGAACCTATCATCTAAACCGTCCCCATCATTTTTTCAAACCTCCATTCCTAACTTAATCCATTTCTTAAAACAAACTCACTTAGAAGCTTCCGCAACTCTTCCAAATTTTCCTATAATTTCTCGAAAGGCTTGTTTCCTCTTCGTAGACAATCGGGCAACTCAAATATGTTTCGAATCATCCCGAGACGGATCGTATCATTGGGTATCAGAGCTACAAAAAGAGGAGTTTTCGACGACGACGAGAGCCGGAATAGGTTCGTGAAGTAAAAAATGAAAATTCAAAAAAAAGGAAAAAATACGAATAAAAAAGTAAAAAAAAGTGAAGTTCTTGAAGTTTATGCAAGTTTTAGATCCCATCTCTTCTATCCTGTTTCCCGACCATCGAAATCGTTTTCCACCACCTAATCTCTGAATTTTCTGTTGGTACTTCTCCTTCTACCCCATTTGCTTTTTTTTTTGTTTAGCCTACTCGATACCAAATTTTTCTTTGTTCAGCCTCCCCTATTCCCGACATCAATTCTGTTGTTAACCAATTTTGAAGCCGACCCTCAAGCCGCGATAAGTCTTTTCGAAACAAAGTATGAATTTGTGAGACGAGATGGGAGGTAAAAGGCACGAGAGTATTCACCAAAGAAAAGCCTTAATATGAGTGAAAACACGAGTGAGAGTGATTTTTCTTTGTGAGTGACTTGTGAGCCTTATGGTGAGGTTTATAAATTTTTCTTCTTTCTATTTCAATCAATTATCTTTTGCATTACTAACATCATGAATCAAGAAGCATTGTCAGATTCCGATTATCAATACTTGTTGAACGGGATGCGAAAAGTCATAAATGCCAAGTTTGACAAGTTGCACAAGCGGTTGGATCGAATCGAGGAACGAGACCAACAAGAACGACTTTCTTCAAATCAAAGGTCGGAGTCAAGGTCGTCCGGAAGACACGCTTTCAAAGATTATTCAAGAAGAAAATTCGATCGAGATTATGGTTCATATAGAAGTTCAACACGGTATGAATCAAACTACGAGTTTCAAATTTTTCAAGGTTACCATCGTGAAGGTATGATTTCTTCTTCACAAGCTTCAACCAATCTATCTACGAGAAAACCTTTGCGAAGAAGTGAACGTGGTTCATATACATCGAAGAATTCATCCACAAAAGATCATTCTCGAAGTAGTTCAGATCATGATTCTTATTCGACGAAAGATTCAAGACGAAGCAAAACAAATTTCGAGTTTGAAGCCTATCAAGATGATGAACGAGAATGCACGAGTTGTTCGTCTTATGATTCAAAGTCGTCACGCATGAATACTCTTTCACGAAGAATCGATCGAGATATCTATTAAAACATTGCCTTGATCCTTGAGTCAATTTTTTCTCTTTTCAACTCTTTTGAACCATCCACTTGTTGTACTCAAAATGAAAAGGAAAAAGAAAAAAAATAAAAGTGAAAAAAATATTGAAAAAGAGTTGGAGAGAAAAGAAAATAGAAATGAGAGTGAAGAAAAAGAAATTGAAAAGGAAGAAAAAGAAGTTGAAAAAGAAAAAGAGATCGTGAGAGAAAAAGAAAATGAAGAAAAGAAAATTGAGATTGAGAAAAAAAATGAAAAAGAAAGTGAAAAAGATCTTGAAAAAGAAACGAGAAAACAAGATGAGCAACAAAAAGAGAGTGAATTTTCAACTAACCCATTTGAAGACTTCTCTTATTCTGTTTCTTCTTTTCAGGTTTCCGAGAAACTGAGTAACAATTGCCAACTTCAGTACCTTTCCGATGAACGACGTTTTCGTGTGATCAACAAAGGTAAAGTTGAAAGGGAAGTTGAATCACCCGAATCGGAAGGTAAGGAAGGTAAGTGTTTTGAAACAATTTCGTCTCCACTAAATTCTTCTAATGCTTGTGAATATGTGGATAATATCGTCATTAGCCACTCTCGATTCATTGTGATGTTTTAAATGATGGTAAGACGAATTTGTCAAATCAGAAACATTGTATTGCAAAATGTGACGGTGGAGTAACGAATGTCCAGCAAGTGCAAGACTCGAGTAAGTATGACGATGAATTTTCTCTTAATCCCAGTTTGTTTGATTGTGGTTATTACGGGCTTTGTTCATTGTCTAATGCCGAATCTTTGAGTTCTTGCAAATCGGTTTTAAAACATTTCAAGAGTTTTGATTGCTCGATCTTGAATGTGCATAATTCTTATTAGTTTAATAAGTTTGATTATCGAGGCCATTGGTACATCTTGACTCAAATAATCAAAATCAAGTTTTTAAACCGGGAATCTATTTTGATTCATCTCGTTGGAAAGTTAAGCAACATCAATTATGTGCGTATAATTTCTATCTTTTTGATACGAGATTTTTGAGTAAAGTTGCGAAATTTGTTCACTTTGTTTTCAATTTTTATTCGCTCCTTAAACAAACTCTGTGTGTGTATTTCACATTCCATCCAAAAAGGGTTGAATCGAATGCGAAGCATCGACTACACTACATGCCTACAGAGAGAAGGTTTGTATTGCTCGACCAAGGTAAGCAAGATCTTTGTCTTTTCGTGCATCAAGGTAAGTCTACTGAAATTGTTGATACATTTTTGCTCTTTTCAGATGATGACAAACATTGTATTGATGAACTGCCTTTTGCAAAATAATTAGATCATGATATGCTTAGCTGTTCCAATTTGTTTGTTTGTGATCTATCTGTTTTAGATGTTAATAGAACACATGTTGCTGACTTCGTTGACATAAAACATTTAGAACATGAAATGCTTAATCATTTTATTTTTCCTATTTGTGATCTACCTATCTTTTGGATTGAAGAAAGGATTCTTATGTTTGATCATTTTGATAAATCTCGTATGAAAGGGTCCATATATCGATCGTTGCATGATATTGTTGTACGAAGTCGTGAGCCATGTGAAACATGTGGAATACCTATTTGTGATGTTTATGTTTATCATCTGAATCATTATTCGGTTGATGATTTTAACTTATGGAATCCATTTACATCGTATGAATGCCTTAGAGATTGTTCAATTTCGTTCCACAAATTTGATAAGGCATTATTTCTTTTGTATGATAAGTTGATCTTATCCTTCCACATGCATCATACTTGTGTTGCTATGTTTATGCGTGGATTGCAAATTTGTTTGAAGCAATATTTGTTAATTCACGACTATTCTTTCCAGGTGTCTCACTTACCATCCTCCCCGTTTGATCGAGGAAAGCTGAGAAAAAGGAATTACGTTCGAGAGAACCATCTGTTCGATTCGAGGACGAATCACTTTCAAGAGGGGGCCATGATGCGATCCTGGTCGCATCATGGTTCGACTCCATCCGATGCCATCGAGAGTGGCCTAAGTTTGAGGTGCCAAAGTGCAAAATGAAGCTGATTCCAGCTCTTTGAACCGATCCAACTAAATTGAGCTCTTTATTTAATTTTCAACTTTGCATTTAGTTTGCATTTTAAATACTTGCATTTAAGCATCTTAGTTCAATAAATGGTTGCTGGTCATTAATTCAACTCAACTTAGTTTAATTAATTAAGTTCTTTTAGTGAATTTAATTTAATAGTTGTTTCTTTAATTAATCTAGTTACTAGGTTAATTTATTGATGCATGAGTTAAGTTCATTTAATGATGCTTTATTTAATTAAGCTAGTTGTTGGAATAAATGATGTTTAAGTGTTAGTTTATTTAATTAAGCTAGTTGCTGGAATAAATGATGTTTAAGTGTTAGTTTACTTAATTAAGTTAGTTGTTAATTTATTTTAAGTTCAATAATCGCATTAATTTATCGGTTACATGTGATAATTGCAGGTGACTTTTCATCTTACATCCATTATTACTATTAAATAAAGAAGAACATTATGGTTCTTTAAATTCGGCAACCTCTTTGTCTTCAACTTCTATAACGTTTGCTTCATGGTATTTACTACAAGCAATCATTTCTCCATCATTTGGCTGGTGACCTTTTGGTTGATCATGGAGAACTCAAAGGACATTGATAAGCAATTTAACTGAAGAATTAATCACATTGAAGATGGGGGTTACATGGCTAGAATTCCAAAAGTTGAGACTTTTCATTTGGCTGGTGACTTTTCAATTGATCATGGAAGAACTCAAGGGACACTTTTTAAGCATTCAAATTCATTTAATCAGCTCATTAGGAGTCATAAAGTTGCTGTCATTTGGCTGGAGGAATTCAAGAGTTTTTAGATTTTATTTTAGCCATTTAAATGCATATTAAAGTTTGGCAAGTACTTGTTGTTTCTGTTCTCCTCTTCCAATACTCGATCATCAAGAATCATTCCCATCATCATTTGGTTTCCCTCCATCTTACCGAACGCCACTATACCAAAAAATTTTTTCTTTCTTCTTTCAGCCTACCCTATACCCAACATTATTCCTTGATAACCATTTTTGATAACCATATATAATTCGTGGCATAACCACCAGATAATTGTGTCATGAGACACCACATTCAGATAATGTAACCAAAGTTACCACATTCAGATAATGTAACCGAAGTTACCACATTCAGATAATGTGACCGAAGCCACCGCATTCAGATAGTGAGACCGAAGTCATCACATTCACTTCCCCTTTCTCATATAACCCGAATGCCCCATATATATTTTATATCATGCATATCATACTTAAATTCACATTCATGTCACTTTTCACATGTTAAAATATAACATATTTCGTAATCCTAGTAGGAGTAGGAAACGTACCTGAGTACTTTGTACCACATTAGGGTATTTTAGCCACATTCACATTCTTATACATTCATATATTAAATATTTGCCATATAACATATTAAAAGTTAGTGTGGGGTACACACCTGATTCGCTTAACGAATTCCTTGAAATCCCAAAAAAACTGATCTATTGCTTTAGATCTCAATTCCTACATTTGGTAACCTTAGTATGTTAGCATAAAGCCTATAAAACCAAATCCTAGTAGGATTTGTATTCTTAAAACCTACCTTGTTGTCGAATTGACTATAGTCAAATCCCGAAAACTTGTATTCTTCTCCTTTGAAATCGGCTACTCACTAGATCCCCTGAATCTGTTAGTTTTCGGCTTAAAACACATAATAATAGATCTAACTACTAAAATAGGCCTTGGCCGAATGCTATAGACACTTACCTTGTGGATTTTAAATCCCGAAACTCACCGAATAACTAGGGAACACGCGGCTTATGGTGTACCTTCGGGAAAAGAACTTCTCCTTCCTTGTAGTCGACACTTAGTAAATCCCGAAAGATCTCTTCAAGGTTTCGGCAACAAGATATTAATGGGGTTAGTCCTAGATTTCGGCAAATCTTAAAAGAAAAAGGATGGAAATCGAATGAGATCTTACCCTTACTTTAGATATCGACAGTTCCTTTGCTTGAAGTCTCAAACTATTCGGCTATGGCCTTGATCTTAGCAAGCTTTCGGCTTTTGGAATATTGAGAGGAGAAGAATGAAGAAGAAAAGAATAGGGGTTGCAGAGAAAATTCGGCAGAGGTTATCAAGGAAGAGTAAATAATGCTGAATGGCCTCTCTATTCCTTTTATAGCCGAATTTACTAGCTAGAGTCCCTTACTTGGCCACCACTCTTCTATTTGATAGCTTTATCCTTTGTATTATCACTAAATAAAAGAATTTAATCCAACCATTATCTCTTGAAAATAATGATAAATAAATCCCTTATTTATCCATCATTTAGCCGATTTTAAAGAGAATAAAACTCTTCCTTTTTAAATAGCTTGTGCCGTCCGCCTCACTTCTTCTGGAAGCAAAATAAAATTTCTTTTATTTGCTTCCCATATGACTCGAACTCAGGCCCACTTGCTCATGTAGGTGGCGTCACTTACCTGGGCCTTAAGTGGCATTTCCAGGCCACTTTTCCAAGCCTGTTTGTGTGTCAAATTCCTCCTATTATTTTTCTTAAGGCCATCTTGCCTTAGTTTTCTCTTTTTAAGCCTTAAAACTTGACATTTCTTTACATTTACAAGTTTCCAAAAATTTTCATTTGGCTCTTTAAACTTGACATTTCCTTACATTTCCAAGTTTCCAAAAATGTTTACTTTCCTCTTTTGAATCATTTCCACATCATTTCCTTACATCCCCTAGTTTCCAAAAATGTTCACTTTCCTCTTTTAAACTTAACGTTTCCAAAGCATTTCCTTACATTTCCTTACATTTCCATACATTGCCTTACATTTCCATACATTTCCACACATTTCCATACATTTCCATACATTTCCATACATTTCCATACATTTCCATACATTTCCTTACATTTCCATACTTTTCCATACATTTCCATACATTTCCATACATTTCCATACATTTCCATACATTTCCATACACCTTAGGGTTCCTAGAACTCTTCAGAACACATCCAACACACCCACTGAGCCCACTATCTCATGAATTACACACGAACGCATAACCCCTAATCTAGGATGTTACAATATAGATATAAATAAAAGTATATATTGGGTATGATTGTTTCGCATGTTTGATTAAGCCTAAATTTAGTGAAATAATTGAATTTGACATACTGTTCGAGATTCTATAAAATGCTTATTGATTGAGTTTAGTAGTTGTTTATTTTTTATTCACCTAATTGTTTGTAGTATGCTTGACTAGGAAAGGGGGTTTGGATCTTGAAAAGGATTGATGAATTATTTTTTGTAGATATCATGCTTGGGGACAAGCATCGGCTAAGTAGGGGAGAATTTGATAGGATAAATCCGTATTTTTAACATATTTAGTTTTGGCTAATTATCGAATAAAATGCTATTAAATTTGAATTTTTCTTATCAGGAACGAAGTTGGTGTGCTAAATTCAAACTCTTATAAAAAGGGGATCAATTGGAACAAAAAGTAAAGAGGTTCCAAAGTAAACAAAAGGGCTTGATTGAAATATTGAAGATTTAAATATGACTGGATAAAGATTGAAGGGTTGAAGATTTTTTTTTTTTTAAAAGTGGCTGAATAAAGATTGAAAGATTTTTAATATTGTTACAACTCTATAATTAGTTTAAATTTAACTTTTAACTTTTGAATTATTTAGTGATAATGTTTAGAATTATTTAGTGATAATATTTAGAAAAAATCTAGTTAAATTTTAGCACTAAAAGTGTGTATAAATAACTAGTGGCTACAACCAATTGAATTTTAGAATTAATAAAAAATTCATTTATTTTTCTTCCCTTTCCAGCGTCAATTCCCATATTGTTTCATTCATTCTTTTCTTTTCTTTTTTACTTTCAACCTTTTTAGTTTAATTACCTTCCAAGGCCTTTTCCCTTTCCACTTTCCATAATTTCATTTAAACCATTTATTGTGTTTTGAAATTTTATTTTTTATTATTATTTTGGCCTTTAATTATTTTATTATGGGTTTAAATCTTAAAATTTTTACATGGAATTGTCAAGGGTGTGTTAGCAGGAATTTTATTCGTGCCTTTCGGGAGTATGACGAGGAGCATAGGCCGGATATTATTTGCTTGGTGGAACCAAGAGTAAGCGGCAATAAGGCTAACTGTATTATAGAAAAATTGGGTTTTAATTACTCTCATTGGGTTGAAGGTGTTGGTTTTTCTGGAGGTATTTGGGTGGGATGGAAGGATTTTATTCAGATTAAAATCATTCGAAATCACCCACAATTTATCTTTTTACGTGTTGACATTTATATTCCCAATAATTCTGTTTTTATTTCCTTTGTGTATGGTAGTCCAGATAGATCAAAAAGGAAGCTTCTCTGGGAAGGTTTACATTCTATGTCTCCTAATAATTCCAATCCATGGTTAATTATGGGAGACTTCAATGCTATCTTATCTTCTGCTGATAAAAAAAAGCCTGTCAACTATAGGTAAGCGTTGTGATTTTTTTGGAAATTTTGTTGACTCGTGTGAATTACAGGATTTGGGGTTTAATGGTCCTCCATTCACATGGCAAAGAGGCGGAACCTTAGTCAGATTGGATCGAGCTTTAGTTAATGATGCTTGGATGGCCAATTTTTTGCAAAGTTGTGTACATCATCTCACACGTATCAAGTCGGATCACTGTCCTCTTCTATTAATCACTAAACCAGACATTCACTCTCCGAAAGGCAGACCTTTCAGATTCTTAGTAGGATGGACGATGCATAATAATTTTTCCAATTTTGTCAAAAGCAAGTGGGAGTTTAAAGGTAATATGACTGATTCTTTAAATAATTTTACTGCTTTTGTTAAAGATTGGAACAGGGATGTTTATGGATTTTTGGGTAATCGCAAGCGGAAGCTTATGAGATCACTCAATAACATTCAGAAAGCCTTAGAACTTTCTACCTCTACCTACTTAGAAAAAAAGAGAGAGAAATTCGAGATGAATTGGAAAATTTTCTTGATCATGAAGATTTAATTTGAAGACAGAAGGCTCGTTGTGACTGGTTGCAATTGGGAGACAGGAATACCAATTTTTTCCATTGTCGAATGGTTAAGAGAAGGAAATTCAACCGTATTATGTCTCTACGTGTTGATAATGGAGATTGTTGCTCTAATCAAAATATTTTGCAAAATAAGGCGGTAGAATTTTTTTAAAAACTTTATGGTGAGGTTCCGACCGTTTTGAGAGATGCTCCCAATAATGGCTTTCCTTGTCTTAATCCCTCAGAGACCACGTTTTTAGAAGCAGTTATCTCGAATGAAGAGATCAAAAGGGCAATGTTCGATATGGCCCCTTTAAAAGCCCCAGGTAGTGATGGTTACCATGCTCTCTTCTTTCAAAGTTAGTGGGATACTCTTGGAAATGATGTATGCCAGTGGGTCAAAAGCATTTTTGAAGGGAGACCGATTGAACCCGAGTTAAACAATACGTTGATTATACTTATCCCAAAAAAAGAAAGCCCTGAAGATTTTAGTCAATTTCGTCCTATTAGCTTATGTTCTGTTCTTTATAAGCTGGTGATGAAAGTGATAGTGAATAGGTTTAAGGTTATTTTTCCTAAATTGATTTCTCAGGAACAAGCTGGCTTCATAGCAGGTCGGAACATCTTTGATAACATTATTTAGCACATGAAGTTATTCACTCTATGAGGTGTAATCGAAAAGGAAGGAAGTGGATGGCTGTTAAGCTGGATTTGGAGAAAGCATACAACAGAGTTAGTTGGGATTTTATTAATGTTTTGTTAACCGCAGTCGGGATTCTGTTATTCTTGTGTAATGTGATCATGACAGCTATTTCTTCCTCTACCATGCAAGTTCTTTGGAATGGGGTGCCTACTCAGAAGTTTAAACTAAATCGAGGCATACGACAGGGATGTCCACTGTCACCCTATCTTTTTGTGCTCTGCATGGAGTGGTTGGGGCATTTTATTCACTCTAGAGTGGAAGTTGGTACCTGGGACCCTATTCGTCTTTCTCATTCCGGACCTTCGGTTTCTCATTTATTTTTCGTTGATGATTTGGTGATTTTCTGTAAAGCCCAGATCGACCAAACTCGTTTATTGGAAAGCATTCTCTCTCTCTTTTGTGAAATTTCAGAACATAAAATCAGTGTTAGGAAGTAATATTTTCTTCTCAAAGAATACTGGAGCCGATACTCGTAATCAAATCAGTCAACTGTTTGGTTTTCAGGAAGTCCAGAATCTTGGCATGTATTTAGGTGTTCCTCTTTTGCATGACAGGGTCACTAAAAATACTTTAAACTTCGTTGTGGACAAGATTAGAAGGAAATTGCATAGTTGGGATGCCAGAAAATTATCTTTCGCAGGAAGAATTACGCTAGCTCAATCGGTACTCCTTTCCATCCCTACTTATTTTATGCAAACAATAATGATTCCAAAGGGAGTTTGTGATGATATTGAAAGACTAGTCAGATAGTTTATTTGGGGGAGCACTGAAAGGAATTCTAAAATGGCCTTAGTAGGATGGGATACTATTTGTCAGCCAAGGGCTCGTGGAGGTCTTGGACTCAGACAGCTAAATGATCAAAATTCATCCTTTTTCATGAAGATAGGGTTTAGTCTGGTGTCTAAAAGTGATATGCTTTGGGTGCGTGTCCTTCGTTCCAAATATGGTTGGAAAAATTATATACCAAAGTCTATTAGCAGAAATCAGTGTTCGCACTTATGGAGGTCTCTATCCAAATTATGGCCTCTTATTCGCGAGAATTTAATTTGGTCTATAGGGGATGGGGCCAATGTTCGCTGCTGGAAAGATCCTTGGATTCCAGGTATGGGTCCTCTAATTTCTAAAATTCCATCTTTTCCTAACCTTAATTTGGATTGTTGTGTTAGGGGGATGGTTAATATTGATGGAAGCTAGAATTTAGACCTGTTTCGTGTCTAGGTTCCTGAAGAGGTAATTAACAGGATAACCAGTAATCCTCCTCCACATCCAAATTCTGGAGCAGATATAGTGATATGGGCCCGTTTAGCAACCGGATTTTTTTCAGTTCGTAATGCTTATTGGTCCTTGAAAGAGAATACGTGGCACCCTCATGAAGAGTATTGGAAGATACCTTGGAAGTATCCGGGTCCGCAGTGAGTAAGAATGTTTCTTTGGTTGGCATTTTGACAAAGACTCCTTACCAATTCTGAATGTGGCAGAAGAGGGATTTGCCATAGCAGTTCCTGTCATATTTGTGGACATGGCTTTGAGGACTTGGAGCACGTCCTTCGAGATTGTCCGGCTGCAAAAGAAGTGTGGATGATTGTGCTACCCAATCAGCTAAAACAAAGGTTTTTTTCTGTTTCCTTTTGAGATTGGTTTATCTTTAACCTTTGTTTTCATAGAAGATTGCAGGGAAGTGGTCTCACCTAGTCGTGTCTGTTTGGGATGATCGTGTGGCGTATATGGAAAAATAGGAATTTATTCATCTTCCAGCATATTTCCTGGTCAGCTACTGAAGTAGTGAAAGTCTCTAGCTATTGGGCTCGGCAATACGAATCAACTTGAGGTGTCCATAAGAATACCCATCAAAATCCTAACCTCACCAATAACTCAGACGACAATTGGGTGTACTTATCCACGGATGGGGCGCTATGCAGTAATACCAGATTCGCTACGACAGGAGGCGTGGCTCGAGATCATGAAGGAAATTGGATAATAAGGTTTAACCGTTTTTTAGGGATTTGTTCCCCAATTGAAGCTAAAATCTGGGGTATCCTGGATGGCATCTTGATCATTTTAAACAAAGGATACAGACGGATCATCATTGCATCTGATAACTTTGAAGTTGTTTAGAGCTTATCTGCCTTAAACACGGGAGATTATGGAATTGCTGTCCTTAGAAGAACTAAGCGCATTATTCAATCGAAAGGGGAGTGGAAGATTAAACACGTTCCAAGAAATATGAATATGGTAGCAGATCGACTTGCCAAATTGAGTTGGAAGACAAGCCTACAAGTTATTGTAGAGGCCCCTAAAGAAATTTTAGAGTTTCTTCAAGCAGACAAAGCTAATGGTTACTTTTCGTAATTGATACTATTATTTTCTTTTCACCAAAAAAAACCCTAAACCATTTTTAGCTTTAGCCCGAAAATTACTCCAACAAAACAATCGTGAGATTCGAACCCGCTCAACAAAAACCTATCAACACAGTATTTTCTATTCTCCGGTATATGGGATAGTACAAATTCGTCCCTTAAAGTTGATTCAGCTTCGATTTAAAAAGTGCACATTGGGTTGGAGTTATTTGGCATACAATTGGAAAGACGAATCGGTCGTGCTATGTTCGAATTCCCACAAACAAATTGGCGTGTCTAGGTGGGAAAAGTCAATTGGATTCCGTCAAGGGAGATAGAGATTGGATTTAAACGACCCACACGGTTGAGGCCGTTAATTCGAGTTCGGATTTTTAGATCGCAAGGCTGTCGAAATCTTAAATTGTGAACATGTGTATCGCAGTTAGAAATTTGGCAAGAGTCAGTTTGCAGTTTGTACCGGGATTGACTACATAAGGAAAAGTTGGCGATCGGGACGTTCTTGGACGCTATAACCAGCTTATTGCTTGGAAGGAAAAATCTATTTCAAGGATCGATTCAAGATTGGAGTACACCGAGGCTAAGGCTAAGCTTAAAAATATTTTATTTATCCATTTATTTTATTTTCTTAAATTTATTTTTGCATTTTTGAATCTTTTTTTATTTTATTTTATTACACTTCATATTTCCTTATTTATTATCAGGGGTCATGGGCACGACTGTGACCGCGACAGCGATTCTGGTCACGGAAAAAGGCAAAATTAGATAGCTAGTCCCTGTGGATTCGACCCTACTACTCTATACTATCATTTACTGTTATTTTGATTTAGGAATTTATATTTGATGGTTTCGACGCCCATTAGACCTAGATTGTAATTAATTAACACATTATTTGATTGGTGCATGTTTGACCTAATTTATGATAAAATAGGTCAAATTAGTAATAATATTGAAAAAAGCTTTATTACCTTGCATAACCTAAAATTAATTTGATTAAACTTTTTCAGCATAGAAATATTTTGTTACGTCACTTAATATGAATGACTGCTTATGAAAATTACTAAGTCCATTTAACATAGACTTGTGTTAGAAAATTTTAATAAGTTAATAAGTTTAATTTCATGGGTTAATGAATAGCAAATTTGTGTGATTGTTATGTGTGAAGTCTCGGATTCATTAGAGCTTTCTACAAGTTAGAGGAAGAGCTAGTTCGAGCTCTCGATTTTCGGTAAAAGTTGATATTCAGTTAGTGTTTTGATTCGCTGCTTGTAGATGATTCATTTGGTAATTGGGAATTTAGAGGTAGCCTAAACCACTACTCTAAATTCTGAGAGTAAATATTCTTACGCCTATGATTAAATGTGATATATGTAAGCTTGTGAAATTGTGAAATTGTGAAATTATGAACATATATGATATTGTTATGACATATGCTATAAGCTTATGATGATTGGTGTGAAAGTGAATATGAGGGTGTGTTGTTCATGCCATGTGACAGTGTTTATAATGTGTTAATGATGTGAATATACAGTAAATACATGTAGAAAATCGGTAAGTAAATATGTGACAATAATATGGATATTTTGGCCTTGTGTTATTATGAGACCGTTAGATATAGTTGGTATGCCATAGGATTGTGAGTACTCACCTTTGTGATGTGATTTTGGGGCATTGGCCTAGGGACAGTTTTCAGAGAGATAAGGGAATGTGAGCTAAGCTCCATTTACTGGGATGTGTGTTTGGTATGTTGGAGAGTGTTAGCTATACGCTACACTTATGAGACATGTACGACTCTATGAGTCATTATTGGTGTGCTAGAGATCCGTGCATCTGATATGTGGTGATAGAGTCCACATTATGTTTCATAACCTTAAGATCCAAACTATCTTATAATATGATTGAATGTTACTAAATATGGTTTATTTGTGCTATGATATATGCTTAAATAATCATGTGGTTAAGTGTGAAATATGATATCAGAGTTAAATATGTTATGAATATGATATGTCTATTTAGTTTTTGCATAATGACTTGTTTACGTAGTGGTTGTTCTGAGCATTCACTAAGCTTGTTAAGCTCACCTACTCATTCTTAACTATTGCAGATACATAGTGCCAATATGAGTGGTGTGGTCTCGAGGGTGATCCAAGCCGATTATTTAGCTTCCATTAGTAGGTTTTATATGCTTATTTATGTTTGGGGAATAAAGGCAATATGATAGGCCAATGTGGTAGATTTTATATCGGTTTTGCTAAGTCAATTTTTGGGTTGTTTGCATGCTATTTATGTTTGGAAGTATGTAGACTTGAATATGATGTTGGGACTGCTATTTTGGATTTTTTAATGTTTCTTTGACTAGGTGAATGAAGCATGTTGTTTGGGATTAGGTTTGAATGGTTTAAATGTTGAAGTATACTGAGATTTTATAATCTGGAGTGGATGTATCGATATTTGATTTTTAAAAATGGTACCTCTACATTTTCGAAGGTGCAAGGAAACAGAATATGGATTTGGTATCGATACTTTGGCTCGAGTATCGATACTCAGGCTAAGTTTATCGATACTTTGCGAAAGGTACCAACAATTTTTTATGTTTTGAAATTTAGCGAGAAAGTGAATGCTAGTTTGGTATCGATTTTCCAGGTGGTATTGATACCACTTAAAGAAAATATTGATACCATGGAGGTTGTATCGATACCTACATAACATTTTTGAGAAATTTTGATAAGTGGTTCCAAGGCTTGATTTATGCCTATTTTATGTTCATTTGTCATTTGACAGCTTGACTAGACATTAATTTGAGCTTGCATAACTTAATATTCACATGAATGTTATAGTAATAAAATAAAATAAAAGAGTCCTATATATTAAATATAACAATTGTGATGAAATCGATGTAAGACAGTGGTGTAGTGTCCTAGTATTCAGGCTGGGAGACCGGGCTAGGTGTGCTACATTTGGTGGTATCAGAGTCAGGTTCAATAACTCTCGGACCTAGGTGATTGTTTTTGATATGCTGATTGGGATTTCGTAACCCATGGATTTAGAACTCCAAGTAATTAAATTATTCTGAATGCTTGAAATGCATGAGACATCTCTTGTTGTGATACATGTGGGGTAGGAATGAGAACATATTGCCTTTAATTCTGAAACTTTCTTGCAGGAATGAAACTTGGATCATTTCTCTGCCACTAACACCATTTAATTGTTTGTATGTGCATGCTAGATAATTACTTATGCCTCCTAGACGTGTGAATGTGAGAGCTAGTGCTTAAGAGGATGGTACATCCTCTACACCTCCTTGAACATACCTGATGAGGGTGTAGGCCCTCTGATGGAAGCGATGTTTGGAGCGTTTCAGCAGATTGCTGGTGTTAACCCTGTTCCTGCACCTGTGAGTCGTGGGTTATCACTTGAACATCTACAGGTGTTAGGTGGTAAAGAGTTTTCTGGAGTTAAAGGGACCGATTTGACCATAGTTGAATACTGGTTAGAGGGAGTTGAAAGGATCCTCGAACAGATGTCCTATTCTGATGAAGAGAAATTCGGTTGTACTGTGTCCCTACTTGTTGGGGAGGAGCATCGTTGGTGGAATACTGTTAAGAGAGGCACAACCACTTATAGTTTAACTTGGGATTATTTCTTAGAGGTATTTAGGAGAAAGTTTATGGTCGAGCAGCTTATGGAAGCTCGTAAGTGAGAATTTCTTGATCTTGTGCAAGGTGGTTTGTCTGTGTTGACTGTGAGGCATAGTTTGTGCGCCTTAGTCAGTATGCGCTTGAGATGGTTCTGACTGATAAGGACTGTTGTAAGAGGTTTTGTTTTAGGCTCCATCGTGAGATTCGGTTTACTTGGTGGCCCAAAATGTGAAGATATTTGATGAACTTGTGGAAAGCCAAAGCGGTTGATGAGACTTTGGCTGAACCAGCTCATTTAGTGGTGGTTGAGATTGGTAAGAGGGCTTCTGATGGTGCTACTGGATGACCGCCTAAGAGAGGGTGAGATAATTACAATTCTGGTAGGGGTGCGAGAAGTGGGTCTTGACCTAGTCAATCTAAGTGGCAGAGTAATGTTGTGGCTAGCACTGGTAGATCGACTAGTGGTTTTAGATGGCCGCTTTGTATGCATTGTGAACGTAGGCATCCTGGGGAGTGTCGTAAGTTGACAGGTGGATGTTATAAGTATGGTTCAAAAGAATATTTTCTGAGGGATTGCCCGAATAGAGTTGAGGTTTCACAGACTCAGAGTTGGGCACCTATTTCTGAGCTTGCTAGAGGCCGAGGTCCTGGTAGAGGTAATGGGAGACCGGTTGAACAGTGAATTGTTGCTCACACTGTTGCTTCACAAGTTGAGTCTGGAGGCCTAACTCGGGTTTATGCTTTTGGGGAGCCTGAAGATCAAGATCCAACTAATGTTATTGCAGGTACTTTCACTTTGCAATCTATTTCATTGTTTTCCTTGACACCTTTTTGCCTTGCCCCATTCAACAGCATAAAGAAACCCCCAGCACATAATAAGAACATATATGGACTAAACGGGTCTCCTTGTCTCAAACCTATCATGCCAAAAAAGCTCACTGATATCCTCATTCACACCCACTGTGTAAGATACTGAGCAAACACACCTCATAATAAGAGTTATCCAATCAACATGAAAACCCAACCTAAACATCATACCAGCTAAAAGTCTCATTCAACTCGATCATACGCTTTACTTATATCCAGCTTAAGCGCAAAATTACCATTTTGGCTCCTTTTCCTTAATTTAAGAGAATGCAATACATCATAAGCGATTAGCACATTATTTGATATTTGTCTCCCCGGAATAAAAGCCCCTTAAGCCTCATCAATACAGTACCCGAGTAACCCACTCATGCGCTCAATTAAGACTTTCGCAATAATTTTATAGATAACATTACATAAGCTTATAGGTCTAAATTGTGTAATATTTTTCATCTTCTTAACTTTAAGAATCAAAATTATATGAGTTTTATTAATGTCACCCATTTTTATTTCTCCTTTTAAGATAGAAAAACAATATTGAGAAATATGAGGGCCAACAATATGCCAGTACCTTTGATAAAATAGTGTTGGAAAATTGTCAATCATTAGGGCTTTAAGAGGCGTCATCTTTTGAACAGCATGCCAAGTATCCTCCTCAGTAAATGGTTTAAGTAACTCTTCATTCATGCTAGTTGTGGTACACTGTTCCACCAACCCTAAGACTCTTTCATCATCAATTGCTTCAGAAGCAGTGAACAACCTTCCAAAATGCTCCGAGGCAATCTACACTAAATCCTTGCCATTAGTTACCTAGCCACCATCGTCCCCCTCCAACCCAGTAATCCTATTTCTAGTTTGGCGGCCTACATTTATTGTATGAAAGAAACTTGTATTTCGGTCCTCATTCTTCAACCAGTTGATTCAGGCTTGTTGCTCCCAAAATAATTCCTCTTTATCGGCCTCGAGATTCAAGCCTAATTGGGCGTCTTTGATTTCAGCCAAGACATCATCTGTTGGATCCAAATTATAAAGCTCTAATAACCGTTCCCTTAAATCCTTTCGACCTCTCTTTCGTTCTTGTTTTATAAGACAACTCCATTTTTGAAGCTGCCTACCTAGTTGCGCCAACTTTACCGGAATGACATCAGATGAACGTGCCTAACCCTTTTTTACTTCTTCTTCAAAGGACTCTTCTAAACACCAATTGGCCTCAAACCGAAAATTACTAATAGCTCATCCCTTATCATCCCGAATTCTTCCCCTTGTGCCCAATAGAACCGGGCAGTGGTCCAAAATTGAGTGGATCAAATGCTCCACCAATTAGCCTAAAAATAGACTCAACCATTCTAGATTCGCAACTCCCCGATCAAGCTTCTCCCATATATTGGTCGAAGAAAACCTTCCTCTCTCCCATGTGTACCACCTACCATTGAATCCCAAATCACTCAGCCCACAATCTTCTAAAGTCGTTTGAAACTCAGACATTTGTCATTCTAACCTGAAGCGCACACATTTCTTCTCAAAAGAACAAGTGATCTTGTTGGAATCCCCACCACCAACCATGAGGTAGACTATTCGAGACTTAATTGTCTAAGGAGCTCCTATGACAACCATCTATTACGTTCATCAGGATTTTTGTAAAACCTCGTTAATCTCTAGGTTTCTCCATTTTCATTATCCTGGATATGGAAATCAATATGGTATTGGGAAAAGCTCCTCAAAGTGGCCAAAGAGTTGTCTTTCCATCCTAAGGACAAACCCCTTTTCGAACCTATAACCCTTATATCGATGCCATTCCCAAATCCATATTTCCTTTTGACCACTTCCATCTTTTTTTTGAATTTAGCTTTGTTTCCATAAGAAACAAAATTCGGGGATTAATGGCTATCAATTTGTCCTTAAGCTGATTAACATTATATGGTTTCCTCATACCACGGACGTTCCAACTTAGAAGTTTCATTGTGTTTGGCTGCTCCACCCTGCAGAGCTAGCTAATTTCTCATTGATACCTCTCCCGATATCATTTTCTAATAAAACTACTACATCTCCTACCAAATGTTGGCATTTCTTGCCTTCCAAAAGTGGATCATTCTCACAATCCAAAACCATATCCATAGGCCCATTCTTAGTCTCAACCCAACTAATATCCCTAATGCCCATATTTTGTCGATGGTCAATTCCCATAATTGACGCCTCCTTTTCAAACCTTAAAGGAATGAAATTAAGATTTGGAAAAGATTGCTCCAGCTTACCTTTCCACTTACGCCGAAAATCCATATCCTCCATTAAATTTCGGCCTACAATACCACTTTCCTTATCCACTATTTTGCAAAACAACCCATCCCCCTCTCTCAACCATTGACTCATGGTTGAAGTTCTTCTTCTTACCGCCGCACGGGGAGAAATATCCCACTCGAAAACTACTTTCGAAGGCTCAACTCTGATTCTGATCAGGCAGAAACTCTCCCCATGACCAAGTTTGCCACAAATGAAACAAAATAAACTCAATTTATCATACTGAAAACGGGCATAAAAAACACGGTCCTTACCAACCAGAACCTTTTTTTTTTCTCTTCAACGGTAGATTCACATCCAACTTAATTCTAATACGCATAAAATTTTTGAAAGCCCAAAACTTGAACTGACGTATCATATTCGAGAAACAACCCCAAGAAGTTCCTAAACTGTTTAGCCATTGATTCAAACATTAAATCTGGAGGCAAATCATGTATCTGGACCCAAAACTCAGTTGAAGATAACAGAACTAACAGGGGTATTCCTCCGATTGATTCTTGTGCAAAATCGACAAATGATTGTTGAAAAACCATAGGGGTTCCAGAAAGCACTCTGTTCACATCTTCAACATAGAAGAATTGAAAAAGATACCTTCTCTTACCTAGATCAGAAATACAAATCCCCCAATGGGATGCCATAAATCAGCCATAATATTACGCAGGGAAGGAAATGTACCACACTATCTATCAAACATCGCTCCACCAGACAGAATTGGTACTCATTATCCACCACTGGGGCCTCCTCCCTAAATGCATCTTTCTCCTCATCAAGCAGATTCAGATTAGCCAGTTCCTCCTCCATAACACATGAATACAAAAAACCCTCGCAAAAACTCCCAAGAAAACAAAGTCCTAGAACTTTAGTAGACCTGTGTCAAGCGATAGACGAAAACCCGTGTCAAGCGACAAACAGAAGAAAAATATTTTCTCAATACAAACATTAATATCTTTTATTGTATGTTATTTTAAAACAAGCATTTGTATTCTAAATTTGTGGTTTTTATATACATATACATATGATATAGTTTCTAGTAGTATATATATACAAATTTGGTGAGAAAAATATTTATTTTGAAAATGAATTTTAATTTAACTTATACATATTATATATGTTGTTATTTATCAATTTTAAAGATAATGTTTAATTATTTAATATACCTATATTCTAAATACTTTATTTACACGGATAGAATTTCTATTTATTATTATTCCCATAACTAGTGTACTTTTTCTGATACGGTTAGTAGTATTTCCGAATGACACCAGGAAAAGCGTCCAAATGGGTGTTGGCCATTCCTCCCCTTCTTCTTGTTCGGTTGACTCACTTTGTATTACTGCTTTTATAGCACAACCAAAAACAAGCTCTTTTTCCAATTCCAACCGGCAAAAGTCTCTCTTTCCCACAAAAAAACACTCCCCTTTTGCTGTTCTAAAAATTGGGACTTTAAACTGCGCGAGAGTAGCTGGGGAGATGGAAATCGAAAAGGGTATTGCTGCAGCAGGAAAACCCATTGTTGATCTTCATGGTATTGATGACGGCTTGATTCAAAAGATTGTATATGATGCTCTTGTTTGGAGTTCTCTTCATGGCCTTGTTGTTGGTGACAGAAATGATCAGGTTTACCATACATCAGATTTTTATTATTTACTTCTTTTTTCTTTTAATTTCTGTATTTACCCTCATATTCAGCGTTCATGTTAATCATTTTATGTTAAACTGAGAAAAAAAAACACTACAGGAAGAATATGGTTGAAGCAATTTAATTCTTGATGTTCGTTTTTCGGTGAACGAGAAGGCAAAATTTGAACTTAAATTGCACAATTTGTTTGCGTTTTGATTTTAGGGAACTTTTTAGTCCATCAACTGTTAAGTGTAGTAAATATGATCGTCCTGAAATCATCATTGTGCCCTATTAGTTTGTAATTGTTAGTTCATTTTCATCCCCACTACTCTGTGAGGATTCTTCTCATTGAAATGAATTTCGTTTGCAATTCTGTCACCATCTTTTGATGTTAATTTTTTTTTTTACATCTGGTTGACATCATAATTTGAATTTAGGGAGTTAGGGAAAGATGCTCTAAGTAAAGGTGTGAGTTATATTAGTTTTTGTGTGCTTGAATTCGATGGGCTGGGTCTAATTGCAGAGATCTGGGAAACTACCTGGTGTTGGCATGGTGCACGCACCAATTGCTTTGTTGCCCACGTCATTTCCAGAATCTCACTGGAAACAAGCATGTGAACTAGCTCCAATTTTCAATGAACTAATCGATCGTGTAAGTTTAGATGGAAAGTTTCTGCAAGACTCCCTTGCTAGGTATGCTCTCACTCTACCTCAATGGTTTTGTTGTTATGCACACGCTTTTTTCTTATAACTGCAACTAAGTGATGTGCAAGTTTCTGAATCATAATTCAACTTGTCCTGTGAGAATACTGTTTTCTTGAAGTTGATATTGTCAATGCTTAACATTGCAGGACAAAAAAAGTGGATGCTTTTACCTCTAGACTTTTAGACATTCATTCCAAGATACTAGAAATGAACAAGAAAGAGGTAAGTGGGTAACATTTATGGATATTTGGTTTTTAATAATGTGGGAAGGATTTATTTTGATTTAGGCAGTGGAGTGTTTTAATGTCCAGATTGAGATGTACTCCTAGTATCTCTGTGCACCTACCTTTCGTACATCTCACCCTTTGTCACTTTTTCAACTAGTGTTTCATTTTTCCTTTCTGCGATAAGCTGTAAACTAGGTCCTATTAAGATCAAGAAGCTACTTAATAAGCTCTTATCTTTCCCTGGTGTGTTAAAGATTGGTAAAACTTGTTTATAAGAATGGAATTCTTTTTGAAGATTTAGTGATATTATGTTTTTTGTAAGATGAAACAAGTACTATAAGGTCAATCATACATATTAAATTGTTCTCGTATATTTGCCAAATGATTTGCTCTAAATGTGGAAATCAATGCCTTGTTTTTATTACACGTAAGATTCTAATCATATTCAGTTTTTGAAACAGGAAATACGCTTGGGTTTGCATCGATCAGATTACATGCTTGATGAGAAAACTAAATTACTCCTCCAAATAGAGTTTAACACAATTTCATCTTCGTTTGCTGGTCTTGGTTGTCTTGTGACTGACCTTCACAGGTTGAGCCAATTAGCATTTTACCTAAGTATCTCCATCATAACTTCATTTTTATTTGCCTAAGTTTGAATATTATGTGCTGTAATTTCCATATTGAATGAACCTTATTGAGAAAGGCATTCAAATAGTGCGTGTTTGTTCTTGTCAGTTCAACTGAGTTTAATTTCGGGGAATTAGGTACAGTGTTCTTTTAACATGCGAAGAAAAATCTGAGGCATATCTTATAATTATAGTCAAGGTTCTTTGTTAGGGTTTTTACTCTGGTAGTGATCAATTACTAGAGAAAGTTTCATTAGCCTGTGTTTATTGCTAACCTTAATTGAAAAAAACATAACCATTGTAGGTGTGAAACTTAATATCAATGTTGCACTTTCATTATGCCCCTAATATTTGAAATATAGCAGCATAAAGGAGTAATAGAAATATTTGTTGGTGTACTGATGCAAAAGCTTGAAAGATATTCTGAATTGCTTATGCATTGTTCAGCAAACTAAATTATCAAGTTTTTTCTCAACCATTCCTAGTCATTTTGCAGGACCCTACTTAGTGACTACGGAGAAGACCTTGGTTTAGATTCTAAAAGGATCCCAGGAAACACTGCAACTGGGCAGTTTGCTGAGGCATTGGCTAAAGCTTGGACTGAATATAATAACCCCAGGTTAACTTTCAAAGAATATACCCTGATGGTTCTTGTCTTCCTGCAACCATTGAAGTCATGTTGTTGCTTATAATATCTTTTTTTGAGGTGTACAGGGCTGTAGCTATGATTGTTGTTCAGACTGAAGAATGCAATATGTATGACCAGCATTGGCTTTGTACAGTGTTGAAGGAAAGATATCCTCTTTAACCTTTATGTCTATTGGTTAAACAAATATGGTAAAACCTTTTTGTAGTAAACATGTTTAGATGGTTATTATTATTATTATTATTATTATTATTATTATTATTATTATTATAAGTTAGAAAGCTTTGATCCAAAGCTCACTTGGCATTGCATTCCTTAGCTTGGTATCACGTATAATGTGAAAACTATCAGGAAAACACTGACTGAAATTGATAGCGAAGGCCAACTTCTGCCTGATGGCACATTTCTTGTGTATGTATCTTCATACTATTGCATAGAGTTGATTTTTCTTATTAGATTCTAGAATTAGCATGCCCAGCTGCTTGTGCTAATATCTGAAATTCTTGCACCTGTAGATGTGGCCAAGCAGTTGCAGTTGTCTATTTTAGAGCAGGGTATGCACCTACTGACTATCCTTCAGAATCAGTAAGCAATTCAACTTTTTTTTTCTTTTTGCTCCTTGTCACACACATGATTTTGATGGTTGCTTTTCATGTTATTCTAAAATAGACACTATCACTAGTATGATTTTGATGGATTCTTTTTTTATTTTGTCATTTTCAGACTTTATACACTATGAAGTGTTCACCTTTGCTAATTACAGCAACATTAGACTCAACTTTTTTCTGTTTGTGCTTCTGATGTGTTTGTTACATTTACAATTTTTAGGAGTGGAGAGCTCGACTGCTAATGGAGCAATCTTCAGCTATCAAGTGCCCGTCAATATCATATCATTTAGCAGGAACTAAGAAGATTCAACAAGAACTTGCAAAACCTAATGTGCTTGAGAGGTAAATAATTCTATAGTTTCTCTACAAATAATGTTTTAGCAATATTCTACCCAAGTTATCAATGGATTTATCACTTAACTGAGTTAGACTTAGAAACATCCTCTTGAAAGATTTATTGCCAGTGACTGGAGGTTGCTTAGCTTTATAATTATGTAGGAAACTTTTTTCCCTTTCACACGGAATCTCAAAACTTCATTGCATTTACTGTTTATTCAACGTAAAATGTGGCAACTCCAAAATTTATGGAGCTAGGATATTGGAAGATTATAGCGTGCTTTTTTCTTGATAGTGCAATAATATTAGTCTAAATTTTTAGTGAACAATTACTTTGAGTTGTATGTCTTTTATTTTTCTCTTCTCCATGCATGTAGGTTCCTTGAGAGCAAAGAGGATATCGCCAAACTGCGGAAATGCTTTGCTGGACTGTGGAGTTTGGTTGACTCAGAAATCACCAAGAAAGCAATAGAAAAACCTGAGTTATTTGTCATGAAGCCCCAAAGAGAAGGAGGAGGTTCTATATCTTAAAAACTTTAGAATATAAATATTGTTCTTCATTGTGATTCTTTTAGTTGAGAATCGAGTCTTCGGTCCCACTTCAGGGAACAATATCTATGGTGATGATGTGAAAGAAACCCTTCTACGATTGCAAAAGGAAGGGTCTGAAGAAGATGCTGCTTATATACTTATGCAGAGGATTTTCCCAGCTGCTTCTCCCACATTTTTGATTCGTGATGGCATTTGTCATAAAGATCATGCCATATCAGAGCTTGGGGTATACAGTGCTTACTTAAGGTATATCTTAGTAGTTTGTTTCACCCCTTCACTGCAGTTTGTGTCGTTTACATACAAATTGTGTTGAATTCCCTTTACTTATCAATCCCGGATGGGAATAAAAGGAAAGGAAAAGGTTCAAAATTATGTTACTCGGATTCAGGTGCAAGTGTTGGATGTGAGTATATAACCAACATGGGTAGGTTTAATATGCCCAAAGTTTCTCCTTATATTTATAGGATCTTTGGAAGGTCATATTTATATATCCATGTGTTATGTGTCGAACACGGATATCTAAAATGATACTTTAAGAAAATGAAGAGTCTGGTAATGTCATTTGAAATTGTTTTCACATCTTTAAAGCTTTACCCTTTTACTCTCAACATTTCTCATTTTGGATGCACCGGAGAGTCACCAGTTTGCACTTGCAGGAACAAGGAGAGTGTCATCATGAATGACCAATGTGGCTACTTGATGAGGACCAAGGTATCATCATCGAACGAAGGAGGGGTTGCAGCCGGATTTGCAGTCTTAGATAGTATATATTTGACTTGATGAACCAAGTTTTGTTGTTACCACTCATGGAGTTGGCAAATAATGGTCCTCGTTATCTTGAAACATCGAGAAGAGCTCTTCAGGTACTGTCTTGATATTAATTGTTGCGTACTAATATTGGAAAAAATTGAAATAGTATCAAAATTGTATCGTTGTTATTTTGGTTTGGTTTAATGTCTTTGTTATTTTGGTTTTGGTTTAATGTGTAAGAGGTTTTTGTACTTTTTTTTAATTTAAAATTTAGATCTTGTACAAATTTCGCTCTAAAGGATATATCTTTTTTGTCAGTTTCACCTTTCTTCTTTCTTTTGAGTTAAATCTGGCATTCAATTTTTAAAGAAAAGCTCATTTTGACTCTCAACTTTTTTTTAAAGAGTAAAATTGATTTTGAGATACCAACTAAAATGTTTTTTTTTTTTTTTACATAATAGTTTGCATGGCAATTTATGTGTATTTTTATGTTAATATTACTGAATTTTTATGAACTTTTTATTTTTTTTTAATTTTTATTTTTTATATTTTTAAATATTTATAAACATCCATATAAGACAAATAATGTAATGTTAGCATGAAGTGTACGTAGATTGTCAGGTAGATTGTTTCTTGCTTCAAGACTTAAAACATCAAAGCTAGGGGTACGAAATAGGGGAGCTATGTCTCCGGATCAAGTCTCAAGACATGAACTTCAATGTCTCAATATACACTGTTGAATTTGACACATTGAGTTCGGATCCAAATCCTAACTCTGTATTTGACTTCGTTTAACTCTGAAATACTTTAAATAGATCACTTAATATTGATTAATCATATTTATGCTTATAGTTGTGAATGTATGGAAATTGTTATATGATGGAATGCCAAATTAATTGTTGAAATAAATTAAGATTGCCTAAATTGCTTCGACAACGTAATATGACATTACGCATTCAGATCTAATGATCGGACCGAGTGTGGGTGTCATATTTAGTGCTCTCAATGGAATGTCATATTATTTGATAAAATGAATTGAAATAGTTTGAGTTGCTCTAGCAATATAACGAAGTCATGCAATCAGATTAGGCAACCAGGTCGAGTAGGGTGTCACATTAACTGGTATCAACTTCATTAGAAAAATAATGTTTTAGTTAGTGTTTTCGTTAAAGAAAAATGATTTGGCACTTTTTAATAAGTTAATGATCAAATTTAACTAAAAAAATGAGGATTATATTGATAAAAATATATAAATTTTAAGGATTAAATTTATTATTTAAATATTTTTATCTCTCGCAATTTTGCTATTGTCATGGTTAACCTATTAAAAAAAATAGGAACTTTTTTTGATAGTTTTTTGTAAATTTCATCTTTTTACTCTTTATAATTACATAAAAAATTTAAAAGTAAAATATTTTCATATTTTCAATAAAAAATTTAAAATTTTATAGAAATTTTTATATTTTTCATAATTTTTGAAATTCTTTAAAAAAATTATCTTTTAAAATTTTAGGAATTTTAGTTGGAAAACTAAAATTAAAAATTAAAAAGTTTCATGTACTTTTAAAGGATATGAACTAAATTCACAAATTTAATTAAAAAGGTTATTTTGCTTTTTTTTTTAATGCTAAATCAACAACGTTAATGATAAAATTGGACAAAAAGATGAAGAATTTTAAATAATTTTTTAAAAGAAAATACGAAGATGTAAACCTTTTATTTTCGCATCAGTTCATAATTTGCAATTGAGTTTTGTCTTCATGTTCGTAATTTACCTCCTCCTTAGCTAAAAAATATGCGAAAGAAAGATGGGTGTGGGAGGACCAAAGATGTTATTACATGGTAGATGGACAAGAAAGGCTGGATTCGGGCACTCAATGATGGCTCAACAGCAGTCTTTTATATATATATATATATATATATTGTTTGGGTTCCAATTTAGTTGATGTTAACTATAAATGACATTTTCTCCCAATTTTATTAAATAAACATCATTGCTAAATAATTAATATAAAAAAGTTATACAAGGTTGCTAAAAACCTTCAACTTCACTTTTCAAATGAAATCCTTTCTTGAGGTAATTAACCAAATGCTATTTGACAAATTAGGCAGACATATATTCTATTTTCATTTTACCTTCAATATATATAATGTTGTTATTTAGCTTTTTAGCCCGTACCCATTTCATGGTAGAGGAGACATTGGTTTATTCAAATTGATTTTCAACTTTCTCACATTTATTTTATGACTCATTCATATTTTGTTCATAAATATACATATCCAAGTGTGAAACTATGACCCTACAAGGAGATTACTGCAATTTGGGGTTAAATCAAATAATAGAACTTGAGTGACAAAGAATGTTGAAATTAAATTGCATAATTGCTGTGGAAATTAGGAAACATGGAGAATCTGAAGCACACAAGTAACCTCTCTCAGCAAACCTACATCGTCTTTTTTTAAATCCCCTCTTTTGTATTTAATTTCCTTCCAACTCCTCACCTACCAATGAGTTAAGAGTGCCACACTCACTTCTCAAATGTGGTGGTTTCGTTCCCTCTTCTCCCCATTCAAGAGGCTCTGGGATCGCCTTCATTCTCGCCACACGAGAGGTAAGTTTTCCGGTCACATTGTATTTATAGTGGTTACATATTTATTTCCATCAATCGAAACTCGTTTGAGGTGCAGGAAGAGGAAAATACATGCTGTAAAAGGATGTGAAGTCATGCCCATGCGAGGAGGTTTTTTTATTTAAATAACTCAAATAATTTAATTAAGTATTAAAATAACTCACATTTTTAATTAAACACCAAAATGACATGAAATCTATAATAAAAGTTGGTGAAGTCAAATTATATGGCGCCACCAACTTACCACATCAGCAGGGAGCATTAAAAAATTAACTTTTTGATAGAGCCATGTAAAATGACGCCGTCTATATAAATACTATAGAAATACTGCAAGTTCTGGAAAAATAAGAACTTCAAAATAATTTTCCATTTTTTGGTGGAGCCAACTTAAATGGCGCCACCAAACCAGACCTGACATCCTTCTTTTACTTTTTTTTTACTTTTTTATTAATTTTGTCTTTTCTTTAAATTTTGTCTTTTTTAAGTTTTATATTTTCTTATTTTATTTTGTTTATTTATATTTATTTTTGTTATTAATTTTAAAAAATTTGAAATGTATATTTGAAATGTTATATATATATTAAATATATTTTTAATTTTTTTTTAAATTCTAAATATTATTTTTTAAATTATGTCTTATAAATTTTAAAAACATATTTTTGAAATTAATTTTTCTAAATTTAAATTTTAAATATTTTTAAAAATATTTTTAAACAAAATAAAATAATTTCAAAAATATATTTTAAATTTTAAATATATGTTTTTGAAATTATTTCTTATAAATTTAAATATATATTTTTGAAATTATTTTTTTAATTTTAATATATTTTTAAATATTAAATATATTTTTAATAATATTTAAACATTTAAATTTTTAAATAAATTTTTTTATGAAAATTCTTTTAAAAAGGTTTAAATATCTTTAAAAATAATTAAAAAATCATAATTTAAAAAATTCTGAAAAAATGAGGGACTTTAAAAATAATTTTCCAATTTCTGGTGGAGCCAATTTAAATGGCGCCACGCTTCTATTGTTTTAATTTTTTTACTTTGTTTTAACTTTTGTCATTTCTCTCACAGTTTTTATTTTTGTCTTTATCTTTATGTATTTTTTTATTTATTTTTTATTATTAATTTTAAAAACTTGAAATGTATATTTGAAATGTTTTATAATATATATTTTTAAATTTTAAATATATATTTGAAATTATTTTTCTAAATTTTAAATATTATTTTTAAATTATTGTTTAAAAATTTAAATATTATTTTTTAAATATTAAATATATTTTAATAATATAAAAACATTTAAATATTTAAAGATATAACCTTTCAAATTTATTATTAGTTTTATAATATTTTAAAATATATTTTATATTTTTTTAATTATGATTTTTAAATTATTTTAAATTATGATTTTTAAATTATTTAAAATATATTATTTTTAAAGATATGACCTTTCAAATTTATTATTTGTTTTATAATATTTTAAATATATATTTAAATATTTTTAAATTTTAAATATAATTTTATAAATTATTAATTTTAAAATTAATTTTAAAGATATTCAAACGTTTTTAAATTAAATTTAAAATTGTAAGAATTAATATTTTATTTGGTGGAGCCATTTAGAATGGCTTCGTCACTTTATAGTGTACTTTTTTATTTTTTAATATAATAATATAATATTTAATATTTTATTTTGGTGGAGCCATTCTTTATGGCTCCACCTCTTGGTTCTACCATAAATAGAATGGTGAAATTATTGTGTTCACTAGGAGAGTTAAAAAAATCTATTCAAGATGAATAATGAGGTGTTTTTGGTGTATGTTATTTTTTGCGATTCAAAAAAATGTGGAGCTAGCAGAAATGAAAAGGAAGATCAGTGCGAAAATAGCTTTCCGTTGTGGAAGGGCGATGTCCAAATTATTTTACAAGTTTCCAGTCTCTACAGATCCGTTCAAATTTTTTGAGATGCAGCTATTAGATGATGATGACTTAGGCACTATGATGAAAATATGGTGGCCGACTGGGAGTGAGAACCCCCAACCAGTTGAATTATTTGCCGAGTTAGTAGACTTAGAGCCTGTTGAGAATGTTAGTCCAATAAGTCAACATCACGAATTTGACTTTGATTTTAATGTTGGATGGACAGACCAATTAGAATGTAAAGGGTCATCACAGATGCCCAAAAATTCTAATTATGGTGGGAGTTCGTATAACAACCCTACCCTCGGTCCCCGTTTACAAATACATCCAGAGGTGATAATAAGCACAGAGGCAAATGTCAGAGAAATGACCAATAATGGTGAAGATTTTGATCAAGACGTTGAAGATTTTAGTGACCCTGATGTTGATGAGGTTCCGGACGATATCGATGATGAAGGCCCGGAAGAGGTTGAAGATGTTCACGGCCCTTCATTCATTAACCCAAGCAGTGGCATTATTTTACGAAATGAACCTGGGGGCGACATGTTGAACGTAGATCCAGATACAGCGCATGCATTCGAGTTTCCTAAGTACACCGATATAGTACATGTTCATAGATTGGCGATAAAATCACAGTTCGAGGAGTTATTCCTTGGGCAACAGTTCAAGAACAAGGCGGACTGTGTGTTTGCCATCAAATAATACAGTATGAAGTTGCCGATTGATTACAAGGTTGCCAAATCTACACCGACATTATATGTTGGGGAATGTTGGAGAGCCAACGATGGGTGTGGTTGGCGAGTTCGAGCTGCATTTATACTGTAACATCCTAGAAATAGTGATTCTACATTTTGCACTATTTATTGTGTTTGGCTCATTAAGCATGCTACATTGAAAATGTTAATTTGCCATGTCTTTTAATGATGGGATTTTAAATGGCAATTATGCTAATTATAAAGTAAATGGATGGCAATAGTAAATAATCATGATGATTATTTATTTTATAAAATTACTTTTAATTTTATTATAAATTGAGTGGGTTAATAAAACAAATAATCATGATGATTATTTATTTTATAAAATTACTTTTAATGTTATAATAAATTGAGTGGGTTAATAAAACAAATAATCATGTGATTATTTATTTTATAAAATTACTTTTAATTTTAAAATAAATTGAGTGGGTTAATAAAACAAATAATCATGATGATTATTTATTTTATAAAATTACTTTTAATTTTATAATAAATTGAGTGGGTTAATAAAACAAATAATCATGATGATTATTTATTTTATAAAATTACTTTTAATTTTATAATAAATTGAGTGGGTTAATAAAACAAATAATCATGATGATTATTTATTTTATAAAGTTATTTTAATATTATAATAAATTAAGTGGGTTAAAAAGAAATAATCATGATGATTATTTATTTTATAAAGTTATTTTAATATTATAAGAAATTAGGTGGGATAATAAAACAAATAAGCATGGTGATTTATTTATTTTATAAATTTATTTTGATATTATTAAAATTCATCTCCCATGCTTGTTAATTGTTTTAAAATTCAAGCATATTCGGTTTAAGTGTTAGCATAGGTGGTGTGCCGAAATTCCATAGGCCTTAGGCATTTGTTACGTTTCATTTTAGCATATTTGTTCATTAAGGGAAGTGTAGTGCCGTTTTTGGCAAGTGTCATTTGAGTGAGGGGTAAAGCTGAAACCATTCAAAGAATCTTCTCTCTTCCTTTATTTTGCACTTTGGTCATTTTGTTTGATTATTCTTTTGGTTTCTAAAGAAAGATCTTAGCACTCTTTTTCTACTCTTTTTCTCTCATCACTTTTTCTCTTGATATCTTTCTTATAATCTAAACTTCCATCTAAATTATTGGCTTCATAATTCTTTTGGTTCTTGTGAGTGATAGCCAAAACATTCTCTCTTCCTCACTCTTCTTCTAGTGTTCTCTTCTTATGCTGTATATTTCCACTTGTACCATCAAAACTTTCTTGCCATCATTCTTTGCCAATAGCCGAAACTCAATCTTCATCCTCTTTGTTCAGTCGATCGATCATTCTCATCTATTACTTCTCCTGTGCTGAATCTTTTTGAGTGACAATCGGTTTCTCTGCTGAGGCTGAATACCAAGAAGCAAGGTGCTGGAAAATCTTAGGTTGCTAAGAGCCTTTACGATCGGGTTTTGTTGTTGAAGGTAAGAAGCGATTCTTTTGCCTTTTCTTTTCTTTCTTTTGGTTTTGTGTGGCCAAAGTCGAATGGCTAGTTAGCATGATGTTTATATTTTGGTTAACTCTCCTTTCTTTTCTCTTCTCTCATTTGGGACGTTTATTCCGGGAATCTCCATTAGCCGAGTGGTTGTAGTTCAAAGCCGAAGGGATTGTGGGTGTCGAATCGGATCACTCCAGTTGGATTTGTAAGGTTGGTCAATCTAAGGAAGGGAATGAACCCATAGTTTTGGCTCTTAAGTTTAAGAAGCGTGTTGTGTCGACAGTTCGGGATTTGTCGCCGGGTTGTGGTAGAGAGCCGACGTCTACCTAGGATAGGCAAATAGCCGTCGTTCCTACTAGCGAAAGTGTTCACGTAGATAGTTTGGTATTACGCTTTATCAGGTGTGTACTACTCACATGCCTTCTTTGATATTGTGTTATTAACTGAAATGGCCGAAAGCCAAAATAACTGATATGATGGATTAACTACCCTTAGGGGGTAAGGTTGGAGACACCAGGTAAGTTTTTCGTTAATAGTATGGCTGCTAATATGCATGTATGTATATTCTGATGTTATGCATGTATGAAATATGATCTGCTATATATTGTGATTTTGGTTGCATACATATTGTGCATAATGAAAATAGCATGGACTCGGGATTGAATGAAGGAGAAGAGAGAATCAGTGACTACAGTCACGAGTGACTTTCGTCACGAGTGGTCTAAGTACCACGGTGGTTGAAACCACGAATAATTTAATTAGTGACTTATCTCGGTGGTCAAGTACCACAGTGGGTTGGCCCCACGTATGCATTATTTATCAGAGATCGTCACGGTGGTCTACGACCACAGTGGGTTGGCCCCACGAGAACATTATAGTGACTCTGTCACGAGTGACTACGGTCACGAGTGGTCTAAGACCACGGTAGTCATGAACCACAGTGGCATAATGCCACGGGTGTTTTGGATGGAGAGTTATTCTGGGATGGGTAGCATTTGCATGTACATAACATGAGCTGTATTGAGTGGGCTAAGGCCCAATTTATGTTAAATGGGGATGTACACACTGAGTCTCGATGACTCACCCCTTTTGTTAATTTTGCAGGTAATTAGTAGATGGCGGGCCTTGGTCCGAGACAGACTCGAGGTGGCCATGCGTTGCAATTTCTTTAAGTAAACTCAGACTTTATTTTAAATTTATTTCTATTTTGGGATTTCAAGTTGTAATAAGGCCGCTTTAACTTTAATTTTAAATTGGGTTTTAGATTTTTATGCTGATATTGCATGTTTTATAAACTATCGAATATGGAGTATTTAAAAAAATAAATAGTTTTCAAAGTGTTTAACAAAAGATGGATTGTAAGTAATTAATTAATTCGGAGTTTTTATTAAAATTTCAATATCGTTTTAAAATGTCACTCTATGAGAATCCTTGATTTTGGCTTTCGTAAAGTAACAGATTTGCTCACAACCTTTTTGATTTGATTAAAAAGAAGTCAGCACAAAACTTTCAATCACAACTGTAAAAAAAAAAATGCTTTTCAACACAGACATAAAAAAAAAGGTTTTCAAGTCACATTGTTTCTTTAAAATTTCAAAACCTCCAATCCTGTAACATACCAGACTTGGTCTTAGTGTATAGACCGGGTTTGGGGTGTTACATATACAGAGGACTCAACAGTGGCAAATACGAAAATTAGAAGGGCGTCATACATATAGTGTCGCACGTATGTCTCAAGACCACCGGAAATTGGATGCCAAAAGTATTTGCAACTGCATCATGCCACTAGTGAAAGATAGTCCAATCATTCCTGTGTCAACATTGATTGCAGACATGAAAGCTCGATTTCAGTATAGAGTTTCGTAAAGGAAAGCGTGGTTGGCAAAACAAATGGCTATGCAACAATTGTAAGGCGACTGGGATGAGTCATACAATGAACTTCAGGGTTGAATTTCAGCGATGGTGGAGTACATCCCAAGAACTATCGTGGACTTGCAAATGTTGCCTTATAGAGGCCCTAATGGACAATTGGAACTAGGGAGGAGAGTTTTTCGTCGACTGTTCTAGACTTTCGATCCATGTGTTAGAGCCTTCCCCCACTGCAAACCACTAATGCAAGTTGATGGAACATGGCTTTATGGAAAATACACGCAAATACTTCTGATTGCGGTTGCACAAGACGGTAACGGAAATGTACTACTAATCGCTTTTTCCATCGTGGAGTCTGAGAACTCCGAATCGTGGGCGTATTTCATTCAGAATTTACGGAGACATGTTGTCAGGTAAGACAACATTTGCATTATCTCCGACAGATCAAAGGGTCTTGTTGCTACGATTCGACAATTTGAGGTTCCATGGAGGTTCATCTATTGTATTTGTCACACCGCTGTCAACTTCCACAATCAGTACAAGAACAAAAACTGGCGCAAACGAATTGTGAACATGGGTAAAAAAATCATATTTAAATTCGTATTTGTAATTATTTCGAGTCCATTTCCTAATTCGAATAGTAACATAACTTAAAATTGGAATACATACATAGGATACGAGTTGGAAGCACACCGTTTCAGACATAAGTTGGCGAGGTTAGAGACTGATATGGCGGGGTCCAATCCTTCTCTCAGACAGTGGTTAGGTAGCATGGAGCCTTGGCAATGGGCTCAATGTTTTGATGAGGGGTACCGGTATGGTCAAATGACAACTAACCTCGTTGAGGCCATTAACTCCATCTTGAGGCGTACGCATCACTTGCCAATTTCAGTGGTTTTTTCAACCATATTTTATAGGCTAGCAACCTTAATGCCAAAAATGGGGTTGAAATAAGCAAAACAATTAGAGGCAGGACACGTGTACGTCGAAAAAATTAGAGATGCCATGAAAGAGAACGCTCAAAGGGCTAGGTCGATGAATGCAGAACTATATTCCCGAAATTTAGAAACTTTTCGAGTGACAGAGTATATCGATCGCCGGTCGGGGATCCCGCCACGGTCCTACGGAGTTGATATCCGAAACAGGCGATGTGAGTGCGGGATGTTTCAAACACTATGTTATCCATGTGTGCATGTGGTTGCAGCGTGTGTTACCTACAGTTTGAATGCCGAACAATATATCGACAATGTGTACACACTTGAACGTATGTTGCGTATTTGGGGTAACGAGTTCCCCGTATTAAGGGATGTATCAACATGGGAAGTGCAACCGCCTGTGTTTGAGATGTTGCCACATCGGTCACTACGTAGGAGAATCAAAGGTAGACCGATAATAATGAGGATTCAGAACGACATGGATATAAGAGAACAAGTCGATCCAAAACGTTGCACCATATGTAGAACAGTTGGCCATAATCGGAGTAAATGTCCCCATGGAAACGTCTACATTAGTCAATCTTCACGGTCTGGAAGAAATTAAATGTTGTACCTGATGTTTGCATTTTATGATCTCTTAGAAATAAAGTTTATATTATTTAGTGTTAAGTTTTTACTTAAAATTAACAGTTGTAACTTTAAATACTTTAAAAGATATTATAAATTATATAAAAAAAGACTAATATATAAGTTGTGGAACCCTAAACTAATACAAGAAATATTACATAACACTTGAAATTTACATAACTTAAAATTGGAAAGAACCTGGAGTGGTATCGTCGTTCGAGGTATAGCGATTCACAGGCCTTCATTGACGGGGTGGACATTGGGGTGTACTGTACACATCAGGAAGATCGGCAGCTGGATCGAACGTGGCCTGAGGCGGGGTGGAGTACATGTTATTACCAAACATATCAAATGATATCAGTGGTTGCTCTGGGTGAAATGAACTCGAACCGCCTATGTCTGGGTGATATGAACTTGAACCGCCTATGTCTAGGTGATATGAACTTGAACCGGTAATGTCTGAGTGATATGAACTGCTCTGTGACTCATCACAAAAAGCGTCAACCTATTGGTCCGATGTGTTCAAAGGTTGGTCCTCCGAGTTGGGCTCCGCCATATGTTGATCCTTTAGCTCCCCCATAGGTTGATTTCCACGTCTGTAGCCGTGACCCGGTACTATCATAAGTTGTCCACCATATAAATAAACACGCCATCGAGTCATGTACCACTGCATGTATTTAGTCGAGGGACTAAAGTCAAACATGCACAAGTGCATCTTAGGCCGCCTATCGTACTGACCATTCCATAGTGCTACAAAAGATTGATGTTCCACGCTCCAATCTGTTGTATGTTCCCCCCTAATGGTCTTACCGTGGACTTCATCAAATTGTTCTGGCTCGACCAGCACAAATTGTCTACACCCAAATTGTCGCATAACTCGATCACCGTTGTACCACTCAATGATTGAAAAGTTGAGCACCGGCGTGTTAATGCACCACATATGGGCTTCAGCATGAACCCACTGAAGAATAATGGTTGCAATGTTCATTGCAGAATACGACATCCACAAGAACTATACAATATAACATAATGAGTCAAGTCACATCACATACTGCAAGTGGATAAGTTAAATCAACGTTACTTAAACCATATAAATATATATTACTTTCTCTCCAGCATACGCCTCTATCATTTGGCAGTAAATGATTAATGTTTGGCTCGCACCAATTCCTGGAGACGTGGCCCATCTGAAACCGAAACAAACACGTTAGCAGTTAAACTTTGGAAAATATTATCCACACTTATGAGTCGTTAAATGTTAAGTATAATTTTGTTTTTACCTATTTATAAGTGGCCACGAATATGGTTGGTGCCTAATAGCCGCTAGAAACAGCATCCTGTATAAAGCCCAAGACTGTAGCAGAACTAGACAACCAGCCATGTTACTAACCCCATGTTTTGTTGCTCGGCAAAACTCATAGTACAATGCGGCCAACACTGCTGATCCCCAACTGTAACTACCAGCATGAGAAAAATCCTCCAATAGAGGCAAGTACTTTATGTTGTTTGGCATAAGTACCCCCAATCAACTGCATAATATAGGCTCGCGCAGCACACATCACCTCGTACTTAGTGGCAGTGATCGATAACTCCTTAAAATTTGCTCTCAACCATTTCAATGTCAAGCATGTGAAATTCCGTTCCCCATCATTAGGGGACCGTCCAAGCAATCTGTGGCATAGTACTGAAGGTTCCAACACATTGCTTCGACCCGTGACCACAACACTGTCAACTCGTAACCTAAGTTGTACAGTGACGTCTTCCAATGTGATAGTGCACTCCCTGCACGGCATAATGAAGGTGTGGGTCTCCGTACACCACCGCTCAACCAAGGCAGATATTAATTTCGCCCCCAGGTCAAACCTCCGGATCAATGCGACGTCCCCAAATCCCGCAATCTGTAAGTATGGCATGATCCGCTCGTTCGGATTGTACTTGGGAAAATGAAACCGCGACCTCAAAACCCGATAACCATCCTGTATGGTAAATTTTTTATAAAAATATGATAAATCAATTATCTATATAATTTAAACATAAAATTATATATTAAAGACTAAAATTGAAAGGTTGAGAAAACAAAAACATCACACTTATACTATACCAATGTAGCCATTCTAAGTATTTTTTTATTTAAGTTAAATTAAATAAGTAATAATATATTAATAATAGAACGAAGATTTGTCATAAAATATTAATCATAGTTAAGCATTAAAACTAAAGGCAACTATATAACAACAAAAAGGACATAAAAATAATAATAATATCCTAAAAAACTATAGGTTGTATGGGTAAATATAAAAATAAAAAAAAACTTATTTTTATTGAATTGATATCTATAATAATATATAGAGTTTTACATATAATATAAACTAAGCATATTCAAACTCGAAAATTTATCTTACATACGAGAACTTTTATCTTAATAGACTTAAATTTTTTTAATATGTTCAAAATTTAATAGATTTAAATATATTCAGTTATTAAAAATTTAAAATTGGTTACACTCAACATTTTCTTTTAACATATTTAAAAAGTTAATATATTTAAATTTTGTTACATTTATTAAAATTTTAAATATATTAAAAAATTATTTTTCTCTTTTCCTATTAAAAATATATTAAATATATTAACATTTTAAAATATATTTTTAAAAAATATTGATTATATTATAATTTTAATATTGGTTATACTTAACATTTTTAATATATTTAATTTTTTTAAAATATTAAATATATTAAAATTTTAAAATTGGCTATACATAACATTTTTAATATATTTAATTTCTTTAAGTTTTTAAACATTTTAAATTTATTAAGAAAATCTTTTTTGTCTTTATCTATTAAAAATATATTAAGTACATAAATTTATGAATGTGTACTAAAATTAAAAATTAAAATATAAATTTATAAATGTGTACTAAATTAAAAAATTATAACCAACACATATAGATTAATTTCATGCAAGAAAATAGTTAAGAAAGAATAATAATAACTAAATAGAGATCGCATTCATGAATCAAAACACGTTGAGCAAAGTAGTACTAAAACGATTTTTTATTTAATTCATAATTAATTTTACTGTTTCGTCAATCCTCGATGAAGTGTGATCCGTATCTCCAGAATACATTTTGATATCTGCATAATATAAAAAAACACATGAATACAATATAAATAATTATTATATTACAATAACTATAAAATACAAAAAAAAATTAACTAACTTAACTTGTTTTTTTTCTCTCTTTTCTTTCTTCTGAAGGGGGGACCAAACCCCCCTTATATAAGATTGGTTTTTATTATTTAATATTTAATTTCATGTCTAGTCACATTACTGATATGATGTGATCTTATAATATATATTTTTAACTTTTAATTTAAATTTTTACTTTTTAATATATATTTTTAATAAATTTATTTTTAACAAATAAATCTTTTTTTAACAAATATTTTTATTTTTTAATTAATTCAAATTTCACTTTTTTAAATAAAATATTATTTTTTAACTTTTAAATAGAATTTAAAAAATGGTTTGAATATCTTGGCTTTTTTATAAAAATAACACAAAAAATTTAATTCATTATCAAAATAACTCATTTTTTTAATTAAACACGAAAGTGACCTGAAATCTACAATAAAAGTTAGTGGAGCCAAATTAAAAAAATGGGTCATTTTGATAATTAATTAAATTTTTGGGTTATTTTTATTAAAAGCCGAATATCTTTAAAAATAATTTAAAAATCATAATTTAAAATATTATAAAATAAATTAAATAATATTTAAAATATTAAAAACTAATAATAAATTTGAAAGGTCATATCTTTTTAAATATTTAAATATGTTATATATTAAAAATATATATTTAATATTTTAAAAAATAATATTCAAATTTAAAAATAATTTAAAAATATTTAAAATTTTAAAAATATATATTATAAACATTTCAAATATACATTTCAAATTTTTTAAAATTAATAACAAAAAATAAAAAATAAATAAACAAAATAAAAAATATAAAACTTAAAAAAAGAAAAAAATTTAAAGAAAAAGACAAAAATTAATAAAAAGGTAAAAAAAAAACAAAAGAAAGGTGTCAGGTCTGGTTTGGTGGCGCCATTTAAGTTGGTTCCACCAGAAAATAGAAAATTGTTTTGAAGTCCCCCATTTTTCCAGAACTTGCAGTATTTTCATGGTATTTATACAGGTGGCGCCATTTTACATGGCTCCACCAAAAAATTAATTTTTTTAATGCTCCCTGTTGACGTGGCAAGTTGGTGGCGCCATATAATTTGGCTCCACCAATTTTTACTGTAGATTTCAGGTAATTTTGATGTTTAATTAAAAAGATGAGTCATTTTGATACTTAATTAAATTATTTAGGTTATTTAAATAAAAAAGCCCATGGGAGGATGTTCAAGTGTTGTGGTCAAGACTGGTGCACTCACAAACGGCTGCTTTGCCTTCGAAACGAAGTGAAGCCTCCATTTCCCCCGAGTAAACCATCATTGTGCATAACACTCTTCCTTTTCTTTTCCCTTTCCTCCACATATAATACTCACCTGCTTTTCATTTTATATCATATCTATAACTGTAAGGTCTAATTCTACTCCCAATCCTTATATTCTTAAAACTTTTGAAATTTAATCCCTACGAATTTGTCCAATTAATAACACTATTGTTGAGGGGTCCGGCCCTCAACACGTCCAGTATTATTTTTTACTGTGATTTTATCTCCGAACTTTATTGAGAGTTCCAATAAGTTCACAAAAAAGTCTCAAAATGCTTAAACAAGCTAAACCATGAAAACATAAAAAATGGTGCATAGAAAACCACATTGCTAAAGTCTGCCTTAAACTTACACTCTGCTTGCGTTTTGCAAGGGAGAGAGAGAAAATGAAAAACTAATACAAGAAACTGAATTTGATGGATTTAACAGCAGGCTTGTTCAAAAGCTTCAACTGGGTTTGAACTTGCTCATTTTGGGTAGTAGTACTAGTGGATACCATCTCTATAAAGAAAACCACATGAAAAACAGCCTCCTCTTCCTTCTGCTTTCCAAATATTGTATCCCCATCGTCGATAGCTACAAACTAATAGTACCTAAAGGGTTATGGCATGAAATAAATAAAAAAGTACGGGGGTAATTGCCATTCAACTCAGCTGTTATAAAGCACAAGAATCTTGTTAAAAAAAAGTGGTGAAATGAGGAAGATGGATTCTAAATTTTCTTCTTTTTTGTTTCACTCTCGTTTTCTTGGTCTTCTTCCACACTACCACCAACAGTTTTCAGTGGAAGTTACTCATGCAACTAGAAAAGATCTGAGAGAGAAATGACAGAATAGAAAGAAGAAATCGAGAGGAAGAAGAATACTGATTCTGTGCTTAACAATTCGGTAACAAACAAGATACTAAAACACTTTACTAACTGAAATTAATATAATAAATTCCGTACAAACTTTTAATCAACAACATGTCAGTCACTAATCTGTAATTTTTCCATTTCTGCAAATATCTTCCTATTAGTTTAAATCTCAATTTAAATGATAATTTTAATTCAATCATCAATTCCAAACAATAATTAATAGCATATTATAAATATGTATTAGTTCAATTCTATTTACCGGATATTTACTAAAATTTTGTATTTTATTCAATTTAGTCTCTAAAGTCGAATTTTCTATAACTTTTAAATTTGAGTTTCGATTTTATAACTGATCTCAATTTCATCCTTATACATCCCTCTAATATTTAAAATTATAGAAATTTAATCTAAATTTCAAAATATTTACACTTCAATTCCTATACTTAAAACTAACAAATTTCACTTTACAAATTAATCATTTTTCATATCTAAACTTAAAATCTATTAATTTAGTACCAAAAGCTTCAAGATTCAACAATGGAACTTTTATAAACTTTAACAGTTTTGTAAAATAGTCTCCGGGCTAACTAAACTAAGCTTCCAAGATGTCAAAATCATAAAAATTATAAGAAAATTAATTGAATAGCTTACCAAAATGAGGGATGAAAGCTTAAAACTTTGAAACCCTATTTTCTCTTGTTCATAGGTGAGTGTTTGATCAAATCGAGCGAAAAAATTTTAAGTTAATCCAGTTAACAAGTCCTATTTTATCATCCTAACTCAATTTGAAATTTTTTCGAATTGATTCAAGTGAAATGAAATTCGAGTTGAGTCAAATCGGGTGAATTTGTTCGAGTTAAATTAAAAAATTAAACATGTCAAATTAAAATCCTGTTATAGTATAACTAATTCCATTTTAAAGCACATAAATTTTGAAACCATATATATTTAGTATGATAAACTTGAATCATTAATTAACTTATTTAAGTCTCCAAAATTATTATTCTAGAAATTTTTAATTTTTTAACTTTCTTTATATATTTTTTAACTTTTAAATTTTTTTAAAAAAATATAAATTTTGGAATTTTTATAAATATTTTAAATTTTTATTTGATTTTTTTTTAATTTTTGTTGAGAGAGACCAATTTATTTATTTTCAAACTTAACAGGGACCAAAATGATATTTATACCACTTTGTTATTCGATTTGTAAAATTCAATTCAAGCTTGAAACTCGAATTATTTATTCGAGATGACTTGAATAATTCAAATAACTCTATTTGATTATCTCAAAATTCAATTTTATTTTTATTTTTTCTAATTGATTCGAGTTTTGCTCACGCTTATAGAACCACTTTCATTTCTTTTAAATTTTCCTTATATATTTTAATTAATTATTAATTAATCATAATTTAACTTAATTAATTCCAATTAGTTTAACTTAATCTTCATTAAGCAATTATAGGTGGAATCCTACATCATTGTCAACTACTCATACCAATTGCTCGATTGGTCCTTGAGCAATTTAAAAATTCACAGCAATTAAACTTTTACCACTCTTACGATTTAATTCTTATACTTCAATTAATCACTAATTTGATAAAATTAGCTATTCAAAATTTAATTAATCTATATAATAATTTCATAAATATTTAATAAAAACATTTACAAATTCGATTTACAGAATCAAAGTCTCAGTACTTCATTTTTCACAACACTGATTTTAAGGTCAAAACACTTGTACATTAACTATTATTTAATTAATACATTTGTCAAACCAAAATTTAATATAATATTAAAATAGACTCATAAATATTAATTAATAAAATTTAATGAATCAATTATCAAAAATCAAAATTTCAAAACCACAATTTTCGACATTACTGAAAAATGAATTGTTACAATTATTCTAATAATTTTGTTTTCTTTGTTTCATTATCATTTGTTCATCATCACCGTCCTTTATCATCTCTTCAACCACCACCATTGCCACCATCATCATCTTCTTCTCCAACACCAGCCCCCAAGATCTCACATGGCACTCAGTTGACACGAAAGAAAAAGCAGTAAGGATTTTCAAACTTAGAATCGAAAGCAAAATGGAGATAGAATGAAAACAAAAGTTGAAAACCCTATCTTTTGCAGTAAACCTTGTCAAAAATAATGGTCATCAAGGAAACATAAATGATATGGGATACTTGCTAATGTTGACCGTTTCTTCTTTGAGAATTTCAACTCACTGTATATGTAAGAAAATGGCGAAATTAATGAAAAGAAAAGTGACGTTAGATCAAAAGATTATGAAGTAAAAGGCACCAGTAGCATCTTGCTTGATTCTCTAAGGTTTATTAATCTTTCCTTTGATCTTTGTGGCTCTAACAAATTCTCTGTGGCGACAAGGTTGCCGGGTTCACATGTTGAGGAGGCATACAACAGTGCTCGGTGTTGGAAAAATTGTAATTTTTAAAAACTTTGAGGCATATTTTCGATTGGTAAAGGTAGAGAGTTGAATCATAAAATTATGGTTTTATATTACTCTCCATGATACTCAAAATGGTTGCGTGATGAATGAGAAATTGATGCTCAATGTAAGTTACTTGAAAATATTTGTTGAGGAAAAGAAAAGCTTAGATCTCACATTGGTTAAATACCAAGTGTGAGATGTGTATATATATGAGAACCCATTTGAAAGGTGATTGAATGACTAAGCTTGAAACTTTGCCTTGTGCGCAAGTATTGTAAAAGCGGTCGAATTTGTCTTAAGGAAACTGTGTAAAATAGGCCTCAACATCTAGTATTATTTAATTTATATTTTATTTTATATATAAATATTTGTTTATTTATATTTATATTTTTGTTCGCTAACGTGTTTTGTCCAACATTCAGACTACTACCACCACCAGATTGATGTTGAAGGACATGGATTAAACCTCAAAGCTGTCAACTTCGATCAATAAAACTATCATTGCCAAAGACAATGGCATCGTCGAGGGTGATGGAGCCATTGTCAAGTCACTGAGTAATATTGTGAATGAGTGCATCATGATGTTACCGTATCCTTCAGACATGCATAATGATTTTCGACGTTCAATGCAAAATATGGTAGAAATGATGCTAAAACATAATTCAAATATTGATTGGGATGGCAATGGCATCGTTGAGGGTGATGGGGCCACTGTCAAGTCACTGAACAATATTGTGAATGAGTGCATTGCGGTGTTAACGTATCCTCTAGACCTGCATAATAATTTTCGACGTTCAATGCAAAATATGGTAGAAATGATGCTGAAACATAATTCAAATATCGATTGGATTTCATGGGAGAGCTTATGTTTTGTTACTTGAACTTGAATGACAAGAAGTGTTACAAATTCATCTTAAGTGCTTTTGTCGACTTGGTCATAGATTTGCTTCAAAATGATATAAAAATTCCGATGAAGTCTAGTAATAATGTACAAGATCAATGAGAACAAGGCACAATGTAAGGTTTGGATATTGTTGGGTATATATAAAACAAAGAATCTCATGTTTATTTGTGTTTACAAGGCACAACGTAAGGTTTGCATATTGTTAGGTATATATAAAACAAAAAATCTCATGTTTATTTGTTTTTAAATGTTTGCACATGAAATCAATGGAAACTAGTGGTATTGTGCTTACATGTAGGTGTTGTTGCAGGTAAGATGAGCATAGGACCACTACAGCAAAACAGACTTTTAGCGGCGGTTTTTTTGGCCTTTAGCGGCGTTTATAAGCGCCACTAAAAGTATTTGAAAGCGCAGCAAAAAACGCCGCTAAATCAAATGCCGCAAACTTTAGCGGCGTTTATGAGAAAAAAACGCCACTAAAGGTCATGACTTTTAGCGGCGCTTTCCCCACAAACGCCGCTATAAGTCATGACTTTTAGCGACGCTTTTTTTACAAACGCCGCAAAAGGTAATGACTTTTAGCGGCGTTTTTGAACTAATTTGTACAGATTTGCAATGTACAATTTGTTCAATATCATACCCCTCCTGCACTAAAAACCAACCAATAACAGCAAATATAGTATATAACTGCAACCCAAAACAGCAAATGTAGCATAAAAATCACAACAAATGCATTAATTCTAAATGATATTTGAAAATGAATAAAAGATATATGATATAAATTAATGAATGAATTATAACTGAAAATATTCTTACAATAATGTTAAATGTAACAATGTTAAAAATCATCTTACAACAAGAAAACAAATGTCTAAGATGGCGGCCTCTGCGACTGCTGGAACATCTTCATCATAGTCTGAAGCTGTAGCTGGAGTTCTTCATACTTTCTGTTCTACTCTGCCTCCCTCGCTGCTGCCTCCGTCTCCCTCGCTGCTGCCTCCGCTCTAAGTTGAGAAATTTACTCAACCGTGCTCACTTGCATCTGAGCTATCTGGTCTTTTAGTCTCTGAACTTCAGCACGAGATTGACTCCTGGAAGGCATGTATTGTTGGGAGCCGGATCCAAAATATTGGGTCGGGGTAACACCAGATCCTTGACATCGAACCCGACCATACCTTTTAAGACCCAAAATATCAATGATAATTCTGTTATAAATATACTCAAGATTAACAGAACTATCAGTCGAAGCAGTCGTACCTTTCAAGACCCAAAACATCAGTAATAATTCTGTTATCAATATCCTCGAGATTAACAGAACTATCAGTCGAAGCAGCCGCTTCATACTCCGCCTTCTTCTCCTTTAGTTTATCCTAATAAATTAATGAAAGAGTTAGAAACGAAATATATAATAAGAAGGAATGCAACATAACTTAACATTATAAATTTAAAACTACAAACGATGAATTAAACTATTATAATTAAACATTATAAATATTTATAATAAAACTAATCACTTTATTAATCTACTTATATGCTACACATTTTTAATTTTTACTTCATATTATTATTTTTTATAAACAAATAAATGAAAGTAAAAATGTGTAACATAAAGAATAATAATACAACTAATAAAATAAATGTGTAACATAAAGAATAATAATACAACTAATAAAATACTAAGACAAAAATATTTGAAGTGTTCACTTATTTTTTAAGTAGTATGATTACTCCATAAGTAGTGATATAAAGCATGAAAATTACATATATCTTCTTGTTTAAAATCACTTTTCTTTAATACAATTTTTTTATGGATAGGGATTCCAAACCAGGTACTTTTGGAAGGCTTACTTGCTGTATGAACAATTATATGATTAATATGCATAAAAGAATACACTTTTAAATAATTTAACAATCTTTAATTACTAATATACAGACATTTGAAAAAGATTTTGCTGGATTGTTGATATTAAAATACTATAAAATATGTAGAGAAAAGTATAATACTTCAAAATAATCTAAAACTTTCAAATAAAAAAATTTATCTCAAAATGATATTCAAGATTGTCTTTCGTAAAGTAAACCCAACAAAGTAAAAGAACAAGAATTAAATGGAATAGCAAGGCTAACATATCATATAAAATAGTCCGTAAAATGTAGGATCCAAGGACATCAACAAAGTATTTCATAGTTATCTAGTTTAGTTGCAAAGTTCAATTCAAAGCATATGCGATTGGCAGAGGCAAATAGCTAATTAGCAACTAAGGAAAGCAAGAAATGAAAAATACCTGCAAATAAGCAACTATATCAACAGTCGTAACCCTTGACCCTTCTTGCTGCCTCAGAATCCATTGATAGGGTTTCTCCTGCAAAGGGAAAAAAGATCTATACGGTTAGAGAGGAAGGCATTACACAATGAAAACAAATTCCATACACCAAAACCAGCAAGGAATAATACAGAAATTTTAACACCCTGATTTTGCAGCACCCTTGCCCTTGTTAATTCGATTTTCTCTAACTGGGAAATCAATGGACTGTAGGAAGGGTGAACTTTAGGGATTTGAAATTGGGGAAAAAGGGGTTATTACGTTAGGGATTTCGGATATTGAATGGGGGAAAAAGGGGTGATAATATTTTAGGGTTTACGAGCAGGGAAGAGGGGGGAAATTAAGTTAGGAGGACAAAATGGAAAAAAATGTAAGTCTCGTCTGGGTAAAAAACAAGAGAGCAAAACGACACCGCTTTGCCCAAAATAATTTAACATTTGCGGCATTTTTAATCAAAGCGCCATTAAAATGGAAACCTATTGAGGCGTTTTATCATAAAACGCCACTGAACTTCTAATAAAATGGAGCTGTTTTGTTTAAACATATCTTTTGCGACGTTTTTAAGCAAAACACCGCTAATGCCTTTAAGAATTACGAGCAAAAAGACTCCGATTTGCCTGAAAGGCGTTTTTAATCAAAGCGCTGCTAAAATGGAAACCTATTGCGGCGTTTTATCATAAAACGCCACTAAACTTCTAATAAAATGGAGCCGTTTTGTTTAAACATATCTTTTGCGGCGTTTTTAAGCAAAACACCGCTAATGCCTTTAAGAATTACGAGCAAAAAGACTCCGATTTGCCTGAAAGGCGTTTTTAATCAAAGCGCCGCTAAAATGGAAACCTATTACGGCGTTTTATCATAAAACGCCACTAAACTTCTAATAAAACGAATCTGTTTTGTTTAAACATATCTTTTGCGGTATTTTGCTTGCCTTTAAGAATTACGAGCAAAACGACACCGATTTGCCTGAAATAATTTAACTTTTGCGGCGTTTTTAATCAAAGCGCCGCTAAAAAGGAAACCTATTGCGGCGTTTTACCATAAAACGCCACTAAAATTCCAATCAAACGGCGCCGTTTTGTTTAAACATATCTTTTGCGGCGTTTTTTTAAGCAAAACGCCGCTAATGCCTTTAAAAATTACAATTATTTAATATATAATATAAAAACAATATAAATTAGAAAACAATCAGTTATATACCCAAAAAACTTTAAAATTATTTCAAATAATAGTATTTTAATTTTTTCATTTAGATAAGTAATTTTTTAAAATTTAAATAATATTTAAAAGAATTAGATAAAATTTGAAATCTTGAAAATTATTTAAAATTTCAAATTATTTAATATATAAATTAAAAACAAATCAGTCATATACCAAAAAAACTTTAAATTTATTTTAATAATATTATTTCAAATTGTTAGCATATATTTTTCACACAAAATACCCTAAACCCCTAACCCCTGTCCCATTAACTCTTAAACCCTAACATCCGTCCTCTTAACCTTTAAACCCCTAACACCTAACACCTAACCCATAAACCCTAAACTCATATCCTCTAAACCCGGCCTAATCCCTAACCACTAACCCCTAACCTTAAATCATGGACTCTAAACCATAAATCGTAAACTTTAAAACCCTAAACCCTTGTAAAACCCTAAATTCAAAACCCTAAACATTAAACCCTGAACCGTAAACCCTAAACCATAACAGTAAACCATAAACAATAAACCTTAAACCCTACACTTTAAACCTGCCTAAACCCACTAAACCACTAAATCGTAAACACTACAGCCTAAACCCTATACATACACCACACACTACATCCTAAACTATAAACACTACACCTTAAACACTATACACTCTAAACCCCAAACACTAAACCATTAAACCACTAAATTATAAACACTAATGATGAGCTTTTTTTCAATTTTTATATTGATACCAAAATAATAAAATAGCTATTTGCAGCGTTTTTTTTTAAAATGCCACTATATATACCTTTAGCGGTGTTTGTGAACAAAATGCCACTATTTTATTTTTATATTGATACCAAAACGGCCCCGTTTTGTTAAGAAATAAAATAGTCCTTTGCGGCGTTTTTTTAAGAACCGTCGCTATTGCTATACCTTTAGTGGCATTACAAAAACGCCACTAATGCTGAGTTTTTTTTTCCAATTTTTATAGTTTTAATAGATTTTTGTGGCGTTTTACGAAAAGCGCCGCTAAAAGATAATTAGCGGCGCCAATGCTCAGAGCAATAGCGGCGTTTTTTATGGAAGCGCTGTTAATGCTCAGATCTATAGCGGCGTTTTTGAGAAAGAGCCGCTATTGCTCAGATCTATAGCGGCGTTTTTTCTGAAGCGCCGCTAATGCTCAAATCTATAGCGACGTTTTTGTCCCAAACGCCGCTATTGCTCAACTTTTTGCGGTGTTTTTTTTTAAAACGCCTCTAATGTATAATATTTGCTGCGTTTTTTATTAAAACGCCGCTAAAAGTCTGTTTTGGTGTAGTGGACTTGAACTTGGTCGTGCAAGAACCTGATATAACCCATCACTTCATGGAGCACCAATGCCGTATCTGTCTGCAAAGCATTTTCCAGTCAAATGGCAGCCTTCCAAACTAGAAGAAAATTAATCAACAAGTTCAAAAAACCTTGTGCCTTATTCTCTCACCTTGCCATATGGTGAAACCAGCTTTTGCAATGCATTGATTCTATCCCCTAGCTTCTCTTTCCTCACCTGTTATTAATTAAACAAATGAATTAAGTTTTTATTAGTAAATGATGTTTATAGTTTATACTTGTATATATATCAATTTTCAAATATTAAAAAATAAAATTCTGAAAAAGAAATTAAAAACGGAGAAAATTTAAAAAAAAAATCAAGCCACAATCCATTGTCTTTGTCTCATTTAGAAAAAGGTTTAACTGCGTAAAAGAGTCTCAGTTTAAAAAAAACAAAGCAATTAAGTCCCTATTTTTATTTTGTACTCACTTGAATACTTGAACTTTTAAAATGTATCAAAAAAAACACTCAAACTTTTTCAATAAAAGCAATTAAGCCCCTGATTTTTTTGCACTCAATTGGGTACTTGAATTGCCCCTAATTTATTTTAGTTAAAGCCATCACGTGTCACAAGCACAAAGTGACATGGCAAAAAATGATAAAAATAAAATTCAATAAAATTTATCAAATTTTAATAATAAAAAATAATAGAAAACATTTAAAAATTATTAAAAATTTAAAAATTTAAAATTGTAAAAAAATTATAAAACATATAGAAATATAGAAAAAAATTATAAAATTTTATAAAGTTGTAAGAAAATTATAAAAAAATATAAAATTCATAAAAAAATTATAAAAATTATTGTACTAAAAGAAGCATTTATATTTTTTCTAACTTTTATTTATTTTTATTTTTATCATTTTTCGCCACATGCCATGATGTGTTGTGACACATGATGGCTTTAACTGGAAAAAAAAGGGTCGTTAACTTTAATGGTCATGTTAAAGTTAATGGTTAAATGACCTTTTTAATGTCATTTTATAATATTTTTTTCTAATTTTTAAATTTTTTTATATTTTTAATTAAAATTTAATAATTTTTATAATTTTTATTTTTTATAATTTTTTGACACATTTCACACCGTAGTTGTGACATGGGAAAAAATTAGGGGCAGTAAACTTTAACGGTCAATTGTTAAAGTTAACAGTCAAATGACCTTTTGATGTATTTGACAGTTCAAGTACCCAATTGAGTGCAAAAAAATGAGGACTTAATTGCTTTTTAAAAAAGTTTGAGGGCCTTTTTGATACATTTTGAAAGTTTAAGTATCTAATTAAGTGCAAAATAAAAGAAAATATTTAATTGCTTTTTTTCGAAAAAGTTTAAAGGTTTTTTTTATGCTCAAATAAATGTAAAAAAATAGGGCTTAATTATTTTTTTTTAATTTAAAGATTTTTTATACTCTTAAAGCTTGTCAAAAAAGCATATAAAGAAAAAGTAAAAAACAAAAAGTTTGTCTTGAGATAAAAAAAATGAAAGTAGAAGCAATAAATAATCATTGCCTTGAAATTACAAAACGAGAGAAGAAAATTGAAATAATTTCTTTCATACATTCAAAAGCCTTTCCATTTTCCATCTTCACCATGTTCTTTCATTCACTAAAGCTAAACAAAATAAAATAGGGCAAATGGATAAACAATAGCAGACAACAACAATCATATCTAACCTTGATGGTGGCGGCTGCGGTTTGAGATAATGGTCGGTGACAACAAGGGCAAATGGAAAAATAGTAGTAGATAGAAGTGAGACAAAAGAAGCAGCAACCAAAGTTTTCTTTTGTTTAGGATTTAGAAGATTAGAGTTTAATTTTGTGCAAAGAAGAAGCAGTACCCGACCTTTTGTTTGGTTATTTTAATTCATTTGTATTTGTTCTGTTTTCTTGGGTTGGGAGAGATAAACACTGGTTTTAACCAAGATTACAAAAATTGATTTAATAGATTTTTTCCTGTTGATTCAATTTTTGGTTTATGGTCCAACCACGATTTTCTTCGCTTCATGGGTCATTGGCTTTTTAACTTATTTTGGACTGATGTACTAATCAGTTTTCAATCCGACTGGTTCGACCGGCCGATTTGGTTTGGTTTTAACATCATTGATATATATATATGTGTGTGTGTGTGTGTGTGTGTGTGTGTTGTGGTACTTGTCATTATCGACCTGCTACTCGATTACCCAATCGATTTCCAACCCGTAGCCTACATTGTTGACACCTTGAGTTCACACGTAAGGTATTTGTGTCCTTCAATGAGCTCACAAGGTGTGGGTTCACACCACCCTACAGGCGAACCCACATATATAAAACACGTGTTAATCTTAGAATAGGTTACATATTGGCATGCATGGGGATCTACCTACAACGTCCACGAATAGTAACCGTATAATATAAATAGAGAATTTAATCCTTCTGATAGGAACAAACACACAAAAACACTCAATAATTTGGTGCGGTGAGCTTGGACAAACTTTGGATATTCAGATAATCAGAAAACTAAGATGACTCACCCTAATGAGAATTTCCCCAGCAGTTCCTATCAAACCAGGTAGGTGGTTTTGGCACTGACAATTGACCCAATGAAATAGACCTTTTTGTTGGTTGGTTTGCTAATCAACTAGAAAATCTGGGCAACTCAAGATAAGTAGGTGCCTCCAATTCCTTCGATCTCAATGCTCCCTCTGGTCAAGGTCTGTCAATTCCATCTAATCAGGGAGCATCACCACAACAATTGTTTGGTTTACAGGAGTAGTTGAGGTTGATGAAGGAATAGATGACTTAACAAAGTGCTAGGTTTGAACAGCAACAAATGTTTTAGTAGGAGTTGCTAAGACAGAATGAAGATTTGAGGAGAAAGATGTAGTTTGACCACTCTGATCTTCAAGACCATGCCACGCCTCTTCAGGAGGAGGTTGTGAGAGCACATGCAAAGCCATGACAAAATAAGATGGATGCTTTGCATAGAGATGTTCAAGCGTAACACCCTAGTGTACAAGACATAGACTAATTGTTCTGTTCTAACAACCATTTATCTCCAGAAGTAGTAGTTGTGAGCTTACTATCTGAGTTTAAAATGCAAAAAGAGATATTTGAAGGTAGAAGGGATCCTAGAGCCCATCTCATTCAATATAATGATTATATGAATGTATTAGGGACCACATATGCGACAAAGTGTAAAGCTTTCTTGATAACTCTCAAGGGAAGCGCAAATGATTGGTATTTATCCTTGCCCCAGGGCTCTATTCAAAGCTTCTCACAGTTGAAACAAATGTTTTTGAGAAGCTTTCGAGCCCATAGGACATAATGGGCACTTATATGGGTTTGATGTCAGTGAAATAGAGGGATGGAAAATCTTTGTAGGATTTTGTCAAGCGATTCCATGTTGCCATGTTGAACACATAGTGTAACATCCTGAAATAGGGCCTAAATGAAATAGTGGTTGTGAAACCACGAATCCAAGATAGAAAAGTTTATTGTGATTATTTTTATGATTTACCGATTGATTGGATGCATGTGTTAGAGTATCGATAGAAAATTTTATGAATTTCATGTCTAATTTGCTTATTAGGGCTTAATTGTGAAAGTTGATAAATGAGAGTTCTAGATGCTAAAGGATTAAATTGAAGTGAATATCTAAAGTAAGAGTCCTTAAATGGTAATTAGACCATTATATTTTCATGGACAAAAATGGACATGCATGGGTAGAAATAACTAAAATTTTAATGAAGGGTATTTTAGTACAATGTCAAATAAAAGAAATTAAATGGGAAAAAGATGGAAAAAGGTTGTCATCTTCTTCCTTAGGCCAAATCTTCAAGGGGGGACTCCATAGCTAGGGTTTCCAAGCTTTCAAGCTCCATAGTAAGTCAATCCAAGCCCCGTTTTCATGTTCTTTACGTTTTTGGAATCCCGGTAACTCGGTTTAGCTTATTCTAGCAATATTTTAACCTAGGGTTCATATTTGGAAAAATACCCATAGGTGAAATGTGTTTATTTTGATGTTTTATGATAGAATATAAAGGCTGAAATTATGTTAAACAACTTTTGCTAAGCGGTTTTACGTAAAAACGAGTAAAACGACATAATAGGTAAAAATACCTAATGTTCATAAGTACATGTTAGAGTGAGAATTTGATGTTTCCATAGAAGGGAAAAATGTTCAGCATGTCCTAAAATGTAAGAAAATAGGATGAAGTTTAATTTTCGAGCCTAGGGGCAAAATTGTAATTTTGTGAAAGTTAGGGGGCAAAAACGTAATTTTGCCATATGATTTTTGGACTAAATTTAATAATGTGAGTATTAAATGAGTTAAATATGTTACTATAGATCAAGAAAGATGAGGAATTGACCTTGATCGGGGAAAAGAAAAGGTTAAGGACTAAATTGTAAATTTTGCCATATTTTGCACCGCGGTAAGTAGTATGTAAATAATTTATTATTTTTATTGATGTTTTATATTTCAGCATGTTTAGTGTATTGTATCTGATTTTTGAATCATAATTAACTATTGAAAGAATGAAATAAAGTGTTAAAAAGTGAGTTATTTCCCGTTTGAACCTTCGGAATCGAAAGATGTAATTGGCATGTAGCTAGGTCACATGAGTGGTACTAAGTGTAGGCCACTATGTGCACAAGAGAGCTACAAGAGATTTCGTATACGTAGCTAGGTCACATGTGTAGTACTGAGAGTACACCATGTGTACAAGAAAGCTATATGTAGCTAGGTCACATGTGTGGTATATGGTGTGAGCCACTATGTGTACAAGAGAGCTACGAGAAGGCTAGGTCATATGAGTGGTGCTAAGTGAAGGCCACCATATGTACAAGAGAGCCAGAATTATGAGTACAATCGAGCTAGGTCACATGAGTGGTATTGAGTGAAGGCCACTATGTGTACAAGAGAGCTTCGATTTCAAAGGTGGGCTGTGTGCGAAACCACCGCATATTCGTTATTATTTCGAAGCGTTCAACGGGAAAACTGACTAAATGAAATTATGTGAGATGTTGTAGTGATAAGTATTTGTATATGTATGTGTAATGCATGAGAAATATGCTCAATATGTGATTGGAAATTGGAATGATTGTTATAGGTAAGTAATGAATACAACTAAAGTGAGAGAAAGCAAAAATTTATAATAAAACTGTTTTGGACAGCAGCAGTGACATGAATTTGAAAAATCACCAAACATGGTAGAAATGGAATTATAAGTTGTATGAGATATTTATTTAAAGCTTATTGTGTCTATTTTTATATAAAAGAAACAGAGAAAGTAAAGGAACTGTATATTTTGATATATTTAAACTTTTGTGAGACTAGTTCAGAATGGTTACTTGATCCCCTGTCCTGTCTTGGAAAAATCATTACAAATTTTAAAAAACTAATTATTGGGTATAAGTTACACGATTGAAATAATTAATGAGTCTATTTTCAAATGAAATAAATTTTATCATCATATGAATTCTGTATAATGATAAAATTGGTTCATAGTGAAAAGTGGTCAGAGCAGTCGAACAGAAAAATAGGGGAATCTTTAATGAATAAACTGTACTAATTGGAAAGACCAAAAATTCTGAAAATTTTATGGTGAGAAGATAAATGAGTCTAGTTTCAGAGAAAATTTACGGATCTTAATTTGGAGTTTTGTAGCTTCAGATGAAAATAATTTAGTGACTGTGATTCGAATAGACAGCTTGCTCCAAACTTGAATAAATGATGAAATTGATTTTAGATTTGATTGTGTTGTTTTGTAAACTTAATAAATCCATTATTAATTATTTATATACTTACTTACTAAGCTATATGCTTACTCTCTTTTCTTTTCCTTATTCTATAGTATCATCAAGCTAGCTCAGGATTCGGTGATCGCCGGAGATCCATCCACACTATCAGCCTTCTTTTGGTATTTTGAAAACAATATTTTGGAAATTATGGCATGTATAGAAGGCTTAATTTTTTTGTTATTTGTAATAATGAATGATTATTTTGCTTATGGGTATTGACGACTATGTATGGAAAAAGTTCTAAATTTATACGGATTTTACATTTTAAATTTTGTACAGTAGTATAATCATGTCCAGTAATGCCTCGTACCCTGTTCCAGCGACGGACCTGGGTGAGGGGTGTTACACAAAGAACCTAGAGGACCAATAGGTCATTGATGCCTTCATCATATGAGTCCAAAATAAGGATGTGCAATATTCATTTATTGATAATAGGCCACAGAGTTTGGTAGAATTTTTTGAGAGGGTGCATAAGTTCGCTAAGGCAAAGGAAATTAAAAGAGCAGCTCGTAACACTTTTCAGAGAGATGACATACAATTTAGGGATTTTTAGGGTGTGCGCAGCCAGTAGAGTCCTCCTTCTCAGAGTTTGCGTGTACAAGATGGGGACAACAGAGGAACTATTTGCATAATGAATTGTCAAGGGAATTTCAGATACCTCAGTGCGAGCACACTAGAAGGTATGTTACTCCTTTAAATGCTTCACGTACCTACATTCTTAATCAGGTCAAGAGTTTGGGCATTCTGCTAAGCCCTCCACCTATGCAATGCAGTCAGTCAAGAACCAATTCGAGAGACAAATGTAATTTTTACAATGACAAGAGGCATAAGATTGTGGATTGTTTCTTTTTGAAAGATGTTATAAAGAAGACAGTTAGAAATGACAAGCTAAGATATTTTCTGGCTCAGGATGCTTCGTCATCAGGTCAGAGTTCACAAGGCACTCAAAAAGTTAAACAAAAGGTTAGAGGTACAATACATGTGATAATTGGTATAAATGAAGAGTGGGCGACCTCTAACACAAAGAGAAATGATTATTTTAGAAGTGTGATATCGGTTAGTTCACCGAAGAGGTTGCATCAGCAAGAAAAGTGGAAAGTAAAATTTAATGAAGAGGATGAGGATTCTGTATGTGATGAGGAAGGTAATGACCTTATGGTCATATCAATAACTATAGTAGGATTTGAGGTTAAAAGAATTTTGGTTGATAGTGGAAGTGTCATTGAGGTGTTGACTTGGGATGCATGTCAGAAGATGAGGTTAAAAGAGTAGGCTTTGAAGAAGGTAATCCCTTTATATGGTTTTCTGAACCATCTAGTTGAGGTGAAAGAGTGTATTTCTCTGCCTGTTACCTTAGGAGATGGCGAACATACCATCACAGAATATGTTCAATTTTTTGTGGTGGACCATCAAATGACTTACAACACCATTTTTGGATGTCCTATTGTGAGAATGGATAAAATTATAATTGCCACTTATGTATGAAGATTAAATTCCCTACTAGGACGGGGATAAGTTTCATGAAATTTGACTAGCAAACATCCAGAAAGTGTCATATGTTGTCAATTAAGCAAAAGTGTGAATAGGAGCCACAGGTTCAGAGTTCACAACAAGTAGAGGTGGCTAGCCAGATTCTAGATTTGGACAGTCTAGATGTTAGAAGTGAGGAAAATATTCATAAGCCAGAAGCAACATAAGTCACAAAAAATTTGCAATTGTTTTATGGTAACACAGATAAGTTGGTAAGGATATCATCAGCAATAGCAGAAGAAGAAAAGGAAGACTTAGTGCAGCACTTGAGGGAGAATTCAGAGATTTTTGGATGGTCAACAGTGGGCATGCCTGGTGTGGATCTTCAGATGATAGTCCATCGATTAAATGTGTCCTCCGTGTTAAACCAATCAAGTAGAAAAAGAGAAGATTTGCTCTATAGGTTGTGGAGGCCATTAGACAAGAGGTAGGTAAACTACTTTCAACAGGATTTATCTGGGAGGTGGCATACTTGGACTGGATCTCAAATGTTGTGATGGTGAATAAGGCTAATGGAAAATGGAGAATGTGCATTGGCTTTACTAGTCTTAACAAGGCTTGCCCAAATGCTAGTTTTCCTTTGCCTTCGATTGACAGACTGGTAGATGCATAATCATGCCACAAGTTCATGAGTTTCATGGATGCGTTCTCAGGGTACAACCAAGCTTCCATGGCTCTAGAAGATCAGGATAAAATGACATTTGTCATAGAAGAGGGCTTGTTCTTCTATCGAATTATGCCTTTTGGGTTGAAGAATGCAAGTTCAACCTATCAGAGTTTGGTTAATAAAATTTTCAAAGAGCAGATAGGTTACAGTGTTGAGGTCTACGTAGATGACATGTTAGTAAAGAGTTCGACTTTGAAAGGGCATATTGGGGATTTGTTTGAAGCTTTTTTTTTTGTTCTACGAGCCTATAATATGAAGTTAATTTCAGATAAGTGCACTTTTGGTGTGAGAGTAAGGAAATTCTTAGGCTTCCTAGTTTCAAAAAGAGGCATAGAGGAGAACCTTGAGAAGATTCGGGCCATTCTAGATATGTCTCCCCTGAAGACTATTAATGACATTCAATGCCTAATGGGGAGGGTAGTCACGCTCAACAAGTTTGTCTCTATAATGGCAAACAAGTTCTTACATTTCTTTAAGTTCTTAAGAACTTCTTTTAGTTGGATAGAGGAGTGTCAGACTTCTTTTGAAAAGCTCAAGTTGTACCTCACATCTACATCGCTTTTGATGTTGCCCCAAGTAAGGGAGACTCTTTATCTGGAAACCTCTAAAGAAACAATGGCAATAGCTTTAGTCAGGACAGCAGGGGTTCGCCAACTTCCAATGTACTATGTTAGCAAAGTGTTGCAAAATGGTGAACAAAGGTACTAAAAAACTAAAAAGCTTATTTTCAATTTAATAGTGGTAGCTCACAAGTTGTGACCATACTTTTAAGCCCATCCCCGTGATAGTCATGACAAGTCAACCCATCAAAGACATATTGTCTAGAGTAGATACCTCAGGTAGAATGACCAAGTGGGGAATCGAGCTAGCAGAATTTGGAATAGAGTATGCCTCGAGAACAAAAATTAAAGCTCATATCTTAGTTGATTTCATGGTGGAATGTTCTTTTGACAGTTCGCTAGACCCTACAGGTAACTTTTGAATTTAAAACACTATTACTCACATAAATGGTACGACAGTATGTCACTTTGGTTGTTGGAATTTTATCTGACAAGTACTCGTTTTGCTTCATTATATTTTGTTACAAATATACATTTGGTTCTAAAATTTTTTTCTATTGATTATACAAGATGTAGTACTTAGCTCATCACAAGGACAAACTAGCTCAACTGCGAAGCCAAAATGCTGGATAGTTAATGTGGATGGCTCAACAGCGAACACGAGACCTAAAGCGGGTGTTCTCCTTATAGACCTTGATGAGAGTGAATGGAAGCATGGACTCTTCTTTGGCTTCCAGGCATCTAACAATGCTGCGGAGTATGAGGTATTAATTTTTGGACTACAATTAGCTCTACAGTTAGGGGCAAAGGAGTTAATAATATACACTGATTCTTAGTTGGCAGCAAAACAAATGAATGAGGACTATGAAGTAAAAGAGTCCATTTAAAGAAGTATCATACCATAGTTTCTCAACTGCTCACCCAATTTGGTAAGGCAGAGGTTAGATAGTTATCTAGGACAAAGAATACCAAAGCTAACATTTTATCTAAGTTAGTGTCCCTTATAACTATCGAGGAAAATTTTGTCAGAACATAGAGCCACCCTAAGTTGTGACACCCAACAAGTGTCTAGTATGAGTCAAGAGGAAACATGGATGACCCCATAATACAAGCTTTGCAAGGGGAAACTTACCAGCTCAACAAAACAGAGCTCGTTAAAATACAACATAAGGCTACAAGATATATCATGTTAGAGGGTATGCTTTATAAAAAAAAAAAAGGTTAATCCCATCCATTTTTGAGATTTATCGATCCCATTGAAGCTGAATATGTTATGAGAGAGATACATTATGGGATATGAGACGATCACCTGAGAGGAAGACTATTAACGTATAAGGTTTTTAGGCAGGGGTATTATCAGCCAACTGTATAGAAAGATGCACATCATATGGTTCGCACTTGTGATTCCTGCCAAAAACATGCTCAAGTGCAGTGATCACCAACTGAGCCTATACAAGTGATGTCTGATCCTTAGCTATTTGCAACTTGGGGAAGAGATATTTTAGGTCCGTTTCCAGTAGCCACAACTCAAAAAAATTCATAGTTGTAGCTGTGGACTATTTTACTAAGTGGATAAAAGCTGAAGCTTTGGCTACAATCATAGAAAGACAAATGAAATCTTTTCTCTGGAAATCCATTGTTTACAAGTTGGACATTCCACGTTTGATTATAAAAGACAATGGAACCCAATTCTAGGGAAAATTTAAGAACTTCTGTAAGGACCTAAATATTTTTCTCGCTCAAAGATCTGTAAAAATGCCCCATATGAATGGTCAAGTAGAGACAATGAATAAGAAAATCCTAATGGCTTTAAAGGAAAATTTTGATAATGCCAAATGTGTCTAGTTAGAGGAGCTACCAGGAATTATATGGGCCCTGCGAACTTCTCCTCACACAACAACTGGAGAGATAACATTCTCACAAGTATATGGGGGTAGAAACATCAATCCCTACTAAAATAGGCTTGAGATCCCATGGGACATCTCATTTTGATGAAAATGTTAATCAAAAGGCTATCAGACTCAACTATATCTTATTGATAAAGTCAAGGAGACAACATAAATCAATAATGTTGCACGAGCTCAATAAGTCGCTCGATACGACAACTTTAAAGTGAAAAAAAATTAGTTTCGTGTGGGTGATCTAGTCTTAAGAAATATGAAGCCAATTTCCTAGCATCACAATAAGGAAATATGGCCCCTAATTGGGAGGGACCCTACAAAATTGTTGAAAAAATAGGCTGTGGAGCTTATAGAATAACAAAAATGGATTACCCTGGTCTTCCTCATACATGGAATGCACGCCATTTGAAAAAAAAAAATATTATGTATGAATGTTGTAACAACCTAAAAATCCGAGCATCGATATATTGTATGTTTTGGTGTTTAGCTTATGAATGAAAATTTTCTTTTCTTCTTTTTCGTGTTTATTATAGCCTTGAAAATGGCATAGAATTATTCGGGTATAGAATAATTTTTAGTATTGAGAATTTAGTGAAGTGGATCAAGTGACCCTGATACTTAAGTTAATTTAAGTGTCTAAAATTAGCATAAGTTGAGCTATTGGCAAGGTGGTGTTGGCGCATGAGTAATTGCATGAGGAGAAATGTTCGAATCCTTTGGATAGCAATTAGATGACTTTTATTTTTGCACTTGTATGGCAAGTGTCGGTCAAGCAATACTTATGGTAAGGATGGACTTTTTCATTTATGGAAAGTAGACTAAGGGAATAAGGTAAGTACTAACTTAAGGTATGGAATCAAGAAATTTTGGTATGATAAGGGGACATAAGACTTGGATTAAGGGATGAGGTTTTGGAAACTTTTTAATGGCCTATTGACCATGTATGTGGACGGCATAGGGGGCTAGGGGGGATGGCCGGATTTTGTTGTTGGCTTGGTAAGGTTGGGTGTTGGATGAGCATTTTTCTTTTTGGGTCAATTGGTGTTTTTCTTATCAAAATTTTCTCTCAAAATTTGCTCTCTTCCTAGCCGAATATACCTTAAGCCTTGAGGAAACAATTGTATCTTTTTACCATTTCTCCCTTTTTGACCATTTTGGTCTTAGTTTGATTACTATCATCAAGTCTTTTTTTCTCTTCTTTGTGACCGAAACCATATAGCCATTTTAGACCATTTCTTTTCTTCTCAATCTCACCATTGCCGAATTCTTCTAGCTTTCTTCTTCTTTCTCTTGTAATAGCCGAAACCTTCCTTCCATATTCACCATTGCCGCAACACCTAAAACCTCCCATCTCTTTTCTCTTTTGAAAAGGCCGAATCTTCTTGTTGTCACCAAGCCGAAACCTATCAACATCTAGTCGATTTCTTCCCCTATTTCTCCTTCAAAATCGATCACTCCTCTATAGTAGCCGAATCTCTCTATGGTTCCAAACAAGGGTACAAGCGATCTCAACGTTAGGGGTAAGGGTTAACTGTCATTCGATTTTCTTTCTTTTTCTTTTGGATTAGCCGAAATCTAGGGATCTAATCTCTATATATATTCTCTTTGGCCGAAACCTTGAAGGAGGATTTCGGGATCCTTTTGTAGCCGACGATTAAGGGAAGATTATTCGGGATTTGAGTATCCAAGGTAAGTAAAGTGTGATCTTAGGCCGAAGGCCATTTACTCGGGTTTATTGAATGTTAGAATCGAATCTAACATATACCATGTAGGAATTTCGACATCTCCAAGGACAAGTGATATTTCGGGATTTAGACAATCAAGGGGGAGTCGACTGTGAAAAAGGAGTGTCGGTATCGATAGTATCGTACTCACTGTTATCAGGTGTGTAGCCCTACACTAAATTTCCGATAGATTAATAGTATTAATGTTAGTATGTGTTAATAAGAAATATGTATGAAAATGGCCGCGGGTACCATTCAGTGGTACATGGTATTCAGGTATGTTAACCCCTAATACTTCGTTAATAATGCTATAAGCATGGATATGAAATGTGTATGACTCCGTTATGATTTTGGGGTATAATGCATAAAATCCAAATAATATGTATGTTGCATGGGCATATGGGTGATTTTGATAAAGGAGAAGTGTTTTCGGTGGTTTTTACCACATTATCCGATGACTTCGGTCACATATTATGAATCCGGTGACTCTGTCACGATTATCTGGTGGCCATGCCACAATTTATAAGGGCGATGTGCAGTTGACTGCAGCGACTGCCTTCGATGGTGTGTAGCGGATGGAGGGTCGATTTAGTAATCCCCACCGTGTGATTGGCAGGTACGGGTGGTGTGTAGCGGATGGATATCTATGTGGGCTCGGGATTGCATGTCATTTCATATGTTTATGTGATTTAATCTGTTGTTATTTGATTTGCTATGTTATAGGCTTATGGTTAAATGTGATTAAAATGGGCTTTGCCAAATTGTTATCGTTAAAGCTATGATCGATTGGGCTTTTAGTGTACAGTTACACATTGAGTCTGTTGACTCACCCCTCGTGGGATATCTTTTACAGGTGACACTTAGCGTGATGGACCGGGTCAGCGAGAACTAGGTGGTGGCTATGCTCAACTCAGTATTTCGGGTTTTCTTTAAATTAAACTTATTTCATTTTTCTCTATTTATTTCGGGATTTATTTTGGGTTATGTTTATTGTAATAAGGCCACTATCAGTTGTTTTATTTATACGTTTTAAGTTTTTACTTTACTTCGATCAACTTCAATTAGACGCTTAAATATTTTTTTTATAAACAACTTAAACTGTTTTGACATCTAAACACCTACGGGTTTCAAAATAATAATAAGTTCTAAATTTGGTTTTCTTTTGACTTATAAAATTTTCTAAGATCATAAAGATAATGTTTTAATAAAATACAAATTTAAATCACAAAACGGTTTTCAACAAGAACACACTTCAAATCTATTTTTCTTCGAAATCAACCTATTTTTTTTAGATAACAAAATGAGTTTTACGCTAGGAGCATGCCAGATCCGGTCGGGGCTTGTGGGCCGGGTTTAGGGTGTTTCAAATGTTCTACTCTCTTTTTCAATAAAGATACACTCTTTGCAAATGTTTTTTTGGTTTGTTTATCATAAACAATTTTTTGAGTTAGTGGATTTTCTATTGCTATTCCAAACAACTCGTTAATTTAATATCACAACTGATATTATTAATACTCGTTGATTTATGATCACATGCTAAGTTCATTTGATTTCCTATCATGAACAATTTTCTCTGAGTTAGTTGATTTTCTACAGCTACTCCAAATAGTTCGTCGATTTAATATCATTACTAATATTATTAAGATTCGCTGATTTACGATCACAACCTAAGTTCATTTGATTTCCTATCATAAATAATTTTCTCTAAGTTGGCTGATTTTCTATCTAAACAACTCACCGATTTAAGATCACTGCTGATATTATTAAGGCTCGTTGATTTATGATCACAACTTAAGTTCATTTGATTTCCTATCATGAACAATTTTATTTAAGTTAGATGGTTTTCTATAGTTACTCTAAACAACTTGTTGATTTAAGATCACAAATGATATTATTAAGGCTTGTTGATTTACGGTCATAGTATAGGCTCATTTGATTTCCTATCATGAACAATTTTCTCTAAGTTAGTTGATTTTCTATCACTACTCCAAACAACTCGCTAATTTAAGATCGTAGATGATATTATTAATACTCATAGACTTACGATCATAACCTAATTTTATTGATTTGCGACTTGCATAACCTTCCTTAAGTTTATTCACAATTGAAACTTAAATATGATTATTTCATATCCAAGTTAGGTTGAATAATCTAATGGTTCCTAATCACCATTTAATTTATGTTCATTTAAGTCATTCATGATGATCACTTAATTATGCAGTCTTCTTAAACAAGCAACGATACCTCTTTTCATTTCAAGATAAAAACAACAAGTACAATGAATACAAAGAACTCATGAGTTAACACTAGTATTCTAGGGGTTCGGTGAGCTCTTGATGTGAATATCAAAGGGACCACCAATCATTTGAGTATGTAGCAAGAAGTTAGATTTCAAATCTAACAAATAATCCTGAAAGCTTTGCATAGTATCAGCCTTATACTTTTTCAAAGCCTCTTCATGACTCTTCACCAGATTAACCATGGCCAATTTATGCCACTCATCCATGCTCTCTATGGTCACCTTCAAAACATCCTTATCAACTCGCTCACTTGAGATCTCTCCATGAAATTTTTCAATATCTTTTTCAGCGAAAGTGAGACGATCCTGTAACCTCTTATTTTGATCAACAAGTTTCTTATTTTCTTCATCTAAGTGCTTGTGTAGCTTGCGATCCCTCTTTAGAACCCTCATGGTGGATTGGTGAGCATTTTTAGATTCTATGCTTCTTACCTCCTCTTCGCTAATACCCTCAGCAATCCCCACACTTACCATACCATCTTCATCCAAGGCCAGTTGAAGAGATAATATTAGCTCTTTCAACGATGGATGATGTAAAAGGAAAAACGTGCTCCTTTACTTCTTGAGGCATAGAATCCTTCCATTGTCTACTTACCTCAATATGGCAATAAGGAAATTTTTGCATACTTAGGTGCTCGCGCCACGGAAACAACGTTTGTGTCTTCTATATGGCCATGTTTTTCTTTGTACCTTCAAGAGGGTCATGTTGAACAATCACACCAAAGGTGTCTTCCATAGGTGGTTTTGGTGGAGGAGGAGAACCAATGGGAGAAGGAACCATATTAGGAACTGTAACATGTTGGATATGGTTCCCTAAGTGTAGTATTTTCGTCAATATTCATTTGTAATTTTTTTGAACAGATTGGTTAATAAAATAAATTCATTAATTACATTAATATACTTTGTATAATTATCCTCACATGGTTTTACATGCAAAGCAAAATGAAAGTAAATGTTGCTCAGTGGTTGTCTTATATTTAACTAAAACTAAGTGGTATTATGTGGCCGAATTGTAGTACAAAAAGATAGTTTGTATTAGTAGATGAACCTAAACATGTCCTTAGTTTAATAAAAAATGAGCAAACCTATTGAAAAGATAACAAGTCATCTATCAAGTCCAATTGGGGAGATGCCTTATCTTGGGCATTAGAGCGGATAACTCCCAGAAGATAATGACATAGATGTGGCTGACGGGACTGACGGTAGATTGGATAGAACCTAAGTAGAATAGATCCTGAACATGTTTATGGATTTATTCACTTGTGACATTCATAGTGTGACATACCTAAATCCTAAGTGGATGGCAGACTATATATGTGTGACATACACTTTGATGTAAGTTCAAACCTAAATTCAAATAAATAAGGAACCGAAAGCTGGTGTGTTAGGTGTATGGCTTCTATAGTATGTAGTGTGATTTATAACAGTCGAATTCATAACCCAAAACATGGGTAAATGATATCCTCTCATTAGCATTACATGGTTGATGAAAAATAAATGTGGTTATAGGTCATTCGTCTTTGTGATGGATGACTTAATCACTATTTGATAGTGCTTGACTTTTTATGCAACAAGATGTAATGGTTACCATTAGATAACATATTGGGAGAATAGATATTATCCCGAAGAGATCAATGATATCCTATGAGGGTAACACACTTATGACAAGGTCATTGGACGAGCACTGAATAGTTGCTTTCGTAATGGTATGTCGTTGAGGACAGTTAAGTCACGATACTATAGTGGAATGACTTCATGACTACATGAGGTTATAATTAGTTAAAATTAATAGGTGAAAAGCTAAAACTTAATTATAAATCAATTGAGCCTTAACCACATATGTCCAATCAGTCCCTCCACTACCTCGTTGAAATCATAAATGAATTGCGTGTTTGAATAGAAATGAATGGAATGAATAGAAAAAGAGAAATGAGAAATATTCAGGAATGATTATGGTTTTCTCCAAAATGAATAAATGAAATCATTTGGAAATGAATATAGGTTTCCAAAAATGAAAATAAAAATGGAAACCTGCAATCTTATATAGGATTACTTAAAAAAATGACTTATGGACTTTACATTTGAATTATTGGTTTCTTGCTTAGTCATGATTATGAAGTTTGGAATGTTATTTGGACATTTTGGTGCCTATTTGATGAATTAAATGATGCAGGATGATTAGATAGTAATTGGTATGAGTTATATGTTTGTAATTGTTGTATTTTTTATGTCTAGAGTAAAGGTATCGATATTTGGGTTTTAAAATCGATATCTCCATGATTTTTGATAGTGTAGGAAATCAATAGTGTAATTTGGTATCGATACCTTTGCTCGAGTATCAATGCTTAGGGTAAATATATCGATACTCTATGACATGTATTGATAATTTTCGACAGTCTATTTTTTTATGCGAGAAACAAAATGCAAGTTTGATATTGATTTTTGAGGTGGTATCGATACCACTTAAAAAAATATCGATACCCAAGGGTCAGTATCGATACCTACGTACTTATGTTGAACATTTTCCTAAATGGTCTCTATGGATGTTTAATTATTTTAATACCTTTTGATGTATGTCCAACATGATGTTTAATGCATGTATGTCTTAAAACCTGTGCAAATACTATGAATGACATGTGTTGGCTTTAAAGTAGTGAACATTGTAATGTACAGGTAGTGAGACGGTGGTGTGGCAACTTTATATTCAAGCTCGGCGACCAGGTCGGGTATAGGGTGTTACACCAAATAATAGTGATAATGATATGCTAGTAATGCAAATATGCAATGGAAGTAAGCGGTATTTTGGTAAGTACATATGTGTTGAATTATGGAATGTAATATTATTATGACAGGTAATATGTGAGAATACTTGTATATAATATATGATGTACTAATTTTAATGCACACATATGTGATTGGAAATGTGCTGGCTCAATGAGCATTATTGTGGCACTTAAAGTGCAATTAAATGTAAATTCGATAAGCATGCAATGTGTACAATTTTGTGATGTAAATTAATGAATATGAACAGAGATGATGTGCATTAAATCAATAATTAAAATTGTGTAATTGTGGATATTTTGGCCTTGTGATCTCTTGAAACTGTTGGATATAGTTGTCATGCCATAGGATTGTGAGTACTCACCCTTGTTTTTTTGTATTCGGGTATTGAGGCTCTAGGGCAGTTTGGAGAGATAATGGAATCTGAGCTAAGCTTCATTCATTGAGATATGTTGGTGTGTTGGAGAGTGTTAGCTAAATGCTACGCTTTTAGGATATGTTTGACTCTACGAGTCAACTAGTGTGTTGGAGATCCATGTATCCGATGTGTGGTGATATAACCCACTTTTATGTTTCATAGCCTCAAGTGCCAAATTATCATTTAAATGTGATCTTATTTATTGTGATAATACGATGCGGGATAGATGCATAAACGTGTAAATAATATGCTAAATGAGTTGATTTAAGTTTCTTGAAAATGTTAGTATGTTCTCATAGTAAATTACATATGTAATTGTTGTTTGGGTCGTTTTCATTTTACTTGTGAATGCATGTGAATATATAAGCTAGACTTGTGAGTTATTAAAGCATGTATATGTTGTTAGCCTTGATGAATTATTGTAAAATAAGTTATTTGAATATGAGATGGGTGTAGTTATACGTAAGAGTACATACCAGTTTAATGATTTAATGGAGTGTGAATATGTTATTGTGACTTGTTTAGAATATGGTTGTGAATGTGTTGTAGCATGCTCTTGTTTAATCTTTGATATTGTGTATACATTATGGTTGTTTCAACATTTATTGAGCTTGTTTAAGCTCACAAACTCATTTTTATACCATTGCAAATTAGTTGGGCTTCGATGTGAGTGGTGTGGTACCAAGGGAGTGATCCAAGCAAGACTTTAGCATTTTTGTAGTTGTTTATTTTTTTGCTTTTGTTTTGGAGAAATAAAGGTAATGTGGTAGATTTGTTGCATAAATATGTCCATGATGTTTTGGATGTTTCCATAACTTATTTGCTCTTAGGATCTATGGACTTGGATCTTGTTATATATACATGAAATACCTCATATAACCAAGTATACAAATTTACTTAAATTACCATGTTCACTTATATACATATTTTATCAAATATGCTAACTTAATTCGATCATCAATATGCCAATATAATTTTTATCAATCAACCATTTCAAGCATATACCATACATGTCCATCACTAGCCATTCCAATGGCTAGTTATAACCTAAATATTTACATGCCAGCATTGGCTAATTAATCTATACATGCCATTATAACCATAATTAATTTACCATATATACCAAGATGGGCCTATGGATAGTGTGAGTGATCTCCGCCAATGCTTCCAATCCAACGAGCTTCTGAATTACTATAAAACAGGGGAAAATAAAATAGAGTAAGCATATTATGCTTAGTAAGTCCGTATAACATGGTAATAAACTTACCATTCATTTAAATTCAATATAAACATACAAGGCATATTCAGTCAATTGAATCACGAGCCCTAACACATATCCTCATCACCCGTGTTAGTTATACATTCCACTATAACATCAAGAAACATATATGGGCTCAACAATAATCAGATTTCCATATTCATATGCTTTTCACATAATGTATTCATGTAACATGTACAAATCATATCCTTGTATTTCAAGTTCAATTTCATAATAATTTATCTCGAGCTCAGATTATTCCATGTCAGAACTTTATTCATTAAATCATTAGAAATAACAATGTTACACAAATAGTACACTCAAGGTGTACAAATCTATAATCATGGATGAACGTATTCATCCAATAAATTCCATGTATAGATATCATCATCTCATATTTCCATATATCATGTATCATGATTTTCATGTATTTCAGGCAGATACGTGTAATAATTCATTTCCTATTCATATCTTCTCATGTCAGGATTTTTACCCATTGAATTTATTCGAAATATCGATGGATACACAGGTAGTACACTCGAGGTGTACAAATCAGGATCCATCAATTCATATTCAGGGGTACCCGTTAGGGCACATAACCAGGGAACACACTCTCGAGCCACATATCAGGATGCTCAGATGAGCCATCTAACCATGTAACAGGACACTTATCCGGGCTAATCAGGAAACTCATAAGAGTTTTACTCAGGAAGCTCATAGAGCTTATCAGATATCTCTAAAGAGATACTATTAGGAAGCACAGGATAAGGTAGCAGAGAGTTCAAGCGAGCTTAACAGGACACTCTTGAAGAGCTGCGTTTGTGTTTGCATTATATGCAGGATCACAACCGATTGCATATCAGGACGCTCACAAAGAGATGCGATAGTGTGCAACACATGCTAAATCACTACCGATTAGGATGCTCGCAGAAACTATATAACAGGATGCTCGAGAGGGCTTTTATCAGGATTATTCGTCCGAGCTGAATCCCGTTCGCAACATATGCAGGATCTTAATATTAATATGGGAAAATAATGTATCCATCGACTTTCATTTATTCAAACGGGATTTAACATTTTTTAGGCATTATCAGGTATGTGATTATTTCATACATTTATAATATTCACAATACTTAAATAAACACATTTCACATACATTTCAAGCATAAAAGTAACATTTTTAATCATTTATCATTTATCGGGCATTATCTTTTATCGGGTTTTGTCGGATATGTTTTCAATGTCATACATATATGATATTTATACAATTCACATACATAACACCTAATTCAAACAGATAAATATACACAATTTAGTTACACGAACTTACCTCGATAAATGTTCGTATACATAAAATCTACTAATCCGACATTTTTCTCTTTTCCTCGTTTTAGCTTTGAATTTGGTCTATCCGGATCTATATGAGTAAATTTAACATCAATTTAATGCAATTTAAACTCAATTCAGTCCAATTCACATCTTAGCAAAATTAACTCAATTCAGTCCAATTCACATCTTAGGCAAAATTATCATTTTGCCCCTAAACTTTTAATTAATGATGATTTCGTCCCTAGGCTTGGAAAATAAAATTCATGCAATTTAATCATTGTTCCAAGCCTAGCTGATTTTTACATGTAACATTTAAATCCCATGTGTTTCATAAAATTTAGAATTTTTCCATGATTTTTACACCTTTTCAATTTAGTCCCTAAATCATGTTTTCATCAAAATTCACTTTGTAAAAGTTGTTTATCTATCAACAACCTTTCATATTCTACCATAAATTTCAACATTTTAGCATATTCATTCATGGTAAAATTTTCATATTTTGATAACTTTACAAATTAATCCCCAAAATAGCTAGATTAAGTTGTCCAAATCTCAAAAATATAAAAATTACTAAGAACGAGACTTGAATACTTACCTAATTTGGCCAAGAAAGCTTGCTTTCTCTTTTCTAGGGTTTTCATGCAAAATATTTGGGGAAGATGATGATAAATGATGATATTTTCATCTTTTTATCATTTATCGTCTTTCCAATTTTGTCATTTTCTTTAATTTTATTTTCCATGGATGAATCATCATTATTGACAACTAAGTATTTTTAATGGGATAATTACCATATAAGGACCTCCAATTTAAATTTCTATAGCTATTTAATCCCTTTAGCTACTAGAACTCAACTTTTGCACTTTGTGCAATTTGGTCCTTTATCAAATTAAACATGTAATCGATAAAATTTCTTTACAAAATTTTCACACAATATTATTATCGTACTGTAGATCATAAATTAGTATTAAAATATTTTTTTTCTTTCCAGACTCGGATTTGTGGTCCCGAAATCACTGTTTCGATTTTATCGAAAATGGGCTGTTACACAACTCCCACCCAAAATGGAAACATACAAAATACATTCGATGTTTCTAATCATGTGCTTCCTGTGACAACTGGCATAACAAAATCATAAACACCAACACAGCTGCCACCCACACTTTGACTGCTTTCATAGGAAAAAAATATCATCGCAACCTCCCAACTTGGATTATCCTCTTTGGTGGCACAACCCACTGAAAACCCAAGGTTTTGTCACCAAAGAAGAACTTCAAAGGTTGTTAGAATAAAAAAAAAAAAACAAAAGCCTTAGTTTCTCCGAATTTGATCTCAAACTGTCATACCCTGCTAGGGTAGCTACCAAATCAGACCCCAAGGACTACACCAGTCCTAATTTTAAGCAACTCAATGGCAACTCTAGTGATTCACATAAGCATTTGATAAAATTTGCGGAGACGTTAGGAGTTGTTTGGTTGGATGACGATTTAAAGTTAAGAGAAATTTCTAAGTCCTTAACAGAGAAGGCATATACTGTTAGAGTATGCCCAAAGACCAATCATGAGATGATTATAATAACATACTTGTTTTATCTCGTTTATTAATATAAGACATTACCATTATTATTTCAATTTCTTTTATAGGTATATAAATAAATTATTTTATAATAATGTCCTGAGAATAATATGATTATTCTTAAAAAGGTCATTAGTCGAGTATTATTGTGGGCTTAGACAACAATAATGCATTAAGACTAACATGTTGATTGATGACAAAGTGTTGTCATTCACATAAAGATGTCAAAATCAATACATGAATTTATTTAAATAAATGAGTATCAAATCGAATATATTTTTTCAAAAAAAAATTAAATTTATTTAAAGAATGATGAAATTAAAATTACCTAGGCAAACGTTACAAATAAAATTCAATTTTGTATGTCAACATTGATGAGAATAAATTCTAGCTTACATATCATGTTAATTGTACCTTTTTAAATAATTTATTGTCAAATAAATATCAAAATATTATGTTGAATTTTACTTTTTTTTTTAAAAAAACTAAAATTTAAAATGAAAATATTAAAATAACATTAAATTAGTAAAGAAAATACTATTTTCAAGATATTTCAAAAGTGAATGATTGTATTAGTAGGTCCCACCTCCCACATTGGATTGGCTACGCAGAAGAATATGACAGACACAAAGATGCGGAGGATCCTAGGTGTCCATTTTCCAACGCATCAACGTTTCATTTTCTGCCCAATGGTAGACCCCACCCAAACCAAACCCCCAACTGCGCCTATCCATCATTTCTATCAATGTAACGCTAACGCCCGTTGGGTCGTAAAACAGGTGATAGACAGATGTGGTGGGTCCCCTAATTTAGACTTAATCCCAACTGGCTCCCTTATATGAATGATTATCACAGCTTGTTTTCCTCCTAATTCCAACCGCACTCCTCTCTTTAAAAACTCCCCCCGCCCCCCCTTTGAGCTCTCCAATAACCCACTTTCCCCATTTGTATTCCTATTGGTATCATTGTTAGCTATGGCTGACCAAACTCAGAACCCTGCCTATGTTGACCAGGTGGTACTTGCCCCTGACGTCCCACAACAAGCACCTGCTGCAGCAGTTGTGAAAGAACCACCTCAAGCTGAAACTGATGAAGAATCCGTAAATCAGAAACCGGTCGAGAAGGCTTTAGTGGAAGAGCAATTGTCAAAACCCTGGTGTGATGATCAGGAAAATGTTCTTCAGTCGGGTTCTTTCAAGGAAGAGAGCACGAGGGTCGTTGATCTTCTTGATAATGAAAAGAAAGCGTTACAACAACTTAAACAACTTGTTCAAGAAGCGCTTAACAAGCATGAGTTTGGCGGGCAACAACCAGAAGCGCCTAAAGAGAATGATGAGAAAGAATCAGCCAAAGAGGAGGCAAAGGACGAAGCGGTTATTGATGATGGACCACCAAAACCAGAAACAGTCGCCGAAACTAATGATGCACCCGTAAAGGAAGATAGTATCAATCTGGTTGAAACGGAGGTTATTGAAGACAAGGTTGCTACTGCAACTGTTGGCTCTGACACCATGGAAGACGATGGTGCCAAGACTGTAGAAGCCATTGAAGAGAGCATTGTCTCAGTTTCTTCTTCAGCTCAACCTGCAGCAGAGGCAGAGGCTTATGTGGTATCGGAAGACGAACGAAAAGGTGGTAAAGCAGAGGACAAGGTGGTGCCACCCGAGGAGATATCCATATGGGGCGTACCGCTTCTTGCAAATGAAAGGAGCGATGTCATTCTCCTCAAATTTCTAAGAGCCAGAGATTTCAAGGTGAAAGAGGCGTTTGTGATGCTGAAAAACACTATTCTTTGGAGAAAAGAGTTCGGGATTGATGAACTGGTTGAACAAGATCTGGGTGATGATTTGAATAAGGTGGTATTTATGCATGGTTTTGACAAGGAAGGACATCCGGTGTGCTATAATGTGTTCGGGGAGTTCCGAAACAAGGAGCTTTACCAGAAAACATTTTCGGATGAAGAGAAGAGGCAAAATTTCCTCAGATGGAGAATCCAATTCCTGGAAAAGAGTATTCGGAAACTAGATTTTAGGTCCGGTGGAATTTGTACTATTGTTCAAGTCAATGACTTAAAGAATTCCCCAGGACCAGCCAAGTGGGAGCTTAGACAAGCTACCAAACAGGCTCTTCATTTGCTCCAGGACAACTATCCAGAATTTGTTGCCAGACAGGTATTGATTAGTATGTTGTGTGTTTTTCTTTTACCAAACAGGAGGCATCTTGGATCTTGCCTATGTTCTGAATGATTGACGTTTTGGCTGGTTTTTTAGGTGTTCATCAATGTTCCTTGGTGGTACCTTGCGGTCAATAAGATGATAAATCCATTTTTGACCCAAAGAACTAAAAGGAAGTTTGTCTTTGCTGGCCCTTCCAAATCAGCGGACACCCTTTTCAGGTTGTTGTCTAAATCAAGTAGAGTTTCTTCAGTACTCCTTCCATGGTTCTACGTTTCCGTTATATATAAGAAACAAATATGTTTTGTACATTTAGGTACATCACTGCTGAACAAGTACCGGTCAAATACGGAGGACTGAGCAAAGGCAGTGAATTCGCCACCACCGAAACTGTTACCGAGATAACTGTTAAACCAGCGGCAAAACACACAGTAGAGTTTCCAGTTACTGAGGTAGATCGCTTTTCCTTGGCGTTCGGTCAATGGGATCCAATGTACAACGCTTGGGGTTTCGGGTAGTACTAGTTGTATAATTAATTAATTAATAGGGGTATCCTTTGCACCCTTTTTCTTTGGTATTGGCTGGCTAAGACTTGGATGAGATTGTTGGTGCAGGCATGCCTTGTGAGATGGGAGGTGAGAGTTATTGGATGGGGTGTGAGCTATGGCGCAGAATTCGTACCCAGTGGTGAAAACAGCTATGCAGTTATAATCCAAAAGGCTAGGAAGGTTGCTGCCTCTACCGAGGAACCGGTGGTGTGCGACAATTTCAAGGTTGGCGAGGCTGGCAAAGTTGTTCTCACTATCCACAATCCCTCCTCCAAAAAGAAGAAGCTCCTCTACCGCTTCAAGTCCCACCCTACTACATCTCACTAGTTTTATTCAAGGAAATGAATATCAAACAAGGCATTCACATATATAACCATCTTTCTAGTTGTCTTGCCATTACTTCTGATTTTCCAAGTTGTTTATTATATATATATTATATATATATATATGTGTAATTTTCGGGGTTTGTTCATACAATGTGCTCCTTTCTTTTTTTGTCCTAGTAAACGGTGGTTTCGTGGATTCTCACGGATGCCCGTGCATGGATAGTATTTTTGTGCTCGTTAAATTTCATTGTACATCTTTGGGTTTTTCCCTCTTTGATTTTCAAGGAAGAAGTTTTTTTTTATCTTCAATTCATTGGTTCTAGAATTATTCCTAGCTACATTAATGTTTTCTTAATAGTTTGTACTCTAAAAAATTAGTAAAAGGTAAAGGTTTAAATATAACAAATGTCTTTCTACTATTTAAAATTTTGAATTTTAGTTTAAGACATTGACTTCTTGGTAGAATTTTAGAAATATGTTAAAAAAATTTATTTAAAAAGTTATGTAGTTTTTTTTTTTTTGAAAATTTATTGATGTGTGCTATTTTTTAAGAGAGAAAAGAAAACAAGTTCTAAAGGATGTGTATTGTAACATTCCATACCTGGTCCAGTTGCCAGGCCCGAGTTATAAGGTGCTACAAGCAAATACACAACATTTGATTACATTTCATAGTCCAAATATCAATTTATTCATATATAATAAAATATAACACATAATGAATAGCAAACACTACTGCCGACATCTCTTTTTCAGTTATGGTATAATTACATTGCACTGAGTTCAGTGTTCTGCTGGCATAATGAATAATAGCTCCAAATAAATTATTCTTCTTTTGTTCCAAAACTATATTGCATAATCACTAGCATCACACATAATAAAGAAGGGTTCTGTTCAATTTGTAGTGATTATTATATGAGCAGATATGAGCTTAGCTTTTATTATCTTAAAAGCTTAATGCAACTTTGGTCGAAGACGAAATGTGTTTCTTTCTGAAGGAGTTGATTTAAAAAGTTTAAAAATATGAGCAAAATCTTTGACAAATCTTCGGTAGAATCCTGCATGGCCTAAAAAATTTGAACACTTTTCACGTTAGTTGGCTATGGAAGATGTTTAATTACCTCAATTTTTGCTGTATGTACTTCCATACCCTTTCCTTATATTTGGTGCCCTAAGACTAGTACCTCTTTTACCATAAAATGACATTTTTCCCAATTGAGCAGTAGGTTAGTTTCTTCGCATCGTCTCAGCACTTTCTCAAGGTTACCCAAACATTCTTGAAACGAGTTTCCATAAACCAAAAAATTGTCCATGAAAACGTCCAGACCTTCTTCCAACATATCAGTAAAGATAGTAGTCATACATCTCATGAAAGTTGCTGGAGCATTGCATAATCCAAAGGCCAATCTTTTAAAAGTATACGTGCCGAAAGGGCATGTGAAAGTAGTTTCCTCTTGGTCATCGGGATGGATTAGAATTTGATGATACCCCGAATACCCATCAAGGAAACAATAATAGTCTTTTCCTACTAACTGATCCAACATTTGATCAATGAAAGACAATGAGAAGTGGTCTTTTTTTGTTGCATCGTTCTGTTTCTTGTAATTAATACATACCCTCTAACCAGCAACTGCTCACGTTGGAGTCAATTCATTTTTACCGTTCTTAACTATAGTTAGGCCTCCCTTCTTTGGAACACACTGGGTCGGGCTAACTCATTCACTATCAGAGATAGCATAAACAATACTTGTGTCTAACCATTTGATCAGTTCCTTTTTTACCACTTTCTTTATGGCTGGATTATGTCTCCACTGAGCATCCACTACAAGTTTTTCCCTTCCTCTAATCTAATCTTGTGTCGACAGAAATGCAGGATTGATTCATTTGATATCAGCAATTGTCCATCCTATTGCTTTTTATGCATCCTCAAGACACTTAATGGGTTTCTTCCTGTTTTTCATCTAAACAAGCAACAATAATTACTGGTAACGTATTTTGCTCCCTCAGATATCCATACTTTAAGTGCTCGGGTAATGGCTGTAATTCCAACTCAAGGGGTTGGATGATGGATGGTACCATTTTTACCGAATTTGGTGTAATTTGTTCCGGTTGTTCCTTACTTTGTCTTCACCAATCCAGTTGGGTTACCATATGATTATTCTCTTGTTCTGCATTATCCCCTTCTTCCTCTATGTCGTAGCCTGTTAATTCTTGTGTGCTGGACTCTAATTGATTACATTCTTGCTTTTTACTTCCTATAGCTTCCAATTCTAGGTTTTCTGTTTCTTGACATTCCTTTCAAGCAAATTCATTAATGCTGGATTTTTCCAAAATTTCAATTACCTCATCTTGAGTTTTCATCCAAATATTTCCCCTAGTCATAATATCAAATTTTCATTTATTTTGACTATCCAAGCCGTAATAGAAATGATGAATCTGAACTGCAAAATGTATGATTCTTCCTAGTATAGATCTAAGGATTGTTTTGAATCATCCCAAGCTTGTCCCAAGGTTTCAATAATACCTTGCTGAAAATAAAATATATGGATATAGCTACTCAATACATTAGTCATCGATAATGCTCAACGAAAAAATAGTTGTATAAAATTGACCCAGGTAGTAATAGTGTCCGGAGGGAGTGTTTCTAACCACATTTTTGCCTTGCCCTCTAACGCAAACGGGATCAACAACAATTTGATAGTCTCTGGTGAAATTCCTGCATAGCTGACAGTGCTGCATATATGGTCAAATTTCATCAAGAATGCCGTGGGATATTTATTAGTGAAATAAGCAAATCTGACATTACAAGTAACCCAAGTTAATAAAGTAGGGTTTAGTTCAAAATGTGTATTGTGAATAATAGGTCGAGATATGCTAGGTCGCAACCATGTTGTATCGAATAATGTTCTTAAAGCCTGCATATTGTTAATGTGATATACTGTTAGAACAAACACTATTTACAAATTAACAATTTCCTCATTACTTTTTAAAATGCAAGAAATTAAAATCAGTCTAGCAGCGTTGCCTCCTCGACAATGATGCCAACAACTTGATTGCCTCCGGATGTACTAACGTCTTGAGTATAAATACTGCAATAAGATAGAGAGTTATGAGGCGATATCCGCAAATATATGGGTTGAGTTGTAATATAAATTTTACAATGAAGTAGGTGAGTACTCCGAGGATTGTACCTAAGGAAGGTGAGTACTAAATCAATCTTAACCTCAACAATTAAAGATCTAACTAATACTTTAGGTAAGCTATAGTACTAAAGTAAAATAAGAAATATGTTTAGGGTTTGTAAAATAATAAAATAAAATAACATAAAAAGAAATTAAAGTTGCGAGAGATAGAGATAAATAAAGTGAATCCAAATCTGAGGATGGGTGATCATCTCGCTTCGGCAGTCCCAATTAACTGTCGTCTTAGGTTTTTCGTCAACCAACTAGTCGCTATCCTAGCAGGATCTTCCGACTTTCCATTAACATAACGAGTCAGCAAGAACTACTTATCTTTTGACCTCATAGTCCAGATTTGCTTGGGGTAAAGGTGTTCACGAATAGGCAATACCAATTTTTGGTTAATTCTCACCTTGATGACTTCCCAGGGTTGTCAGGTCTAAAGTTTGTTTCATGTTCTTCATTTTCCAAATAATTGATCCGTTGAGTAACCCTACAAAAATAGTTAAGAAATCATGCCTCCACTCACTAAACCCCCATAGAAAGATCAGTTCCTCATGGCTTTAATAAACAACATGGAAATAATGAAATAATTAATCATGGGGAATGAAGTGGAACAAAGAGTTTTAAGAAAGCCTGATTGATATTGAATAACATAAATCCATAGAAGTTAATTTTGCTTTAAAATCAATTCTCTCGAAGAACAAATAAACTAAACTATGAAAACCTAAGAGAAATAAAAAAACAAATCTAAAACCTAAGAAAAGAATTTGAGCTAATGGAATGATGTCCATAATGTGTGCTAAAGGAGCCTATTTATAGCCTTCAAGTGGCTTTCATCCTTAAACCTAGGTTAGCTAACATTCTTGACCTTTAAGTTCAATTGTGTAGACCAAAACGCCCCTGTTTCGTGTTTTCTTCTAGTTATAGAGTCGATGTCGCGACACACTAGGACCTGTGTTGCGACATAGCAACCAGTATGCTCCTCTGCAACCATCTTCAAGGGTATGTTGTGACATCCTTAGCTTGTATCATGACATTGAAGGGAATTTCTCACTTTCTCTATTTTTCTCTCTATGTTGCGACATAGCATCCAGTATTGACCTGAAATGCCTTCTAATGGTCTCCTGCACACTCACAAAGTACGTTAGCTTTCCCTTAGGCCTTGTTCGGCCCTTAAGGTCAATAAAAGAATCAATGTGCACATTTTATTGAATGCAAGTATAACTAAAGAAACTTAACTAAAACATAACGAAAATGCTTGTATTTAAGCTCTTTAAATGTGAAAACTAGTTTAGTATGCTACACCGAATTACGAAAGATCAACAGCCTGGAAAGTAATAGTATACAGGGACTCAGAGAAGACTCACAGAAATCTCACATGAATTGGATACTCACTGAAGATCTCAAATAAGCTGGTTACACCACAAATCTTTCGCTACATTCTTCGACATTTACTTGTTATTCGGACACTCCCTGGTTCTTCTTTGACAAAGAACTCTCTATTTATCGGTGTAAAAGAATAAAAAAAGTAGAAGAAAGAAAAGAAGAACCCTCACTACATCAACCACACTGTTATTTATAGCCCACACAGCTCTCATAATAACCCTACACATGGCCAACAATTAGAGCTAATTTAGCACCCTTTGGTGCTTGATACATCAATCTATAAACACTCATTTCTACCAAACTCCACTAATTAGAGTGGTACACTTTGCTTGTACTCATAAGCAACCAACTAAACAAGTTATTCCGTTACCTAAACAAATCAAGATGTCATGTACAATACTCTAGTTCAAATAAAACTAGGTTTTAACAAGGAAATAACTAAAATTGAATAGTATACTTACGTCTTACAAGAAAACATGGTAAACTGTTCCATAGTTGCGGCCTTACCTACTGCACTCTCAATGAAAACTATTGGGTCCAACAATCCGCCTCTAGCAGACTCTACATACCAAGTAACATAGACCACTTGGTGGATACTAACAGAGTGGTCCTCCAACATAAAGCTCAACAAGAGAATCCACTGATTTGCAGGTTTTCCACATCAACCACGCCAAGTCGTATAGATCAGTAACCTACACTTTGCCAAAATATGAACCTTCCACCACATCTTTACAGACTTATTGGGATAGCCAAAAAATGCGCCAAGCATAGCACAATAATAAACATTTACTTAACTTAGAGGATATAGCATAAGTCAGCCTTCTTTGGCCTATACTTAGCCAACAATCCACCCATACAAACCACCAACTGAGACTAAACCAGGCGGGGTGTTACAACTTTCCAGCCCTAAAAAGGAATTTCACCTACAAAATTCTTACCATCAGGTACAACATATTCTTGGGCTCTCATATCGCAAGCACTGGATGTTGCTCTCGAGCTGGTCTTAGTAGAACTTCTACTTGGAGCTCTTATGATAGATTTTGATCTCACAATAGCCCTTACCCTCGCATCACATTGATTTGTGCTAAATGCTTGGGTTGATCATTCAGATTGGCCTTTAGTCATTGTTGGGCAATCTCGAACCAAATGGTCAGGCGACCCGCATTCGTAACTGTAACACCCCTAACCCATATCCGTCGCTAGAACAGCGTTACGGAGTATTACTAGAGTTTATAAAACAATTATAGATAATTCATGTCATTTATTATTCATATCCAAAACTAATCATATCGTCCCTTGAATGGACCCTCGAGGCCCAATTTAAACATTTGAATCAAGTTGGGAGCTCGAAAATTTGTTCGCAAAATTTCAATTTTTTTCCGTGTGAGTAGGTCGTGTGGCTCACATGGCCAAGTGACATGCCCATGTTTCAGGCCGTGTGGGCATTCTATGTGAGGCACACGGCTGTGTCCCAACTCGTGTCCTTACCCGTGTAACTCTCTGACTTGTGCCACACGGCCTGCCACACGCCCGTGTGCTAGGCCGTGTGGTCAATTTAATTTTTACAAATTAGGTACAGGTTTCACACGGCCAAGACACACACCTGTGTTCTAGGCCGTGTAGCACACACGTCTGAGACACACGCCCTTGTCTCTGCTCGTGTGCCCAATTCTGAGCATTCTGTTTCTTAATTTTAAGATGCAGGGGACACACGGCCAAACCACATGACCATGTGCCAGGCCGTGTGTCACACACGATTAAGACACACGCCCGTGTGTCTACCTGTGTGGACAAATAAAGCCATTTCTTAGCCTTATTTCTCAACCCAAATTTAACATTCAACCTACAATAACATTTGCATACATTTTCCAACCAATTCAAGTAAGATAAATCAAGCAAACATCATTAACATGTATGAAATAGTATCACATATTCATATGATCAAACTTACCTTCTTGTAATGATTTATATTTTACCCTAATTCAATTTAACCAAACCACATACATATAAGCTAAACATGATATATATAACCTTATAATAACATACCAAAACAATCCATTTTTAGCCATTCCAATGGCTAAGTTACAAACAACTATTTACATGCCAACATAGGCCAAGTTAACCTATACATGCGATTATATCAAAATAAGATTACTTTTTATACCAAAACAAGATGGAGGATAGTGTGATGATTCTCCAACCGTTCTCCAACCTTAACGAGCTTCCGAACAATATAAAACAAAGAAAATAAAACTTAGTAAGCATTCAATGCTTAGTATGTTCGTATAACGGAAAGTAAACTTACCAATCATATTCATTTAAATAAGTATAACAATAACATGCTTTCCAACAATTTAACAAATTTTCCTAATCACATACACTCAAATAAGCAAGTTATTCACATAATTCACATGTACATTATGTAAGCATGGATGAGCTCATCATGCTATAAACTTTCAAGTATTTCAGAAGCATTTGAGATATAGTTCTCTTAGTCTCACAATTTCTCATGTCAGGAATTTATTCCGTTGAATTATTGAAATATCGATGGATATTCAGGTAGTACACTCAAGGTGTACAAAGTTGTAAACCGTCAACTCATAATCAGGGGTACCCATTAGGGCACTTAATCAGAGAGCACACTTTCGAGCCACATATCAGGATGCTCAGATGAGCCATGTAACAGGACACTTATTCGGGCTAGATAGGAAACTCATAAGAGTTTTACTCAGGGAGCTCATAGAGCTTAACAGGTAACTCCGAAGAGTAATATTAGGGAGCATAGGATAAGGTAACAGAGAGTTCAAGCGAGCCATGTCAGGAAGCCAAGAAGAGCTTATATCAGGACGCTCAAGTAGAGTTGCGTTTGTGTCTGCATTATATGCTGGATCACAACCGAGACCGAATCATGTAACAGGACGCTCCCGCATAGTTGCGGTAGTGCGTAACACATGCATGATCACTATCGATTAGGATGCTCGCAAGAACTATTTATCAGGATTCTCGAGAGGGCTTTAATAGGATTGCTCATCTGAGTTATATTCTATCCGTAACGTATGCAGGACCACATGTAATATGAGAAATCACATATATCTATCAAATTTCATTATTCAAACGGAACTTAATATTTTATGGATACGTTTGAACATATGTTAATTCATTTATTTTTAACATTTATATTATTCATACAATCACATACAAATTCAATTCAAGCATATAAATAAACCCAATTTGGTTACACAATGTAACACCCCTTACCCGTATTTAATGTCGGGACCGGGTACGAGGCATTACCGGACTTATCTTGCTTGAACATACAACTTTGGGTTTAAAAATTTCATTCCCACTTAAACTTCCCATTCACATTCATAACTTCCTTATTATGAGCATACAAGGCCTTAAACTTGCAAACAGAGGGTCTCGAAATCAAATCAGGAACTTTTGTATACCTAGAAAATTTTTTGCCTAAACAGGGCTACACGCCTGTGTGAAATGGGAGACGCCCGTGTGGGCAGGCCGTGTGGTCACACACGCCCATGTCTCTAGCCCATGTGGAATTTATTTTTCTTTTCGAACCTACAAGGGTTGTCACACGCCCATGTCTTTGGCCCGTGTCCTTCACACGGCCTAGACACGCCCGTGTCCTCACCTGTGTGTGAAACCTGGGTATTCTGTTTATGACGTCAGCAACATTATAAGGGACACACGGCCTGTCACACGCCTGTGTGCTCCACCCATGGTCGACACTGACTTGCAACACTAACATGCAGGGGACACACGACCTAGACACAAGCCCGTGTGCCTACCTGTGTGGGCAAGAACAAGGTTATTTGCCAAGCTCTTTTTATCACCCTAACTCATACAACATAAATCACATTCAACCATTAACCAAGCAACCTAATCATGCATCATACATATTCATGAATAACTTCATCTTTCCATATATTAATAATAAGGAGTCATTAAATATGGCCATTTACAAAAGAGTTCATCTTTAGAGGAGCCAACACACTTGGCTAAAACAACAAGACATTTCACTAAGTCTAGCCCCTATACATGCCATACTCAAAATGCTAAGTCTAACTATACCAAGATGTGTTGATAATGTGGGTGATCTTCTGCTTATCTTCGTATTCCCAGCAGACTCTTTGGCACTATAAAATAGGGGAAAAGAAAGGGAGTAAGCTTAAAGCTTAGTAAGTCTACATGTAAATAATAAGCATCATAACATATGCTAATCAACCAATAACATTACACACTATGTAAGAACAATTCACATTATCATAAACATGCTTACTCATCTCAACTCTTCCCACATTCCAACCATATAACATATATATTGCTCACATTTACTTGCACATATACCCTGCACTCATCACCACAAAGTCACATGAAATATTCACTTAGAAAAATTTCTCGATGAACCCTTTGGAGTAATACTAGGTACCCGGTGGTTTCGCACACAGCCCACCATTAATCAGTAATAGGGTGCTATCGCACATAGCCCACCAACAAGAATAATTACGGTGGTTTCGCACATAGCCCACCAAATGATAATATAAACGATGGCATCGCACACAACCCATCATGAATAAATAATAAGGTGGTATCGTACATAGCCCACCAACAATGAAAATTATGGTGGTATCGCACACAGCCCACCAAATGATAATTACGGATATTTGTCTGTACTTATATTTCTATTCCGAGGTTCATATGAGAATTACTCATTATCTAACATTTTTAGTCAATCTCATCAATAAGTATTTGCATCCAAACAATGCATCAATAGGTAACATCATGAGTATTAAGGATGTATAGTTTACAAGTAAACTTACCCCGGTGCAAAATGTGTTAATTGACGGTTTAGTCCGTAACCTTGCCTTTTCCTCGGTCAAGGTTATTTTCGTGTTCTTCTTGATCTATAATAATAAAATTTATTCATTCAATCACTTTATAACTCATGATACATCAAAATTTCTACTTAGGCAAAAATGACCATTTTGCCCTTATACTTTGGCAAAATTACGATTTTGCCCCTAGGCTCGTAAATTGTTTTTCATCACATTTTCTCATTAAACAAGCCTAGTTGAACATTTATTTCCCTTACAACAACTCACAAAACCAAGCATTTCATGCATTTATTACTCAATTGCAACTTTCACAAATAAGTCCCATTTAGGTGTTTTCATGTTAACACCTTTCACAAAAGTTATTCCTTAACTCACTAACATTCATTATCTTCCATAAAAACTCAACAAACAACATAAACACTTTCATGGCAAGTCCCTAAACTTTCAACCATTTTGAAAAATAGTCCCCCATTAACTAGCTTAAGCTTTAGGGGTTCCAAAAGTACAAAAATTATCAAGAAAGATCTCTAAAATCACTTACTTGCAAGAGATTTGCTTGGCTGAAAATTTGAACTCCAAAATTCCCTATTCTCTCTTCAATTTTAGGTTGACAACTCTTTTATTTATCTTATTTTATTCATTTTTGGTCACCTAATTTCACCAAATTTTTGACCAAATTAATGTCTTTGTCCCCCTTGGCCGGCCATCACTCTTAGGGTGGTATATTTGCACTTTAAAGACCTCCAATTTAATATTCCATAGCTATTAGACACTCCTAGCTTGAAAAATGGAACTTTCACACTTTATGCGATTTAGTCTTTTTTCACAATTAAGCATACAATCGTTAAAATTAAAGCACCAAAATTTCCATGCAACCTTATAATCATGCCATAACACATAAAATAATTTCAAAATAATTTTCTTCAACCTCGGATTAGTGGTCCTGAAATCACTGTTTCGACTAGCCCCAAAATCGAGCTGTTACACACGAACTTACCTTGACACTTATTTGTTTATGAAAATCTACTAATCTGAAATTTTTAATCTACTAATCTGAAATTTTTTCTTTTCCTCGATCTAGCTTCGAATTTAAGTTGTTCGGATCTATATAAATGAATTTAATCATCAATTTATCACATTTCATGTTCAACTGGATTCAATTTACACTCTAGGCAAAATTACCGTTTTGCCCCTAAACTTTTCATAAATTCCAATTTCGTCCCTAAGCTCAAAAAATGAAATTCATGCAATTTAATCCTTATTCCAAGCCTAACCAAAATTTTCATATAACAGTTACAACACTTGTATTTCACAAAATTCAAAATTTTTCCATAGGTTTTACCACTTTTCAATTTAGTCCGTAAATCATAAAAGTTTATCTATCAACAAACTTTCATTTTCTACCATAAATTTCAAATTTTCAGCATATTAATCCATGGAAAAGCTTTGTTACTTTGATAACTTTTCAAATTAATCCCTAAAATAGATAGATTAGACTATCTCGATCTAAAAAATATAAAAATTACTAAAAATGAGACAAGAAAAATACCTAATTAAGCTTGATTAGTTTCCTTTCTCTCTCCTAGGGTTTCCATCAAATTTTAAGGATGAAGATGATATAAATTGATAATATTTCTATTTAGTTATTTATCATCCATTAATTTTTCCACTTTCCAATTTAGTCCTTGCCTTTTTCTAATTTTCCATAGATGATTCATCAAAAATATCTACTAACTTTTCTTTAATGATCTAATTACCATATAAAGACCTCTTATTTTGAATTCCATAGCTATTTGATCCTTCTAACTACTAGAATTCAACTTTTGCATTCTATGCAATTTGGTCCTTTTCATAATTAAGCACATAATCGATAAAATTTTCATATGACATTCTTATCATAATGCAAACCATGCAATAATATTAAAATAAATTTTCTTTTCGGCTCAAATTTGTGGTCCCGAAACCACTGTTCTGATTTCACTGAAAATAGGTTGTTACAGTAACAAAATTTTGTCGTATTTCAGCAAATTCCCACATGTTTTCTCCCACAGGTGTTACAAACATGAGCCTTTTTCTTTTTCAGTAAACCAAAACTTGCCATAAATGTAGCCTGACGTTTATTATTATCATACATCCCATCATATGAGAATCTCTTATCGGCTAATAGGAGAAATTCTTTACATCTTTAGGCTTATTAAAATTTGTGACATGGAGCAGTTCAATATTCTCATGCTCACTTCTTTCTCTATCTTGCCCCATAATTTTATCTTGAACAATCGTTTCCATCTTTTAAGCCTTGGTTATCATTGATGCTAGACTCCAAACTTCTGATGTTGTTACCAGGGCGCAAATTTCATCCTTTAAGCTCACTCAAATTTATTGCACAAAGCTTATTCAATCTGGAATATATCCCTCACATATCGACTAAGTCTGATGAACTCTCGCTCATATTCCATCATGAACATTCATCCTTGTCTTAGATATAAAATTATTTCTCCATCTGTTCCACATACATTAGATTAACATATTTCTCTCTGAACTTCGTTAAGAAGAACTCCCAATCCATTTGTTCCTTAGGTGTCACGCTTGCCAACATTTTTCACCATTGATATGCCTCCCCTTCCAACAAGGAAACTGTGCATAACAGGCTATTTGCCGGTTCGTATTTCAACTATGCAATTACTCTACATACACGAGATAACCATTGCTTGGCTGCCGTAGGATCATCACTGTAACACCCCAAACCCGGCCCATTCACTACGACCGAATTTGAAATGCCACTGCGGAACACGTTCGAAAATATTCCTACTTAAGAGTAAAAAACCGTTAAAAATTTGTTTCCTTTAATAAAACATTTTCGTGACTTAAAATATCCTACGTAAGAATTAAAGTTTGTTATAAAAATACCGGATTCAAGCTTTATTATACATACTTAAGAAAATAAAATCATTTGCAATCAACATTTAAATTGTCGATCCATAATAGAACATAATAGTAAAGATACTTAATAAAAATACTTAAATACTTTATATGGGCCTTACTACAATAAACACTTAATCAAAATACTGAAATTATAAATACTTAATTAATTAAACAAAATATCCTTTTGCATGAAAATCCGCTTCTGCATGGCCACCTTTGTATCCACTCCAACCCGGTCCGAGCATCACCTGTACGGTTGAGAAAAATTGGGTGAGTCACACGGACTCAGTGTGTAATTAATCCACTAAATTCCACCCACATGTTAACCACATATTAACCCACAAATCAGATAATAATTATCAAACTCACATATTATCACATTCTGGGCTTGGCCCATATTCAAGTCTCTTATCGAGTAACACGGTAATTAACCACATAATTTCCACATACTGGGCTTAGCCCATTTCTTATTCAAATCCACACTCACATACTGGGCTTGGCCCATTTCCACATTAAACAACATATCAGAATCATGCAATTATGCAAAGTGTACCCAACCCAAACCTAGGGTCCATCTTCTACACTCCCCCGTATCCAGCCTACCACACACCAGGGGATTATCAAATCACCCTCTCCTTATCACTCCAAAAGGCAATCAATGTCGTCCACGTGCAATTAAGCACAAAAATCCACAACGCGACCTCAGTCAGCGCCAATCCACGATGTAGCCGTAGCTAACACCAAAACCACGCTGGGACACATGGTCACTCATCAACCACGATATGGCACATAGCCGATATCAACCACGATGAGGCACAGAGCTACTCATCAAGCCACGCGAACTAAATCGCAAGTAATCCACAACGTGACCTCAGTCAACGTTAATCCACGATGTAGCTCAAGGCTAACATCAAACCACGTACTCGAAGTACACCCGTACCTTCTTTCATATCCCACCCATGCACATGCAACATAAAAATAATGCCATGATAATGCATGTACATGTTGTTCATAATCATAGGCATACTCACATATAAAATTTAATGATCACATCTCACAGATTCGATACTAACCTGGTCATCGTCATACCCTTTAAGAGTATCTATTTCACATTTATCACTGCAATTATTAATAAACACATAACACATGCAAATATCACATAAATCTCGGAAAACAGTAGGCTAACTACACACTTGATTACTAGAAGCATTATGCTATCAATCCCGATACTATCACTAAGCGACACTACGGCTATCTGCCTACTTTGCTGCTCGGACGCTGGTCCGCATCCCGGCGGCCAATCTCGTACTGCAGAGACTGCTCTCCTTTTAAACTTGGGGATAGGGGCTACCCCTTTACCTTCTAGGCTAACACTTGCGTCCATCGTAGAACACTTAATCAGAAACATTCGGTCAATCGATAACATCATAATCCAAACAATACGAATCTTAACTATACTTACCAAAGATGACGAATCTGAATCCCAAAACTTGTCTACTGCTGTCGATTTTCCTTAAAAACCAAAGTTAGAAACTGGTCACATACATGCGTACTCATAATATGGCCTATGGCCGAACTACACTTCCTTACCTAGCTTTTTCCAAGTCCTAAAATATTTGCTTGCTCTTGTAGTTACCAAAATCCCTGCTTAACAACTTATTAGAAACGACTTCCATATCCAAAAATCATTAGAAAGTGGCCTTAGGCCGAATACTTCATCAACTTACCTCGAGCACTTCAAATCCCGAGGCTTCTCCTTTAATGCACCTTAACGCTAACAAAGCACTTTCAAAGAATTGACTTCCAAATCCCCAAAGAGGAGTTTCGACACCAAGGTAGAGAGGGCTTAATGCTTTAAAGAATTCGACCAAGAGTAGAAATAGATTCTAGGTGATCAAAGGTTCGGCTTCACAAAAACAATGTTGTGGAAAAATTCAATGAAGATTCGGTTAAACCCCAAGATCACAAAAGAATATTTGGCTACAATGAATAATAATAGAGCTTCAGCCTTAACAAAATAAATGAGAAAAAGGAGAGGATTTTCTTGGCTACAAAATTCGGCAAAAGAGATAGAGAAAAGCAGTTATAATTCGGCACTTAACCCCTCCCCTTTCAAAACCGAAAATACAAGCCCTTGGAGTCTCCCTAATTTGGCCAAAAAAAGGAAGGAAGAGAAAAACAACTCAAGGTATTCGGTACCTCCCTTGCTAACTTCAAAACCGAGTATGAAGGTTCCTAAGGCATGCTTCATTCGGCCGTCACAATGTAAACAAAAGAAAACAATTCATGAATTTCGGCCAAGAACAAATTGAAAGGAAAGAAGAACCAAACCAAGGAAATCTCGGCACCTTGTTGCTATGCTCCAAACCGATTGTGAAGGCCCCTAGAGAAAGCTTCACATTCGGCCATGCACCAAAAGCAAAGAAAGGAAAAACTAAATTCAAGAATTTCGGCCATGCTTTGCTAAACTAATGGCCGGCCATGCTCCCAAAGTGAATAAAAGAATAATAAAACATCACCTATTTGTATAACAAAGTTTAATAAGCTCCCATACTCTAAATCCTTTCTTCCAATAATAATAATAATAATAATAATAATAATATAACAACTACCCCATCATCCTATGCATAAAATAATAAAACAAAACAAAATAAATAAAACTAGCCCATACTTGTACCAGAAAATAAAAAAAAATAAAAGCTGCCCATCAAGCTTGCTTCATGCGCTTTAAATGCCCATGCATCCACTAGCATCTCACGCCGGCCAAAAAGGAAAACCCATGCAGTTGCTCCTGGGTTTCGAACCCCAGACCTGCTGGAGGCTCCCCACGCCTCCAGCCACTCGGCCACTGCTCCTTTCATGACAAAACCTCATCGAAATTTCTTTTAAGCTCTCATTCCTTAGCTCCCCTTTCTTTAACGCTAAAAACAAAATAAACACCCAAGCGCTTCCAGCGTGACTCGAACGCGAGTCCTCGAGAAGCTCCCTTGCTGCAAGCGTCCAGGCCACTTTGCTACTGGTTCTTTGATGTCATAATCCCGCCACAATTCTTTTTAAGACCTCCTTTACTCCTAGCGCTATTTGCAAAAATAAAACACACCCAAAAGCTCTCCATGTTACCCGAACATGGGACCTTACTGCCACAGTCCCATGTAGCGCCCTTAGCCACTCGGCCAAGGTGATCCTTATGCCATAATCTCGCCAAAATATTTCCTTTAAGGCCTCATTGCCTATATTCTTCTTTTTGACCTAAAATTCCAAAAATTTCCAAAGCATCCCATTTTAATCCTAGAGTTTTAGGAACCCCTAAAACACATCCAAACCACTCTTAAAGCCTACTAACTCATAAATTATGCACGAACGCATAACCCCTAATCTAGGATGTTACAATTCTACCCCCTTAAACTAATTTCGTCCTCGAAATTACTTACTAACGAATAATCGTACATCTTAACTCACCGCACTACGCTTATGCTGCGCACTCTGATCTTAACAAAACTAACACATTCCTTAGATACTATCTCAAGATTCGTATTCAAAGTTCCATACTCTTCGCTAGCATACAAACACGAACTATCTCACCTTCTAAGCACAGTTTTAAGTTCACATCAAGCAATAAATAATATTTCAAAATCAAGGAACTTACCCGCTATCTCTTCTTGCATCTGAACCTTCAGTACCTCTTCTTGGAGTTCCACGTCCTTGACTTCGAGCCCTATCCATCACATGAGGACATTTCTTAACCAAATGAGCTTTAGATCCACAACGGAAACATGCCTTACTCTTTCCCCAACATTCTCCTAAATGAGCTCTTCCACATTGGGCACATAAACGACTCCGATTCTCAGCAACTGGTACTGGTGCACGTACAGAATTCTCGATCCTTGGTCTTTTCCGAACATCTTCAACCGATGCTGACGGTCCAAAACTTCTCTTATTTCCATTCCTATTCTTTTCTCGGTTCTCTCTTACAGTCTTCTTAACTTCTTCAGCTATCCGAGCTTTCTCCACTAGAATGGCAAAGTCCCTTTCTCTGTGCGGAGCAATCAACTCTCGCAACTCGTCTCGTAGCCCATCTTCGAACCGGACACACCTTTCGTAATCAGTAGCCACGATCCCTTTGACATACTGACTTAGCCGCACAAATTCTGCTTCATACTCTGCCACCGACTTGCTTCCTTGTACCAAGTTGAGAAACGCCTTCCTCTGCGAGTCCAAGTAACTGGCTCCTACGTACTTTCCTTCAAACTTAAGCTTAAAATATTCCCAATCCACTCGATCTGCCAGAACACCTTGCCTGACAGTGAGCCACCATCGATAAGCTTCATCTCGGAGCAACGAGACAGCACCTTTCAGCTTTTCCTCATCAGTGCAGTCCAAATCATCCATGATTCTCTCGACTGCCTCCAACCAATACTCCGCTACATTCGGAGCTACTCCCGATACTCCTCTAAAAACTTCAGCTCTGTTTGACCTAAGCCTTTCCGATACCGAGCTCCATTTCTCGCACTAGCTCCTGCCACACGCTCTAGCACTCGCAACATAGCCCGCGATACTGCGTCATCTTCTCCTATCTGATCTTGCTCCGCCGCGCCCACTGCTGGCGACGGTACTTCATTTCCTGACCCATGGCCAGACCCTACTGGTTTCGATGCTGCCATTCTACCTCTACCGTGCCCACGACGACCACGTCCCCTAGAACTCATTTCTAACGTCGCGATCTAATCTGATTAAGAAGTTTTATGCATTAGTACTTTGGTTCCACTGATTAGCCGCGAACAATTTTTATAAAAAGAAGTTCTAGAAGTGGTTCTTTCGATCACACAAAGGTTCAGTTTAAGCTCGTTATTCTAGTTCAGAGAATCACATTCAAGTTCATAAACAGAGACACATTCATTCACTACACCTCCATGGTCATTTCAGTCCTCAAGTCTTATGCACTTGTTTTTGAGTAGACTAGTCCTAGGGTTCAATAGCCCTAATTTTCTAATCTACGAGCCCAATTATGCCCATACAGTTCACATATTCTAATCACCTCAATAGTCAAAGGTACTTACCTGATGGACTTCGGGCCGGAGGTACAGGTGCCATGCCAGAATAAACCTGAAATAAAAGTCCATATTTTGAAAAGCCTACTTTTGAAAACTGTTTTCGAGCCCAAAACCTCAAAGCCGAGTTTTGAACCAGGCTCTGATACCAAGCTTGTAACACCCCAAACCCGACCCATTCACTACGACCGAATTTGAAATGCCACTGCGGAGCACGTTCGAAAATATTCCTACTTAAGAGTAAAAACCGTTAAAAATTTGTTTCCTTTAATAAAACATTTTCGTGACTTGAAATATCCTACGTAAGAATTAAAGTTTGTTATAAAAATACCAGATTCAAGCTTTATTATACATACTTAAGAAAATAAAATCATTTGCAATCAACATTTAAATTGCCGATCCATAATAGAACATAATAGTAAAGATACTTAATAAAAATACTTAAATACTTTATATGGGCCTTACTACAATAAACACTTAATCAAAATACTGAAATTATAAATACTTAATTAATTAAACAAAATACCCTTTTGCGTGAAAATCCGCTTCTACATGGCCACCTTTGTATCCACTCCAACCCGGTCCGAGCATCACCTGTAAGGTTGAGAAAAATTGGGTGAGTCACACGGACTCAGTGTGTAATTAATCCACTGAATTCCACCCACATGTTAACCACATATTAACCCACAAATCAGATAATAATTATCAAACTCACATATTATCACATTCTGGGCTTGGCCCATATTCAAGTCTCTTATCGAGTAACAAGGTAATTAACCACATAATTTCCACATACTTGGCTTAGCCCATTTCTTATTCAAATCCACACTCACATAATGGGCTTGGCCCATTTCCACATTAAACAACATATCAGAATCATGCAATTATGCAAAGTGTACCCAACCCAAACCTAGGGTCCATCCTCTACACTCCCCCGTATCCAGCCTACCACACACCAGGGGATTATCAAATCACCCTCTCCTTATCACTCCAAAAGGCAATCAATGCCGTCCACGTGCAATTAAGCACAAAAATCCACAACGCGACCTCAGTCAGCGCCAATCCACGATGTAGCCGTAGCTAACACCAAAACCATGATGGGACACATAGTCACTCATCAACCACGATATGGCACATAGCCGATATCAACCACGATGAGGCACAGAGCTACTCATCAAGCCACGCGAACAAAATCGCAAGTAATCCACAACGTGACCTCAGTCAACGTCAATCCACGATGTAGCTCAAGGCTAACATCAAACCACGTACTCGAAGTACACCCGTACCTTCTTTCATATCCCATCCATGCACATGCAACATAAAAATAATGCCATGATAATGCATGTACATGTTGTTCATAATCATAGGCATACTCACATATAAAATTTAATGATCACATCTCACAGATTCGATACTAACCTGATCATCGTCATACCCTTTAAGAGTATCTATTTCACATTTATCACTGCACTTATTAATAAACACATAACACATGCAAATATCACATAAATCCCGAAAAACAGTAGGCTAACTACACACTTGATTACTAGAAGCATTATGCCCTCAATCCTGATACTATCACTAAGCGACACTACGGCTATCTGCCTACTTTGCTGCTCGGACGCTGGCCCGCATCCCGGCGGCCAATCTCGTACTGCAGAGACTGCTCTCCTTTTAAACTTGGGGATAGGGGCTACCCCTTTACCTTCTAGGCTAACACTTGCGTCCATCGTAGAACACTTAATTAGGAACATTCGGTCAATCGATAACATCATAATCCAAACAATAAGAATCTTAACTATACTTACCAAAGATGACGAATCTGAATCCCAAAACTTGTCTACTGCTGTCGATTTTCCTTAAAAACCAAAGTTAGAAATTGGTCACATACATGCGTACTCGTAATATGGCCTATGGCCGAACTACACTTCCTTACCTAGCTTTTTCCAAGTCCCAAAATATTTGCTTGCTCTTGTACTTACCAAAATCCCTGCTTAACAACTTATTAGAAACGACTTCCATATCCAAAAATCATTAGAAAGTGGCCTTAGGCCGAATACTTCATCAACTTACCTCGAGCACTTCAAATCCCGAGGCTTCTCCTTTAATGCACCTTAACGCTAACAAAGCACCTTCAAAGAATTGACTTCCAAATCCCCAAAGAGGAGTTTCAGCACCAAGGTAGAGAGGTCAATGAAGATTCGGTTAAACCCCAAGATCATAAAAGAATATTTGGCTACAAGGAATAATAATAGAGCTTCGGCCTTAACAAAATAAATGAGAAAAAGGAGAGGATTTTTTTGGCTACAAAATTCGGCAAAAGAGATAGAGAAAAGCAGTTATAATTCGGCACTTAACCCCTCCCCTTTCAAAACCGAAAATACAAGCCCTTGGAGTCTCCCTAATTCGGCCAAAAAAAGGAAGGAAGAGAAAAACAACTCAAGGTATTCGGCACCTCCCTTGCTAACTTCAAAACCGAGTATGAAGGTTCCTAATGCATGCTTCATTCGGCCGTCACAATGTAAACAAAAGAAAACAATTCATGAATTTCGGCTAAGAACAAATTGAAAGGAAAGAAGAACCAAACCAAGGAAATCTCGGCACCTTGTTGCTATGCTCCAAACCGATTGTGAAGGCCCCTAGAGAAAGCTTCACATTCGGCCATGCACCAAAAGCAAAGAAAGGAAATACTAAATTCAAGAATTTCGGCCATGCTTTGCTAAACTAATGGCCGGCCATGCTCCCAAAGTGAATAAAAGAATAATAAAACATCACCTATTTGTATAACACAAAGTTTAATAAGCTCCCATACTCTAAATCCTTTCTTCCAATAATAATAATAATAATAATAATAATAATAATAATAATAATAATAATAATAATAATAATAATAATAATAACAACTACCCCATCATCCTATGCATAAAATAATAAAACAAAACAAAATAACTAAAACTAGCCCATACTTGTAGCAGAAAATAAAAAAAAATAAAAGCTGCCCATCAAGCTTGCTTCATGCGCTTTAAATGCCCATGCAGCCACTAGCATCTCACGCCGGCCAAAAAGGAAAACCCATGCAGCTGCTCCTGGGTTTCGAACCCCAGACCTGCTGGAGGCTCCCCACGCCTCCAGCCACTCGGCCACTGCTCCTTTCATGACAAAACCTCATCGAAATTTCTTTTAAGCTCTCATTCCTTAGCTCCCCTTGCTTTAACGCTAAAAACAAAATAAACACCCAAGCGCTTCCAGTGTGACTCGAACGCTAGTCCTCGAGAAGCTCCCTTGCTGCAAGCGTCCAGGCCACTTTGCTACTGGTTCTTTGATGTCATAATCCCGCACAATTCTTTTTAAGACCTCCTTTACTCCTAGCGCTATTTGCAAAAATAAAACACGCCCAAAAGCTCTCCATGTTACTTGAACATGGGACCTTACTGCCACAGTCCCATGTAGCACCCTTAGCCACTCGGCCAAGGTGATCCTTATGCCATAATCTCGCCAAAATATTTCCTTTAAGGCCTCCTTGCCTATATTCTTCTTTTTGACCTAAAATTCCAAAAATTTCCAAAGCATCCCATTTTAATCCTAGAGTTTTAGGAACCCCTAAAACACATCCAAACCACTCTTAAAGCCTACTAACTCATAAATTATGCACGAACGCATAACTCCTGATCTAGGATGTTACAATCACTTTTATGTCCTAAAAATTCCTTTGCACTCCATTTTCGAATTTTTCTCACAGGATTTCCTCGAAACTGGTTCACAACTGGCATAGCAGGAATAGGTGCCCTTTGCTGGTGCAGCTTTAGGCTGAGACTGAGGTTGGGGTGGAAGCACATGAGCAACTCCCGTAAATTGGTCAAACCATCATTCCATCACCTTTAAAAAAACAATTTTTTATGACATTTCTAGTTGCTCTTAGATCTGCCGAAGATTTCGAACCACCAACATCATGCGAATTTAAATACATTCTAAACTACATACACAATCAAAATTTAGCAAAACTACAATGGACTACACAAAAACATGTAACATGTATATCGATGCATGACTTAGCCTTCGGTTTTTTTGAGAATCGGCTCAACCTGACTCTGATACCAAACTTGTAACACCTCAACCCCAATTGTCGAAATGAGGTATTACACAGAAAATAGGCTTAAACTTTATTTATTGTTTTTATTGAGGTTTGAACATATACTCTTGGAATTGGGGCATTAGCCCAAAATTTTGAATGACAAAACAATCAAATTAGTGATACACCATGTAATATGAAACATAATTGAAAACGAATTTTTGATGAAAGCTTTATAAATGTTGACAGATTTACTCAAAACACAAAACTAGCTTTTTCATAAATAAAAGTGTCTATTTTGTCACTAGCACTCAAACATCATTCAAAATAATTTGGCGTATACATCTAAATATGGTCTCAAACTTTTACTCATTTAAACTTAGCATATATCTTTGGAAGAAGTGACAATTCTCACAAAATAGAGATAGAGTGAAAGATGTAAATTATTACAAAAGTTGGTTAGTAAATAGAGCTACACGCCATCTGCCCAAAATGAAAGCATATGCATGTTATAAAACAAACATATGTGAGGCTCACAACAGAGGCTGCTATCTTCTAGCTAAGTCCCTTCCACGAGCTCTCAACGCCATGGTAATACCTGGAAAAAGGAAAGAAAGGGGTAAGTTTGAAAGAAATTAGTGAGCTCTAGAACTAAATATGCTCAACCTTTTAATTAGATTTCAACAGACAGGATAACATGACATAAATAATTTAAAAATAATAAGTTAGTAGGTTTTTCAAAGAAACATTTGGGTATAGACACTCTTACATATAACATTGGCGGATAGTATCCTTGGCAGACTCTAATTTGTTGAATACAATTCACAACTACTCTCTTAGAGAACAATTTCATGAACACCAAAAGCTACCATCTCATACTCTATCATCCCAAACATACCGATTGACTAGTATTTATACGCCTACTTAGTATAACTTCCCTTTGGCGGATAGAAAACGTCAAGCACTACAAATAATATATATGTTTGTCCAAAATACATTAAATAAGATTAAGACTTAATACTCCTCATGAAATGCAACTACAAAATCAACATTTCCGTTTGACGGTCTCACCTCACTTTAAATGTACATAACATGCATTATATACAACAAATGCAGCATTCACATTTTCTTACTCTTTCCTACACCCTTCATTATGCTAGTGTAACACCCCTAACCCGTATTTGTCGACGGATTAGGGTTAAGAGGCATTACCAAACAAATGGAATCTTTTATTGACATTTCATAGCAAAATCTGAAAAATCACTTCAAAGTGTCCCTTAAGTAGGTCTACGAGACCTGAAACATGCTTTAGAATAGGGCTGGGAATAAACCAAACACATACGGAAATTCTTGAAAATTTAAAAATTTTTCAAAGTTACAGAGGTCACATGCCCGTGTGGGCAGGCCGTGTGCCTCACACGACCTCAGACACGCCCGTATGTCTAAGCCGTGTCAAAATAGGGCATACATACTAACTTGTCCACACGGCCATGGACACGCTCGTGTGCCTTACCCATGGTCGCAACTGACTTGCACCACATGGCCAGTCACACGCCCGTGTGTCTTGCCCTTGGTCGAGTCTGACTTGTTTTGAATTCCAACCACGAGGGACACGGTCGAGCCACAAGCCCATGTGCTCAACCGTGTGGGAAATTATAGGCCATTTCAAGGCCAAAATGCCACCCACACATTGGGTTATCCCTACAAGCAACATACCAATTCAATCCAAGCATCATAGGCAACCAAGACATACTAAAATGTTCATCATTTCTAACCACTTATGAGCTCAACAATCATACCAACTTAATAGTCATTTAAGTCAATATAACCACAAGCACTTCAAAGCATAATCCATTACAAATTTACCATTTCAACATAACCATCATTCATCAAACACATATACTCACTTTGCATCAATAAGCTAACCATTTATATGACCATTTCATTTGCTATCAAGCTATACCAAAACTAGCTCATAGGACATAACTAGTCATTCATAACACAACCATATATTTAGCCACATCACATGGCCATGTACATATATCAAACATATCCCAAAACAACTAGCCTATACATGCCATATTTAGTTATATACACATTCAAAAGTACCAAACTAGAGATTGATAGTGTGGTGATGATCCTCGACGATTCCCGAGCCTTTCGTAGCTTTGACGATCTGTAAAATAGAGTAAACACACACAAAGTAAGCTTTCCAAAAGCTTAGTAAGCCATATACAAATAAACATAACAAAAAAAATGCACATAATCATATTGATTCAATGTCATTAATATTTCCCATTTGAAATTTTATAATATGTTCTGTGGCTCATTTGGTTATCCGTAGAATGCCAACATATCACATCTCAAAGCTTCACTTATGCTCATAACACATTCAAGCATATATCACATAATATCTCATCAAATCCATACATATATTCACTTTGGTAAGTTCATATATATACACTTACCTTTCATACACATACATAGTGTACCTTTCAGATGTACCTGACTCGTTTATACATTTCACATAGTCTCTCTTTTCTCGGATTCACCCGTTGAACCGTTTGGAATCAAATAGGAAGCTCGGAATACTCAAAATGGTTGTACAATGCCAACGTCCCAAACATGGTCTTACATGTAATCAGATATCGATGCCACTATCCCAGATAGGGTTTTACATGAATCAATACGATGCCAATGTCCCAAACTTAGTCTTACACGTAAATCTTAGATCGACGCCAACGTCCCAGACGTGGTCTTACACGAAATCTCGAATCAACGCTAATGTCCCAGACTTGGTCTTACATGATCTCACATATCGGAAACCTATGTCATGACATATGCAATCCTATCTATTACTAGGTTCGTACGAGACTTCTCGAACTTTGTCATACTATCGGTTCTTCTTCGATTTTCATGTACGCATCATCTCATATACATTCATCATGATAAATTTTTCATATGAACATACATATAACAATGTAAATACATTTATTTGTATATAGACTTACCTCGGATTCGGTTAACATATGGACTCGACTATTCAATCACTTTCGACTTTCCACGATCTAAGTCTATTTTCTTCGGTTCTTGATCTATACATATTCAAATTTAATCCATTTAATCACCAAAACATTCAATTCAATCCAAAAACACATATTTAGGGTAATTTAGAAATTAACCCTCATATTTTCACATTTTGACATTTTAGTCCCTATTTCATAAAATCACAAAATTCACATAATTTGCTTATACCCATGCTTGGCCTAATGTTCACTATAATCATACAAATCCATACATTTCATTTATTTCACAATTTAGTCCCTCAAAATATTATTTTCTCAATTAAGTCCAAATTACACAAAATCACCAAAATTCCAAAGACAAAACATGTGAATCTCACACATATATTTCCTTTTTCACCATCAAACATCACAAAACTCATGTTTTCATCAATGGCAGATTTCAAAACTTTTATCAATTCTCAAAATTGAAGCATAGGTTTTGAAGTATACAAAGCAACGATTAATAAAACATAGAAATTATCAAAAACAGAAGCAAAACATACCTTGAATCAAACCAAGAACTAGCCGAAACCTAATTGTTCTTCTTTCTTTTTATTTCTTTGTTTTTCGGCAATATAAGATGATAATAATAATCTTTTTAATAGTTGTTTTATTATATTACATATTAATATACAAACGACAAAATTAACCCTTATAAATTAATTATAAAACCATTTAACATAGGCCTTTAACCGTCCATGCTATAAACAAATGGCCTAATTTCATTTTAAGGCCTTCATACTAAAAGAACATAGTAATTTAGCACTTTAAAAAATAGTATGTTACTTTTACCTTTTATGCGATTTAGTCCTTTTATCAAATTAAGCACACAAACGGCAAAATTAATTTACAGAAATTTCACACAGACCAATTCACATATCATATGCACTAAAAATAATATTTAAATATTTTTTCTAACTCGAATTTGTGGTCCCGAAACCACTATTCCGACTAGGGTTTAAACCGGACTGTTACAATTCTCCCCCTAAGGGATTTTCGTCCCCGAAAATCTTACCGTTAAACAGATTCAGATATTGTTGTCGCCTTACGTCTTCAGGCTTCCACATAGCCTCTTCCACTCCGTGTCGATGCCACAGTACTTTTACTAACGGAATTTTCTTATTTCTCAACTCTTTCACTTCGCGAGCTAAGATACGGATCGGTTCTTCTTCGTAAGTCATATTAGATCGGATTTCAATCCCAGTTGGAGTAATCACATGTGATGGATCAGATCTGTATTGGTGAAGCATTGGTACGTGAAATACATTATGTATCTTTTCCAACTCCGGTGGCAACATCAATCTATACGCAACAGGTCCAACATGCTTGATAATCTCATACGGCTCGATGAACCTCAGACTCAATTTGCCTTTATGTCCGAATCTGAGTACTTTCTTCCACGGAGACACTCTCAAGAACACTTTGTCACCGATATCAAACTCAATGTCTTTTCTTTTCAAGTCTGCATAAGATTTCTGACGATCAAACTCTGCTTTCAGCCTATCACGGATTACTCCCAGTTTCTGTTCTATGTCTTTTATCAAATCGACCCCGTGTATCTTATTTTCATTGAGCTCAGTCCAATACAGAGGTGTTCGACATTTGTGACCATAAAAAGCCTCATAAGGTGCCATTTTAATGCTCGACTGAAAAATGTTGTTGTATGCAAATTCAATCAATGGCAAGTACTGTTCCCACGTACAATCAAACTCAAGAATGCAACATCTTATCATATCCTCGAGTATCTGAATAATCTGTTCGGACTGACCATCTGTCTGTGGATGAAAAGCTGTACTGAAATGTAATTTCGTATCTAAAGCTTCTTGAAATTTCTTCCAGATTCGTGATGTAAATCTCGGATCTCTACCTGACACAATAGACAGTGGCACCCCGTGCAATCTCACAATCTCAAAAATGTAAAGCTCAGCTAACTTATCAAGTGAATAATCGGATCGTACCGAAATAAAATGGGTGGATTTCGTCAATTGATCAACTACGATCAAGATTGCATCTTTCTTTCTCGGAGTCAAAGGTAACCCAGAAACAAAATCCATTGTCACTCTGTCCTATTTCCATTCGGGAATCATTATCGATTGTAACAAACCAGATGGAACCTGATGTTCAGCTTTAACTTGCTGACAGACTAAACATTTTGAGACAAAATCGGAAATATCTCTTTTCATACCAGACCACCAATAGTGTTGCTTCAAATCATGATACATCTTTGTACTTCCCTGATGAACAGATAAGCAACTATTATGAGCTTCATTCATAATTAATTGCAATAACACTGGACTTCTAGGAACACAAATTTGATCTCAAAATCTCAAGCAATCATTATCATCAACTCGAAATTCAGATTCGGAGTTCAAACTACACTGATCCCTTTTCAATAGCAACTTGTTATCAACTTTCTGAGCGTCACATATCTGTTGTAAAAACAACGGTTTTGCTTTCAATTCAGCCAACACGGAACCATCAGCTGACAGGTCTAAATGAGCATTCATCGCCTGTAGTGCAAATAATGACTTCCGACTCAATGCATCGGCAACAACATTTGCTTTACCCGGATGATAATCTATCCCAAGCTTGTAATCTTTCAATAGTTCCAACCATCTTTTCTGTTGCAGATTCAAGTCTTTCTGAGTCATCAGGTACTTCAAACTTTTATGATCTGAAAAGACGTGGCATTTCTCACCGAAAAGATAATGACGCCAAATTTTCAATGCGAACACAATCACAACTAGCTCAAGATCATGTGTTGGGTAATTCTTTTCATGCAGCTTCAACTGTCTCAAGGCATAAGCTATAACTTTGCCTTCCTGCATCAGAACACATCCCAGACCATTCAACGAAGCATCACTGTACATTATGAATTCTTTACCCGGTTCTGGTTGTACCAAAATTGGAGCTTCAGTCAACAATTTTTTCAACTGATCAAAGCTTTTCTGACATTTATCAGACCATTCAAATCTCACATCTTTCTAAAGCAATTTAGTCAACAGAGTAGCTATCACCGAGAATCCTTTTACAAACCGACGATAATAACTAGCGAGTCCCAGAAAGCTACGGACTTCACACACATTCTTCAGAGGTTTCCATTCCAGAATAGCAGAGATCTTACTCGGATCAACTCGTATTCCAGAGGCTAACACAATATGTCACAGAAAACTAACTTCTCGCAACCACAATTCACATTCACTGAACTTTGCATACAATTGCTTATCTCACAGAATTTGCAACACAATTCTCAGATGTTCAGCATGCTCAATCTCATTACGTGAATATATCAGAATGTCGTCAATGAATACAAAAACAAATTGATCTAGGTACGGTCTGAAAATTCTATTCATCAGATCCATAAATACAGCAGGAGCATTCGTTAGTCCGAAAGGCATAACTAAAAACTCATAATGCCCGTACCTCGTTTTGAAAGTAGTTTTCAGAATATCTGAATCTTTTACTCACAACTAATAATACACTGATCTCAGATCTATCTTTGAAAACACGGTGGCTCCTTTCAGCTGATCAAATAAATCATCGATTCTGGGCAGTGGATATTTGTTCTTTATAGTCACTTTATTCAACTGACGATAATCAATGCACATTCTCATCGTGCCATCTTTCTTTTTCACAAACAGGACAGGAGCACCCCAAGGTGAGAAACTCGGTCTTGCGAATCCCCTATCAGTCAATTCTTGCAACTGTAACTTTAACTCTTTTAACTCTGTTGGTGCCATTCTTTACGGAGCTATCAAAATAGGAGTCATTCCCGGAAATAAATTAATACCAAATTCAACTTCACGTATCGGAGGTAATCCCGGTAACTCTTCAAGAAATACATCAGGGAATTCACAGACAACTGACACTGATTCAACTTTCCTTTCAGTTACTTTCGGATCAATCACATAAGCAATATAAGCTTCATAACCCTTTCTCAAATAATTCTGAGCTTTCAACACTGATATCACAGCAGGTAACCCAGTCAAATCATTAGACTCAACCCAAACTATTTCATCATTCTGACATCTCAAATCAATAATATTTCTTTTACAATTTACAATAGCATCATGTAGTGCCAACCAGTCCATACCCAAAATTATGTCAAACTCATCAAAGGGTAATAGCATCAGATCAGCCGGAAAACAAACATCTCGAAACATTAACGGAAAATTCTTGCATACTTTATCAACCAGGACACTTTTACGTAAGGGGTTCGATACTTTATAACAAACTCAGTACACTCTACAGACAAAGTCTTACTGGATACTAGGTTCATGCATATATACGAATGTGTAGAACCTGGGTCTATCAATGCAATCGTAGAAGTATCATAGAGAGTAAATGTACCTGTTATAACATCCGGAGATGAAGCTTCCTCACGAGCTCGGATGGCATATGCTCTGGCAGGCGCTCTAAATTCAGATCTTGCAATTGAGTCTTTTGTAGCTCTTTGACTTCCACAAACATTCCTTGTATTTCGGGAAGGTGTACCTCTACCTGAAACATTATCAGATCTCGGATTTTGAACATTCTCTTGCTCAACAGATTCTGGGCAGTCTCGGATGAAATGGTCTAATGATCCACATTTGAAACAAGCTCAGTCATTCAACCTACAACTTCCCAGATGTCTTTTACCACAGTGTTTACATTCAGGTCGCTCAGATAGGACATTTCCAACACTGGCCATTGAAGTAGCGGGAGCTTTGAAATTTGACTGTGATCTAGCTCGATCTCTGTTCGAATGTCACATTGGCCTTTGATTGGCGTTGTTCATCTCTGAATTTCTTGGAAGCAGACTGAAATGTTTTACTCGAAAATATCTTTCTCGCATATCTAATTTCAAAGTCAGCTTTTCTTTCTCTATCTCAAGTGCTTCAGCTTTGCAAGCCCGTTCAACCAGTATTACGAACTCTTTTATCTCAAGTAGGCCAACTAACAGTTTAATATTCTCGTTCAGGCCATCTTCGAATCTTTTGCACATTATTGCCTCAGTTGATACACATTCCCGAGCATACTGACTTAATCTCATGAATTCTCTTTCATACTCAGTGACAGACATGCGACCCTATTTTAATTCCAGAAACTCTTTCCGTTTCTGATCTATGAATATCTGACTGATGTATTTCTTCCTAAACTCAGACTGGAAGAAATCCCAAGTAACTCGTTCCTTTGGAACCACAGAGATCAAAGTCTTCCACCACTGATAGGCTGTGTCTCTTAACAAAGATACAACCCATTTTATGCACTCTTCAGGATTCAACGACATCTCATCGAATACTCGGATAGTGTTCTCTAACCAAGATTCAGCTTTCTCGACATCATCATCACCATTGGCCCTGAACTCTTCAGCCCTATATTTACGGATTCTATCGACCGGAGGTTTATTCAACAGATCCATACTCATAACCGGAGGCACAATTGGTGTCTGTGGGGGATTAGGCGGAGGCGGAGGTTGTGAAACAGCCGGATTGTTTCTTACAAACTGAGTGAACCGCTCACTCATCATTTGGGAGAAAGCTTGTTTAGCTTCTCCCTCTTGACCGCTAGTAGCCGGTCTCGAATCAGATGGCACTATCCCTTGAGCGGGAGCAGACGCGTTACTATCTACATCGTTAGCTACGACTCTTTCGGGATCCATTACTATACGATAAACACATTTTATACATCAGGATTCATCACACTATCACATTTTATATATATGGCATGTATAGCTAGACTCTAACACGCTACGTTAGTCCGAGAATTGACTAAACCGTAGCTCTGATACCAATCAAATGTAACACCTCTAACCCGTATCCGTTACCGGATTAGGGTTAAAAGGCATTACCGGACAAAAGAAATCTTTTACTGACATTTCATAGCAAAATCTGAAAAATCACATCAAAGTGTCCCTTAAGTAGGTCAACGAGACCTTAAACATGTTTTAGAATAAGGCTGGGAATAAACCGAACACATACAGAAATTCTCAAAAATTTAAAATTTTTTCAAAGTTACAGAGGTCACACGCCCGTGTGGGCACACGGCCTCAGACACGCCCGTGTGTCTAAGTCGTGTCAAAACAGGGCATACTTACTGACTTGTCCACACGGCCGTGGACACGCCCGTGTGCCTCACCCGTGGTCGCTACTGACTTGCACCACACGGCCAGTCACACGCCCGTGTGTCTTGCCAGTGGTCGAGTCTGACTTGTTTTGAATTCCAACCACGAGGGACACGGTCGAGCCACACTCCCGTGTGCTCAACCGTGTGGGCAATTATAGGCCATTTTCAAGGCCAAAATGCCACCCACACATTGGGTTATCCCTACAAGCAACATACTAATTCAATCCAAGCATCATAGGTGACCAAGACATACCAAAATGTTCATCATTTCTAACCACTTATGAGATCAACAATCATACCAACTCAATAGTCATTTAACTCAAGATAAGCACAAGCACTTCAAAACATAATCCGTCACAAATTTACCACTTCAACATAACCATTATTCATCAAACACATATACCCATCATTCATCAAATACATATACCCATCATTCATCAAACACATATACTCACTTTGCATCAATAAGCTTACCATTCATATGACCATTTCATTTGCTATCAAGTTATACCAAAACTAGCATCATAGGACATAACTAGTCATTCAGAACACAACCATATATTTAGCCATATCACATGGCCATGTACATATATCAAACATATCCCAAAACAACTAGCCTATACATGAAATATTTAGTTCTATACACATTCAAAAGTACCAAACTAGAGATTGATAGTGTGGTGATGATCCTCGACGATTCCTGAGCCTTTCGTAGCTTTGACGATCTATAAAACAGAGTAAACACACACAAAGTAAGCTTTCCAAAAGCTTAGTAAGCCATATACAAATAAACATAACAAAAAAAATGCACATAATCATATTGATACAATGTCATTAATATTTCTCATTTGAAATTTTATAATATGTTCTTTGGCTCATTTGGTTATCCATAGAATGCCAACATATCACATCTCAAAGCTTTACTTATGCTCATAACACATTCAAGCATATATCACATAATATCTCATCAAATTCATACATATATTCACTTTGGTAAGTTCATATATATACACTTACCTTTCATACACATACATAGACCTTTCAAACGTACCTGACTCGTTTATATATTTCACATAGTCTCCATTTTCTCGGATTCGTCCGTTGAACCGTTCGGAATCAAATAGGAAGCTCGGAATACTCAGAATGGTTGTACAATGCCAACGTCCCAAACGTGGTCTTACATGTAATCAGATATCGATGCCACTATCCCAGATAGGGTCTTACACAAATCAATACGATGCCAATGTCCCAGACATGGTCTTACATGTAAATCTCAGATCGACACCAATGTCCCAGACGTGGTCTTACACGAAATCTCGAATCAACGCCAACGTCCCAGACGTGGTCTTACATGATCTCACATATCGAAAACCTATGTCATGACATATGTAATCCTATCTATTCCTAGGTTCGTATGGGACTTCTCGGACTTTGTTATACTATCGATTCTTCCTCTGTTTTCATGTGCTCATCATCTCATATACATTCATCATGATAAATTTTTCATATGAACATACATATAACAGTGTAAATACATTTATTTGTATATAGACTTACCTCGGATTCGGTTAACATACGGACTCGACTATTCGATCACTTTCGACTTTCTGCGACCTAAGTCCGTTTTCTTCGGTTCTTGATCTATACATATTCAAATTTAATCCATTTAATCACCAAAACATTCAATTCAATCCAAAAACACATATTTAGGGTAATTTACAAATTAACCCTCACATTTTCACATTTTAGTCCCTATTTCATAAAATCACAAAATACACATAATTTGCTTATACCCATGCTTGGCTGAATGTTCATTATAATCATACAAATCCATACATTTCATTTATTTCACAATTTAGTCCCTCAAAATATTATTTTCTCAATTAAGTCCAAATTACTCAAAAACACCAAAACACCAAAGACAAAACATGTTAATCTCACACATATATTTTATTTTCACCATCAAACATCACAAAACTCATGTGTTCATCAATGGCACATTTCAAAAATTTCATCAATTCTCATAATTGAAGCATGGGTTTTGAAGTATACAAAGCAACGATTACAAAAATGTAAAAATTATCAAAAACTGAAGCAAAACATACCTTGAATCAAACCAAGAACTAGCTGAAACCTAAATGTTCTTCTTTCTTTTTCTTTTCTTTGTTTTTCGGCAATATAAGACACACGCCCGTGTCACTGCCCGTGTGCTCGATACTGAGCATTCTATTTTGCAACAATTAAGGTGCAGGGGACACACGGCTGGAACACACGGCTGGAACACACGCCCATGGGACAAGCTATATGTCACACATGGCCTAGACACATGCCCGTGTGTCTACCCGTGTGGACAAAAATAAGGCTATTTACCAAGCTATTTTGTCACCCTTTCATGCACAAACCTACGCAACAAACAGTGAACCATTCCAAGCATATACCATCAACCAAATCAGCCACAACTAAGGCACCAACACCCCATTCACATGCTATCATTTATCATACACAAACATCACATGTATCTCAACTCAAATCATGCAATTTCCCACGTCCATCAAAAGCATCATCATATGCATATATATACATAAACCAATATTAGCCAATTTCAATGGCCATTTACAAAATGAATTATCAGCCAACATATGTAAACACATTTGGCTAAATCAATAATGACACATAACAAAATGACTAAGTCCCTATACATGCCATAACTCAAAATATTAAAATCAATGGTACCCAAAATATTAAGTTGATAGTATTAATGGATCTCTGACAGTTTCCGATCCCCGAGTTGGCTTGGTAACACTATAAGACAAGGGAAAGGAAAGGGGAGTAAGCTATATAGCTTAGTAAGTTCCTATGCAAATAATAAGCATTATAATCACACATGTATCATACAAATAAACATGATAAACTTGGCATAAATAGTCTCAAGATCTTCTAATCATAGCTTACTCATTCATAACCTTACCAAGGGATTCACAACATATCGAGCTCTTTAGTAAATGAGTTTTACATACGTACCTGTACCAACTCGCAACATAATCATAACCTTTCACAACTTTGACATACTCGTTGAATTTCCTGTTGAACCACTTGGAATCTAAAGGATACTCGGGAATCTCGCACACACAATACCATACCAATGCCATATCCCAGATATGATCTTACATGGGATCTCTTATCGATGCCAATAGGTCTTACACGAAGTCTTATATCAATTCCATATCCCAGATATGGTCTTAGACGTAATCTCAAATAACCCTAATGTCATGACATTCGTATCCTACCTATTCCTAAGGTTCAACCGGGATTTCTCACTTGTCAAACTTTATCGATTACATCCAAGGAGTCAATCATAATTCATACAATATTAAAGCATTTAAAACATAAATAAAACAATGCATTATTTACGTACGAACTTACCTCGGTACAAAAAATAATAGAAATGGACCTAATAGTCAAACACCTTGTTTTTCCCTTGATCGAGGTCCGAACCTTGTTTCTCTTGATCTATAATAGCAATTCTAACTCATTTATTATCCACATTTCTCAATTTGATCTAAAAATCGCATTATGAAAAAATTACATTTTTGCCTCTAAACTTTGACATTTTTACATTTTGGTCCCTAGGCTCGTAAAATGAAATCTATTCAATTTCTTCAAGACCCAAGCCTATCCGAACCTCTTTCATGCTTATAACAACCCACATTTTTCATTTAATCACACTTTTACACATATTTTGAAATCTTTTTACAAATAGGTCCTTTTGACATTTTCATCAAAAATCACCTAGCAAAAGTTGTTTATCTAACATTAAACTTGCATAATATACAATTAAACATCAAAATACACACATGTCTAACATGGGTCAAACCCTAGAATTCAATCATCTCTCAAATTAATGGTAAAAAATAGATAGATCGAGTGATAACGACTTCAAAAATGTAAAGAGCATTAAAAATGGGACAAGAACGAACTTACAATCGAGCTTGAAAGTGTCCAAACCCTAGCTATGGCTTCCCTTCTAAATTTCGGTTATGGTGAGGAAGATGGACAAGGATTTTGGCTTGATTTTGCTTTTTAATTCATTTAATAACCAAATGACCAAAATGCCCTTCAGTTAAAACTTTGAAAATTTATCTCACCATGTCCATTTTTTTCCACCTAACTTAAGAAATGGTCTAATTACCATCTAAGGACCTTCAATTTAAAATTTCATAGCAATTAGACACCTCTAACATGTAGAAATTAACTTTTTCACTTTTTACAATTTAGTCCTTTTAACTAAATAGAGTGCCCAAACGTCAAAATTTTCGAACGAAATTTTCACGAAATCATATCATAAAATTGTTGACCATAAAAATATAATAAAAAATGTATTGTGTCAGATTTCTGGTCCCGAAACCACTATTCTGACTAGACCCAAAATCGGGTTGTTACAACTCTCCCCCTTTAGGGACTTTCGTCCCCGAATATCTTACCAGAAAATAGGTTTGGGTATTGTTTTCGCATAGCTTCCTCAGGTTTCCACATAGCTTCTTCGACTCCGTGTCATTGCCACAAAACTTTAACTAAGGTTATGTTTTTATTTCTCATCTGTTGTCGAATCTTAACCTCTGATGGAGAAATCACATGTGAAGGATCAGAACGATATCGTTGTAACATCGACACATGAAACACATTATGCATTCTTTCCAACTCTGTCGGTAAAGCAAACTGATATGCCACTGGTCCCATTCTTTCAATAACTTCATACGGCCCGATGAAGCGTGGACTCAACTTGCCTTTATGGCCAAATCTCAGAATCTTCTTCCATGGAGATACTTTCAGAAATACTTTATCACCAATCTGAAATTCGATCTCTTTTCTTTTAAAATCTGCATATGACTTTTACTGATCTGAAGCTGCTTTCAAGCATACGTACCTTTACCTTTTCTTCAGTTTCTCTAACCAAGTCGACCCTGTGAATCTGTTTCTCACTAAGCTTGGTTCAATACAAAGGTGTTCGGCTCTTGCGGCTATACAATGCCTCATAAGGTGCCTTCTTTATACTCAATTGAAAACTATTGTTATAGGCAAATTCAACCAATAGGAGATATTTTTCTCAACTACCCTCGAATTCTAAAACACAACAACGAAGCATATATTCTAGAACCGAAATCATTCTCTCTGATTGGCCATCGGTTTGCAGATGAAATGCGGTACTAAAGTTCAACTTTGTACTCAAACCTTCTTGCAACTTTTTCCAAAAATGCGAAGTAAACCTCGGATCTCTATCCGAGATAAAAGAAATAGGCACTCCGTGCAATCTCACAATTTCAGCAATGTACAATTCAACTAGCTTGTCAAGTGAGTATGTAACAGCCCAAAATAGGGCCTAGTCGAAACAGTGGTTTCGATACCACAAACCCGAAGTAAAAAAATTAATTTATGATTGTTTTAGAGTCTATGATATGTTTGGGTGATAGTGTGCAAATTTTGTTAAGTAATTTTTATCGATAAAGTGCCCAATTTTATTATTGGGATTAAATTGCATTAATTGCAAAAATATGAGTTCTAGAACAAGTACTTGATTTAAATGGGGGTTTAAACTAGAGGTCTTTAAATGGCAAATAGACCACCATATTTTGTTATGAACGAAATTAGTCCTGGAAGGGTAAAAATTAAAGGTTTAGTAAAAAAGACATTTTCGTCATTTGGGTGTTTTAAGGCATAAAAGACAAAATTGAAACCTAAAAATCTGCTCATTCTCTTCTCCATGCTGCCGAAATTTTCAACAAGCAATGGCTGGGGTTTCAAGCTTTTTCAAAGCTCAATTATCAAAGAAATCGAGATTTGGACCAAGTACGGGGAAATGTCAATCAAAATGACCGATTCGCGTCGAGGTAAGTTCATACGGTTAGTCTATAGTGAACGATTATTAAATTTGAATTGAGATGATGTATTATTTTATATATGATTGTTATCTAATCATGACTTTATGGAAGTACGAGATTGGATTGAAGGATCAATCGTGAGAAATGCAGGGTCAAGTACATTGATACTACAACTCGTGATGAATTGACGAAAAAGACCATGGTTGGACCATGGCAGTGAGTGTGCCAGTGTAAGACCATGTTTGGGACATGGCATTGGCCCCAAGTTGCGTTAGTGTAAGACAATGTCAGGGACATGGCATCGGCACGGACAGATGAGAGTCAGTGTAAGACCATGTCTGGGACATGGCATCTACTCGAGATGAGTGCCAGTGTAAGACCATGTTTGGGACATGGCATAGGCATTGATATGTGATCCCATGTAAGACCATATCTGGGACATGGCATTGACATCCTACAAGGTGAACAAGATATCCTGAACATCCCTAATATTACAAGTAGTTCAATGGGAAATTCAAGGAGTATGCTCAAGATAAGTAAGAGTAGGATATATGAGTATTATGACTAAGCACAGGTATGTATACGAGACTCATAAATAATGTGCTCAGATAATGATGCATTATTGATAAGGATGCAAATGAGTAAGATGTGTCTATGATCACTTGGTTGTTATGTGCCAAATTATAATATGCGTTGGAGTAAGTGTGTATAAATGAAAGTGAACACAAACAATTAATAAATGAGTGAAATTGACATTAAAACAATTATTGGCAGCAACATTAGTATAAATTTGAAAAATCACCAAAAATTGTGGAAATTGAATTAAAGGCTGGGAAAGATATGAAATTAAAGCTTAATGAGTCTTTGTTTTTATAAAAGAAACATAGTAAGGAAAAGAAGTGTGAATTATAAGATATTTGAATTTTAGTGAGACAGGGTCAGAATGAGTTTCGGAATCCCTTATTCCAACTTTGGAAAATCAGTAAAACTTGTACAAAAATAATTATGGAGTATAATTCATATTCTTGAAATTCTTAATAAGTCTATTTTCAAGTTAAATAAACAAGAACATCATATGAATTTTATATGAGGAGAAAAGTGATTCGTAGTGAAGAAGTGTAGAACTGTTGGATAACAAAACATGGGTAAACTTAATGAATAAACTGTACTAATTGGCTAGACCAAAAATTTTTAAATTTCTATGGTAAGAACTTATGTGTGTCTAGTTTTAGGGAGAATTAACGGTTCTTTATTCGGAGCTCTGTAGCTCGAGAAATAAATAATTTAGTGACAGTGACTCAAGTAGACAGATTAATGTGAACATGATTAACAAGGTGTAAGCATGTGATATAATGATTATATCATCTTAATAAATTATTTTGAGGATTTATCCAAACAAGTTTATTAATTTCTTATTATTAACTTACTAAGCATTTATGCTTACTTCCCCTCTCTTTTCCCTTACCTTGTAGTATCGCCAAGTTAGCTCGGGGATCGGTGGATGTCGGAGATTTGCTCACACTATCAATTGGAACACTTGGTATATCTAGATACATTAATTTTTGGGTTATGGCATGTATAGTAGGCTTGGTCGTTTTGTCATATATGTCATATTTCTTATGGCCTAAAATGTTGGCCCTTATTTAATAAATGTTCATTTTGATTAAGGCTGTTTGGAGATGGCCAATATTGATGGTTGTTATACGCCTATGATGTGGTTATCCATATATGTGGTACTTGCATAATTGAGATGTTGTGAATGTGGTTTACAAATGATTTCATGAATGACGATGTGTATGGAAATGTGTATGCAAAATTGGTTATTCGGATGTCTAATTATAGCATGATATATGTTGATGAAATGGATACAAGAGAGTTTGTGTTTTATCTGGGGAACTGACTTGGAAAATAGCCAACTTCCAGGCCATACGGGCAGAAACACGCCATGTGTCTCAGCCATGTGAGAGACACGGTCTAAGGGCACGGGTGTATGCCAAGGCCATGTGACCCTATTTTGATGATGATGTCATAAACAGAGAGTTATACGGGTTAGGGACATGGGCGTGTCCCAAACCACACGGGCGTGTGTCCCCTGTTTTGACAAAATCTTCTAAATTTTTTTCTAAAAGTTTTCAAAGTTCTCAGTTTAGTCTCGAACCATCCTAAAGGATGTTTTGAGCTTTATAAGCCCATATAAGGAAGAAAATGCATGTGTTAGAAAAATTTCAAATTTGACGAAATTTTATGACCTGGTTTTACATGGTCAAGAAATTTGAAGTCCGGTAACGCCTCGTACCCTGTTCCGGCGTTGGACACAGGTAAGGAGTGTTACACTTAGTGGATCAGAGCATGGTTTAGTCGATTTTAGGACTAACCTAGCATGAGTATGAGTCTAGCTATACATGCTATATTGAACTGTGATAGTATGACGACTCTCGATCCTGATCATATTTATTTTATTAGACAGATGCGCTTTCCAACCAAGCTAAGTCTGATAGTACAGAAAGTGTGTTTTGATGAGCCAAACTTGGGAAGGTATGTAGGATAATTCATGATCTGTATGTGATAATGAATAAAGTGTGATAATTGCAAATCAAAATTTAAGCATAAAATATTATAAATGTTGAGAAGTTATGAAAAAGGAATTAAATGTGTGAACCGAGTAGAACGCTGGAAACAGGTACTTTCGTTTAAAGACCTGTGATGGATTGACGATAAAGACCATGGGTTGACCATGGTAGCATGTGAATATGTCATTATAGGTGGGCTATGTGCGATACCACCGTATTTATTATTATTGGTGGGCTGTGTGCGATACCATCATATTTATTATTATTGGTGGGCTGTAACACCCCAAACCCGGCCCAAACACTACAACCGGATCTGGTATGTCACTAAGGAAAATTTTGTAAAAGATGTTGCAATTTCGGAAAAAAAAATTTTCTTGTTTTTAATCTTTTGTTCAGGAAAACTTAATAATTCGATAAGTTTATAATAAGATATAAATTTAATTTGTTGATTTATGAATAAAAACCAAAATCTTAATACATGCCTTAGTTTAATTAAAGTTTAAGTGTCTAAAAATAATAAAGGCCCAAAATAAAAACCCAAAACAGAGAATAAAAGTCTAATGGCCCGTGGCCTTATTACAACCAGATTTAAAAACCCACTAAAATAAAAATGTAAAATAACAAACTAAAGTCTTTTCGCTGAATCCAAATGCTCTTTTGCATGGCCACCTTGCTCTCCTCTCCAGCCCGGTCCGATGCGCTAAGTGTCACCTGGAATTGTTAAAATAAAAGGGTGAGTCGCGAGACTCAGTGTGCAACCCTCAAGCACCGTTAGGTTGGGCCTTAGCCCATAGATCAAAACATAAAACATAGTGCAGAAAATAACATACATAAAACCCAACCCAATCCCAGGTTTCCATCCGCTACACACCACCCTTACCTGCCAATCACCCCATTGGGGATTTCTACAATCAACCCACACAGCTACACACCATCGATGGCAGTCATGCTGCAGTTAGCTGATCATCGTCAGAGTTGTGACAGAGTCACCAGGCTGAAATGGCATAAGCCACCAGAAACAGGGTTGTGACAGAGTCACCAGGCTGAAATGGCATAAGCCACCAGAACAGATCACTTCCCCTTTTCATCAATTTCCCAATCCCCAAACGTACATAGAAAACAACACATGAAACGTATCATCTTTAACAGAAACATTCACTGAGGAATGGCAGAAAACACTAACCTGATGTTTAGCCTTTACCCTTCTCAGGTTTTCAAATGTTATGCCGGGATTTCGGTAATTAACAGAGTATAGCAGATTTATACATATATATATATATTAGCAAACAATCTAATAGTGAGAAAGGTTACACACCTGATTAATATCGATACCCTTGTTGGATCGATCTACTACTTTGCTCAAAAAGCCGGAAAGATGTGAAAATAGGGCCTCTCCTATAATCGACCAAGGGTTAATAAATACCCGAATTTACACACTAAAGTCAATAGATTTTCTTACCTTAAAATCCCGAAAGTAACACTATTCGAGTGTTACTGAGCTATGACTTAGAGATCTACGCGATGGACTCCACTTCAGATCCCGGAATGCCGAAAATAAGAGAGTAATAAGAGATTAGTTTCTAAAAAGCCATTCGGCTAGGGACTTTGAAAAGCCAGAGAAACATTGAAATCCCGAAATCGACACTTACCTATTGTTTCCTTCAACATTCGGCACAAGCAAACTCCACTGAAGAAAATTTGACAACTTCAGAAGGTGAGATCTTGGTGATTTTGGCTTTTTATGAAAATCCCAAGAACTGATATGATTTCGGCTAAAAAGAAAAATGAAAAGAGAGCAAGGAGAGGCTTGGAGATTCGGCTAACTAAAGAAAAAGAGAGGAGAGAAAGAATAGGGTAGAAATTTCGGCAGAGAAAAGAGAAAAGATGAGAGCTTTAGCAGTAATTTCGGCACATACACCTTAACCCAAAACCGAATGCCCTTTTCTTTTCAAATTTTCAAAGTTTCGGCTAACACTAAACACATAAAGATAGCTCCTATCTTTGATCTATTATCTCCTCAAAAATAGCCTTTATCTGCTTATTATCCACATAATAAAATCCCTAAAATTTAGCCTTGTGCCGTCCCCCCTTACTCATCTAAGTGCCGAAAATTTGCGCTAAAACTTGGGCTTCAAGCCACCACAATTTAGGCCTTCCTTATGCAAAAGTGACGCCACTTATAGCTTCCCTTTGCTGTACCCCTAATTACTGGGCCACAAGCCCAATATGTCCATTAAACTACTAAAACTTTTAATTTTAATCCCCTAGAGTGTCTAAACCAAATATTTAGTCAAGGCCTCAGCCCAAACCTGAGCCCCATTTGCACCTCAAGTCCTTAATTTAATATTTTAAGCATACACTACACTAAAATGCACAAGCGCATAAATTCAGGATGTTACAGTTCTACCCCCTTAAAATAAATTTCGACCTCGAAATTAACCTGATCAAAAGAGATGGGGGTACTGTTGTCGCATAACATCCTCTGGCTCCCACATCGCCTCTTCTGTGCCGTGATTTCGCCACAAAACCTTGACAAAAGGAACAGACTTCCTTTTCAACATTTTTACGTCTCGATCCAAGATTTGCATTGGTTCCTCCTCAAAGGATAAATCTGGCCTTACTTCAATCTCTTCCACCGGCACCACATGCGATGGGTTAGAATGATAACGTCTTAGCATCGAGACATGAAACATGTCATGTATCTGGTCCAACTCCAAAGGCAACTCCAAACGATAAGCCACTGGCCCCACGCATTCCAATACCCGATAAGGCCCAATAAACTGAGGACTTAGCTTGCCCTTTCGACCAAACCTCATTACCTTCTTCCATGGTGATACTTTCAAAAAGACCTGATCTCCCACTGCAAATTCCATCTCCTTTTGTTTTAAATCCGCATAAGATTTCTGCCGATCCGACGCCTCCTTCAACTGAGTTCGTATTAACCTAACTTTCTCTTCCGTTTTCGAAACTAGTTCTGGTCCCAACACCTGACGTCACCTAATTCCGTCCAACAAGTAGGGGTATGACATCTCCTTCCATATAACGCTTCGTAAGGCGCCATCTGAATACTAGCTTGATAACTATTGTTGTATGCGAATTCTGCCAAAGGTAAATACTCCTCCCAACTACCCCTAAAATCGATGATGCAACCCCTTAGCATATCTTCCAAGATCTGAATTACCCTCTCAGACTGACCATCAGTCTGTGGGTGAAAAGCGGTACTAAAGTCTAACCTTGTTCCCATTTCTTAATGAAGAGCCTTCCAGAATCATGACGTGAACCTAGGGTCCCTATCTGATATAATCGACACAGGTACGCCATGTAATCTCACAACCTCAGCTACGTACAACTTAGCCAACCTTTGCAGAGAGTAGTCAACACGAATCGGTATGAAGTGAGCAGATTTTGTCAGTCGATCCACAATCACCCAAATTGAATCCTTCTTAGTGGGCGTAAGGGGTAACCCACTAACAAAATCCATCCTGATTCTCTCCCATTTCCACTACAGAATCTTCACCGGTTGCAACAACCTCGAAGGTAACTGGTGTTCCGCTTTCACCTGCTGACACGTCAAGCACTTCCCCACGAACTCCGTCACTTCTCGCTTCAGACCTGGCCACTAGAATTGCTCTCGTAATTCCCGATACATCTTAACTCCTCTAGGATGCATAGCATAAGGGCTACTATGCGATTCCCGAAGAATCATCTGCCTTAACTCCACATCTTTTGGCATGCAAATCTTCCCACGGAAACACAAAACTCCATCACCATTCCAACTATAATCCTCTCCTTCACCATTCTGCACTTGTCAGATCCGAGTACTCAAAACATCATCCAAAAGTTGCTTCTCTCTGATCTGTCTTGTCCACGTAGGTCTTACTTGAAGTTCGGCTACCAAACTGCCATCTTCATACAAACTGCGATTAGCGAACATCGCCCTCAAATCCGCTATCACCTTCCTACTCAACGCATTTGCCACCACGTTAGCCTTTCCCGAGTGGTATTCGATCGAGCAGTCATAGTCTTTCAACAGCTCGACCCACCTTCTCTGCCTCAGATTCAACTCCTTCTGGGTAAGGATATACTTCAGACTCTTATGGTCCGTGTAAATAACCGACTTCTCCCCATACAGGTAATGCCTCTAAATCTTTAGAGCAAACACTACCACCGCCAATTCTAAATCGTGCGTAGGGTAGTTCAATTCATGCGGCCACAACTGTCGAGATGCATATGCAACAACTTTTCCATCTTGCATTAACACACACCCTAAACCTGTGTGTGACGCATCACAGTAGACGGTAAATTCTTTTCCCGCCTCTGGCTGAATTAACACTGGCGCTTCCGTCAAGATTCTCTTCAGCTTCTCAAAGCTCTCCTGCTGTTTGTCAGTCCATACAAACAATACTCCCTTCCTTAACAACTTAGTTAACGGTGCCGCTATTGAAGAGAACCCCTCAACAAATCTCCTGTAATACCCTTCCAATCCCAAGAAACTTCGAATTTCTACCACAGACTTCGGTGGTTTCCAATCTAATACAGCTTCTATCTTCCGAGGGTCTACCCTAATTCCCTCTGCAGAAACTACATGCCCTAAGAAAGTCACTTCCTTCAGCCAGAACTCACACTTACTGAACTTTGTGTACAGCTGTTTATCCCTCAGAATTTGTAACACCACACGAAGATGTGCATCATGCTCCTCCTTGAACTTGGAGTAAACCAAAATATCATCGATGAACACCACCACGAACCGATCAAGGTATGGTTGAAACACCCGATTCATCAAATCCATAAATGCTGCTGGCGCGTTCGTCAAACCGAACGACATTACCAAGAACTCATAATGACCGTAGCGTGTTGGAAACGCCGTCTTATGGATGTCCCCTTCCTTCACCTTTAGCTGGTGATAACCCGACCTTAGATCAATCTTTGAGAAGACCGAAGCTCCTTTAAGCTGATCGAACAGGTCGTCGATTCTTGGCAATGGGTACTTGATCATAATCGTCAGCTTATTCAGTTGACGATAGTCCACGCACATACGCATGGATCCGTCCTTCTTTTTCACGAATAAGACCGACGCTCCCTATGGAGACACACTTGGTCGGATAAATCCTCAATCCAAAAGCTCCTAGATCTGAGCTTTGAGTTCCACCAACTCTTTCGGTGCCATTCGATAAGGAGCAATGGATACCAAAGCTGTACCCGGAAGTAGTTCTATTCCAAACTCCACTTCGCGGTCCGGGGGTAATCCTGGCAACTCCTCAGAAAAGACATCCACAAAATCCTTGACCATTCGAACCTCATCGACAGTCACCTCCTTAGCATCCAAAGCACTAATACAAGCTAGGAATGCGTTGCATCCTTTCCAAATCATCTTAACAGCCTTCAACGCCGATACTACGTTGGACAAATAGTTCCTTCTTTTCCCTAACACAACCACCTCCCCGCCTTCCGGGGTACTCAACACCACACGCTGGGTCTCACAATCTAACTTAGCACGATGCTTAGTCAACCAATCCATTCCTAAGATAAGATCAAACTCTCTAAATGGCAATTCCATTAAGTCTGTTGGAAACACTACCCCTTGAGTCTCTAAAGGTACATCTTTAAATAGCTTGTCTACTACCCTAGATTGTCCTAGGGGACCAACCACGGTCATCTTCCTAGTAGTTGTTTCAGAGTCTATACTTAGGGTCTCAGATACCGAACATGCAACATAGGAGTAGGTTGACCCAATATCAATCAAGGCAAGAAAAGGGTTGTCAGCAATAAGAAACATACCGGTTATGACATCCGGTGCGTCACCATCCTCCTGTCGACGAACTGCATAAACTAGACCCGGGTGCCTCACATCTACATTGCCTGCACCTCTACCAGGTGCTCCACGACCTCGACCAGCCCCATTTCCTCCTTTACTTGGGCCACGACCCCTCGGTACTGGCTGACCACCTCTCCCAGCCTGATCAGAACCTCGTCCAGCTGGCTGCACCTGATCCTTCTGTGGACAGTCCTTAATCATATGTTTCGTGGATCCACACCTGAAACATCCACCCGTTCTTCTTCTGCACTCCCCAGAATGTGCTTTCTCGCACCAATTACATAATCGATTCTGATTCTTCGCAGTAGGTGTCGGAGCACGAGCTGGCCCATCAGACCTAGGCCTTTTTTGCAATTCCCAGATGCTCCTGCCGGCCCAAAATTTCTCTGATTCCTTCCTCGCTCCTTATCTCTTTCCTGTCTCTGAGTCCATTTTACCTCCTTAGCTATCTTAACCTTCTCCACCAAAACCGTAAAATCTCTCTCTCTCTGTGGTGCTATCAAAACCCTTAACTCATTCCGTAACCCATCCTCGAATCGAATGCAATGTTCATATTTGGTTGCTACCATTCCTCGAGCGTAGCAGCTCAAGCGCAGAAACTCCGCCTCATATTCAGCCACAGATTTACTTCCCTGCACCAGATTCAAAAATGCCTTCCTCTGCGCATCCACATAGCTGGCCCCAACATACTTTCCCTGGAATGACTCCTTAAAGAAATCCCAGTCAATCCGATCTGCGGCAGTACCTTCCTTCATCGTGAGCCACCACTGATAAGCCTCGTCTCGAAGAAGAGACACGACCCTTTCAACTTCTCCTCCACCGTGAAATCTAAGTCATCTATTTTGCGCTCAGTCGCTTCCATCCAATACTCAGCTGTGTTAGGGGCTACGCCAGAAACTCCCCTAAACACTTTTCCCCATTGGCCTTAAGCTGCTCCGGCACCGATTTCCGGGCTCCTATGCCCATGCCTACTCCAGCAACCCTCTCTAAAACCCTCAACATTGCCTGAGATACAGCATCATCTCCGTTTGCCTGATCCCGTAACTCTCTCTCCACAGCTGGCGGATTCGGCATCTCATTTCCTGATCCGTGGCCAGACCCTACTGGCTCAGAGAAGGCCATCCTACCCCTACCGCGTCCACGCGGCGGACGTCCTCGACCCCTTGTACTCATTCTTCCGGTTGGCGTTTATCTGATTAAGAATTTTATGAATCATTAATTTTCTTCCACTAATTAACCACGAACAGTCTTATGAATAATAGTTTTAAGAGTAGTTCTTTCGAATTCACATTCACAATACAGTTTCAAGTCCGTATCCTCTAATTCTAGGAAACACATACATTCAATCATCAACATACAAATAGCATCTAAGCACTTACATTCATCACGTAAGGGTGTTTTCGTTGTTTCACTACCCAGGGGTATTTTCGTAATTTTTCAAAATAAGGTTCCTTGGTGATTTTGTGAAATAAGGGTATTTTGGTAATTTTGCAATCTCGAGGGTATTTCGGTAATTTTTGAAGTCCAGGGGTATTTTGGTAATTTTACAAATTAGGGTTATTTTGGTCATTTTGCAAAACAAGGGTAATTTGGTAATTTTTTACAAACCTTAGATATTTTGTTGTTGTTGTTGTTGTGTTTTTTTTTTAAAACAGAGGTACTTTTGGTAAATCTAGTTTCATAGTCCGGGTTACTCTTGTGAACATGAGGTTTTTCCGGTAAAGTTTTCAAAACATGGTTGATTGGAAATTTTTCATAAATCAAATGTATTTTGAAAATTTTACAAAACTTGGGGATTTTTTTTTTTAAATAGGGTGGCTGGTCCCTTTCGGGTTTTAATTATAAGGTTTAGCCCATCAACAAATCCTTGTAGCTAGGGTGAATAGTCACTACGCACCAGGTAAGATTCTAGTGAAGAGGAGGTGAGTCACCAGGACTGCTTAAATACCAAGCTCTCCCTGAATCCACTCCTAGACATGCGTATGTCTATTGCCAATCCCTAACTTGGCTAAAGTGAACAGTCACTACGCACCAGGTAAGATTCCAGCGAAGAGGAGGTGAGTCACTAGGACTGCTTAAATACCAGGCTCTTCCGGATCCAATCCTAGACATGCGTATGCTTGTTGCTACACCCCAAGCCTTGAGGCTTATTTACGGGTTTGTTTAGTGAAGTTAAGTCTTATGAGATTTTAGGAGTTGTTTCAGCTAGGCCTAGAGTCCATCAGGTTCTAATCTAACTAATCTAAGTCCCATAAAACCCATCAAGCCCACATATACTTCACACAATGGTTTAGAGTACTTACCTGGCAGACTTGGGCCGGAAACGCAGGTGCCATGCCGAGCTAACAAACCTGTATCATTTATAAATATGCATATTTCGAAAACCCTACTTTAGAAAACATTTTGAGCCCACAAACCCCCAGAGCTGAGTTTTGAACCAAGCTCTGATACCAATTTGTAACACCCCAAACTCGGCCCAAACACTACAACCGGATCTGGTATGTCACTAAGGAAAATTTTGTAAAAGATGTTGCAATTTCGGAAAAAAAATAATTTTCTTGTATTTAATCTTTTGTTCGGGAAAACTTAATAATTCGATAAGTTTATAATAAGATATAAATTTAATTTGTTGATTTATGAATAAAAACCAAAATCTTAATACATGCCTTAGTTTAATTAAAGTTTAAGTGTCTAAAAATAATAAAGGCCCAAAATAAAAACCCAAAACAGAGAATAAAAGTCTAGTGTCCCGTGGCCTTATTACAACCAGATTTAAAAACCCACTAAAATAAAAATATAAAATAACAAACTAAAGTCTTCTCGCTGAATCCAAATGCTCTTTTGCATGGCCACCTTGCTCTCCTCTTCAGCCCGGTCCGATGCGCTAAGTGTCACCTGGAATTGTTAAAATAAAAGGGTGAGCCGCGAGACTCAGTGTGCAACCCTCAAGCACCGTTAGATTAGGCCTTAGCCCATAGATCAGAACATAAAACATAGTGCAGAAAATAACATACATAAAACCCAACCCAATCCCAGGTTTCCATCCGCTACACACCACCCTTACCTGCCAATCACACCATTGGGGATTTCTACAATCAACCCACACCGCTACACACCATCGATGGCAGTCATGCTGCAGTTAGCTGCTCATCGTCAGAGTTGTGACAGAGTCACCAGGCTGAAATGGCATAAGCCACCAGAACAGATCACTTCCCCTTTTCATCAATTTCCCAATCCCCAAACATACATAGAAAACAACACATGAAACGTATCATCTTTAACAGAAACATTCACTGAGGAATGGCAGAAAACACTAACCTGATGTTTAGCCTTTACCCTTATCGGGTTTTCAAATGTTATGCCGGGATTTCGGTATTTAACAGAGTATAGCAGATTTATACATATATATATATATATTAGCAAACAATCTAACAGTGAGAAAGGTTACGCACCTGATTAATATCGATACCCTTGTTGGACAGATCTACTACTTTGCTCAAAAAGCCGGAAAGATGTGAAAATAGGGCCTCTCTTATAATCGGCCAAGGGTTAATAAATACCCAAATTTACACACTAAAGTCAATAGATTTTCTTACCTTAAAATCTCGAAAGTAACACTATTCGAGTGTTACTGAGCTATGACTTAGAGATTTACGCGATGGACTCCACTTCAAATCCCGGAATGCCGAAAATAAGAGAGAAATAAGAGATTAGTTTCTAAATAACCATTCGACTAGGGACTTTGGAAAGATAGAGAAACATTGAAATCCCGAAATCGACACTTACCTATTGTTTCCTTCAACATTCGGCACAAGCAAACTCCACTAAAGAAAATTCGACAACTTCAGAAGGTGAGATCTTGGTGATTTCGACTTTTTATGAAAATCCGGAGAGGATGAACTGATATGATTTCGGCTAAAAAGAAAAATTGAAAGAGAGCAAGGAGAGGCTTGGAGATTCGGCTAACTAAAGAAAAAGAGAGGAGAGAAAGAATAGGGTAGAAATTTCAGCAGAGAAAAGAGAAAAGATGAGAGCTTTAGCAGTAATTTCGGCACATACACCTTAAGCCAAAACCGAATGCCCTTTTCTTTTCAAATTCTTCAAAGTTTCGGCTAACACTAAACACTTAAAGATAGCTCCTATCTTTGATCTATTATCTCCTCAAAAATAACCTTTATCTACTTATTATCCATACAATAAAATCCCTAAAATTTAGCCTTTTGCCGTCCCCCTTACTCATCTAAGTGCCAAAATTTTGCCCTAAAACTTGGGCTTCAAGCCACCACAATTTGGGCCTTCCTTATGCACAAGTGATGCCACTTATAGCTTCCCTTTAGGGTGCCCCTAATTACTGGGCCACAAGCCGAATATGTCCATTAAACTACTAAAACTTTTAATTTTAATCCCCTAGAGTGTCTAAACCAAATATTTAGTCAAGGCCTCAACCCAAACCTGAGCCCCATTTGCACCTCAAGTCCTTAATTTAATATTTTAAGCATACACTACACAAAAATGCACAAGCCCATAAATTCAGGATGTTACATGGGCTGTGTGCGATACTATCATATTTATTATTACTGGTGGGCCTGTGTACAAAACCACCGTGTATTCGGTATTATTCCGAAGTGTTCATCGGGAAACTTTGACTAAATGAAATTTCGTGTGATTATGTGATGACAAGTGCAGGGTATAAGTGCATGTAAATCTGAGTAATGTTTATGATATGTATTTGGAATGTGGTAAGGCTTAAAATGAGTAAGTTTATATGTAAATGATACATCCTTTTTACTTATGTTTTTACATATTAATGTATCATGTGAAATGTGAGTGAATATTATTGATATTTATTAAAATAATGGAAAGTGAGGAAATTCCCGGATGAACCTTCGGAAGAGACAAAGGATACGGATGAATACAGTGAATATGTGTGTTAATTGTCCTAAAATAATTGGGGTGTTATGATGAAATTTTATTAAAATCATCCGCGTTTCGCAATGTTACAATTAAGGAAAAAGTTAATATTGACTAATCGACTCATTCGGGGTTCTTATCACATGGGAATGCTAGTTGATTTCAGTGATAGATGAAAGCAGTGTTAATCTGTCTGGGCCGTGATCGGTATTACTCTATCTTTTCTGGTATTCTATTAAAATGAGTTGATTGAAAAGTGACAGTAAAGCTCATATGATGTTGAAATTTAGTTTCCACTCATTGTTATTCTGCGAAATGTGTATATGAAGACTATGTTGCTTCTGTTATCGTTCAGTGCTTATAAGTATTGTTTTCCTTCAGAAAATTTTCTGAGAATTGTCAAAGTCGGTATTATTTCTCTTATGAGCTATTTTCTCAGACTTCTAGTACGGTATCAAATCTTTCTCAGTGCAAGGGATATTCCTTTACTGGAAGTAATCATACTTTTGTGATTATGAAATCTAGTTTGATAGTGAACGTACAGTGTTACTGTTGTCAGATGTGTAAAGACTGTGCTTTTGCATTGGTTAAAATATTGTTTATCGGTGTGACTGAAATGTTAGCCTTGAAATGGCGCTACGATTTTAATTGTCAGAGAGATGCAATTCCAATGTGGTTCAGTATTTTGAGAATTAACAGTAAAATGAATTTTATTAGATGTGATCTATCTTTAGATTTTGGGAAAGGAATCAACATTGATAAAAGAGTAAACAATGATGGATCGAGCTGGAATCCGCGCTATGGTTGTTATTTCTGAGTAATTTGATATATCTCAATGAGTTAAAACGAGATTGTTATGTATCATTGAAACTGTATAGTTGATTTAAGGATCACTGATTCGTAACTGGAAAGAATTACAATAGGCTACATGTCTGAGTTATCATGGCAACCAGATGAAAATGGTTCCTTTAGAAGGGTGCTGTGAAACAGCCAAGACCAATTCAGTTTTTAGTTTGGATAGTTTATTGGTTTGAAGTGTATTTTGATATAATAACGTGAAAATGGTAGCTTATGCTTGCACTCAGTTAATACTGCATGAAAAGAATCTTATGATGTGAATTAGAAATTGATTATTATCTAGAAATAATGATGCTTATTCCATGATTTTGTGAAACTTAGAATTTTTTCAGTAAATGGTAAGTTAGAAGTGTTCGATAGGAACTAACTTCTGATTCAGAACTCTGGGTCAGAAACCGACCATTTATTTGTTGTTTCAAGACAAGGTTTGTGTACCAAGAAATCAATTATAGATTATCAGAAATTGCATACAGAACCGAAAGGTAAGAGTATTGAAACTTAGATAAGTGACAGGTGCTTCTGAAAGTATCTTTGTGACAGAATTTTTTTTTATTTATTATTATTTTATTTAGTAAGTAAAGAAAAGTGATTTACGGTTCATCGAAGAGTATAAGACTATTGATAGAATGAGGCCAGTTACTTATCAGTGTGTATTCGTCAAAACTTGAGAAAATTCAGTGATGTGGTTCTTATGTCCAGGATAAGAAAGTACATTTCAGAATCTTAGTTTAAGAAGTGAGATGTTGAGGATGCCGAAGCTATATGAGAATTTGATAGTGCTTTGCGAAATCAATCCTAAGTTTATCTTTTGGTAAAATATTTGGGGACAAAAATCCCTAAGGGGGGAGAATTGTAACAGCCCAAAATAGGGCCTAGTCGAAACAATGGTTTCAAGACCACAAACCTGAAGTAAAAAAAATATTAAATTTATGATTGTTTTAGAGTCTATGATATGTTTAGGTGATGGTGTGCAAATTTTGTTAAGTAATTTTTATCGATAAAGTGCCCAATTTTATTATTGGGATTAAATTGCATTAATTGCAAAAATATGAGTTCTAGAACATTAGTACTTGATTTAAATGGGGGTTTAAACTAGAGGTCTTTAAATGGCAAATAGACCACCATATTTTGTTATGGACAAAATTAGTCATGGAAGGGTAAAAATTGAAGGTTTAGTAAAAAGGGTATTTTTGTTATTTCGGTGTTTTAAGGCATAAAAGACAATTGAAACCCAAAAATCTGCTCATTCTCTTCTCGATACTGCCGGAATTCTCAAGAAGCCATGGCTAGGGTTTCAAGCTTTTTCAAAGCTCAATTATCAAAGAAATCGAGATTTGGACCAAGTACAGGGAAATGTCAATCAAAATGACTGATTCGCATCGAGGTAAGTTCATATGGTTAGTCTATAGTGAACGATTATTAAATTTGAATTGAGATGATGTATTACTTTATATATGTTTGTTATCTAATCATGACTTTATGCAAGTACAAGATTAGATTGAAGGATCAATTGTGAGAAATGCAGGGTCAAGTACATTCGTACTACGACTTGTGATGAATTGACGGAAAAGATCGTGGTTGGACCATGGCAGTGAGTGTGCCAGTGTAAGACCATGTCAGGGACATGGCATCGACTCGAGATGAGTGCCAGTGCAAGACCATGTTTGGGACATGGCATCGACACCGATATGTAATCCCATGTAAGACCATATCTGGGATATAGTATTGGCATCCTACCACGTGTACAAGATATCTCGAACATCCCTAATATTACAAGTAGTTCAATGGGAAATTCAAGGAGTATGCTCAAGATAAGTAAGAGTAGGATATGTGAGTATTATGACTAAGCACAGGTATGTATACGAGACTCATAAATAATGTGCTCGGATTATGATGCATTATTGATAAGGATGCAAATGAGTAAGATGTATCTATGATCACTTGGTTGTTATGTGTCAAGTTATAATACGCTTTGGTGTAAGTGTGTTTAAATGAAAGTGAACACAAAGAATTAATGAATGAGTGAAATTGACATTAAAAAAGTTGTGGGCAGCAACATTAGTATAACTTTGAAAAATCACCAAAAATGGTGGAAATTGAATTAAAGGCTGGGTGAGAGATGAAATTAAAGCTTAACGAGTCTATTTATTTTATAAGACAAATAGATAGCAAAGGAAGTGTGAATTATGAGATATTTGAATTTTAGTGAGACAGGGTCAGAATGAGTTTCAGAATCCCCTGTTCTAACTTTGGAAAATCAGTAAAAATTGTAAAAAAAAATAATTATGGAGTATAATTCATATTTTTGAAATCCCTAATAAGTCTATATTCAAGTGAAATAAACGAGAACATCATATGAATTTTATATGAGGAGAAAATTGATTCGTAGTGGAGAAGTGTCAGAACTGTTGGACAACAAAACAGGGGTAAACTTAATGAATAAAATATACTAATTGGCTAGACCAAAAATTCTGAAATTTCTATGGTAAGAAGTTATGTGAGTCTAGTTTCATGAAAAATTAACGGTTCTTCATTCAGAGCTCTGTAGCTCAAGAAATAAATAATTTAATGACAGTGACTCAAGTAGACAAATTAATGTTAACATGAGTAATAAGGTGTAAGCATGTGATATAATGATTATATCATCTTAAGAAATTATTGTGAGGATTTATCCACACAGGTTTATTAATTTCTTATTATTAACTTACTAAGCATTTATGCTTACTTCCCTTCTCTTTTCCCTTACCTTGTAGTATCGCCAAGTTAACTCGGGGATCGGTGGATGTCGGAGATTTGCTCACACTATCAATTGGAACACTTGGTATATCTAGATACATTAATTTTTGGGTTATGGCATGTATAGTAGGCTTGGTCGTTTTGTCATATATGTCATATTTCTTATGGCCTAAAATGTTGGCCCTTATTTAATAAATGTTCATTTTGATTAAGGCTATTTGGAGAAGGCCAATATTGATGGTTGTTATACGCCTATGATGTGGTTATTCATATATGTGGTAATTGCATAATTGAGATGTTGTGGATGTGGTTTACAAATGATTTCATGAACGGCGATGTGTATGGGAATGTGTATGCAAAATTGGATATTCGGATGTCCAATTTTAGCATGATATATGTTGATGAAATGGATACAAGAGAGTTTGTGTTTTATCTGGGGAACTGGCTTGGAAAATTGCCAACTTCCAGGCCACACGGGTAGAGACACGACCATGTGTCTCAGCCATGCGACAGACACGATTTAAGGGCACGAGCGTGTGCCAAGGCCGTGTGACCGTATTTTGATGATGTCTTCATGAACGGAGAGTTACACGGGTTTGGGACACGAGCGTGTCCCAGACCACACGGGCGTGTGTCCCCTGTTTTGACAAAATCTTCTAAATTTTTTTCTAAAAGTTTCCAAAGTTCTCGGTTTAGTCCCGAACTATCGTAAAGGATGTTTTGAGCTTTATAAGCCCATATAAGGAACAAAATGCATGTGTTAGAAAAGTTTTAAATTTGACGAAATTTTATGACCCGATTTTACATGGTCAAGAAACTTTAAGTCCGGTAACGCCTCATACCCTATTCCAGTGTTGGATACGGGTAAGGGGTGTTACAGAGTAATCAGTACATAACTGTATAAAGTGAGTCAATTTCGTCAGTCTATCAACAACGACCCGAACGACATCTTTCTTTTTCAGAGTCAAAGGTAAACCCGTCACAAAGTCCAGCGTAATTTTATCCCATATCCACTCAGGTACCATCACTGGTTGAAGTAAGTCGTAAGGTACTTGGTGTTCGGCTTTCACTTGCTGACAAATCAAACATTTCGATACAAATTCAGAGATATCTTGTTTCATACTTGACCACCAATACAATTTCTTCAAATCATTATACATTTTTGTACTACCTAGATGCACAGATAAATAACCATTATGCACATCATTAAGAATTTTCTGAATAAGTTCATCATTTTTCGGTACACAAATTCTACCTCGGAACATCAAACAATCATCGGATCTGATATGAAGATTTGAATCACTACTCGATTCACAGTGAACTCTGTTGGTTTGCATATCACTACCACATTTCTGAGCTTCGCAAATTTGTTGAAGGAATAATTGTCTAGCTCTCAACTTGGCTAGGATCGAACCCTTATTGGACAAAGTCAATGATGTATTCATCACTCTCAAAGAAAACAAAGTCTTTCTACTCAACGTATCTGGGACTACATTTGCCTTACCTAGGTGGTAGTCAATCACTGGCTCATAATCCTTCAGTAACTCGAGCCATCTCAGTTGCCGCAAGTTTAAATATTTCTGAGTCATCAAGTATTTTAAACTCTTATGATCAGAAAAGACATGACACTTCTCACCATATAAATGGTGTCTCCAAATTTTCAAAGCAAACACAATGGCGACTAATTCCAAATCATGCATCGGATAATTCTTCTCGTGCGATTTCAACTGTCTCGAGGCATAAGCTATCACTTTGCCCTCTTTCATCAACACACATCCTAATCCATTCAGTGACGCGTCACTATAAAGTACGAACTCTTTTCCCAGTTCAGGTTGCACTAAAATCGGTGCCTCAATCAATAATGTGTTCAACTTCTCAAAGCTTTGCTAACATTTTTTCTGACCATTCGAACTTAACATCCTTTTGTAACAACTTAGTCATAAGAGTAGCAATCATTGAAAATCCTTTGACAAAACATCGGTAATATCCGGCTAAGCCCAAAAGCTTCTAACTTCGGACACATTTCTTGGCGATTTCCAATCAACAATTGCCAAAATCTTATTGGGATCAACCCGAATACCATCACTTGAAACGATATGTCCCAAAAATTTGACTTCTCAGAGCCAAAACTCACTTTTACTGAATTTAGCAAACAACTCTTATCACTCAAGGTCTACAACACAATTCTTAAATGTTCGGCATGCTCAGACTCATCCCGAGAATAAATCAAAATGTCATCGATGAACACAACCACAAACTTATCTAAGTATGGTCAGAAAATTCGATTGATCAAGTTCATAAAAATAGCAGGGGCACTAGTTAATCCAAAAGGCATAACAAGAAATTCATAATGCTCGTACCTTGTCCTGAAAGCAGTTCTCGGCACATCCGACTCTTTAACTCTCAACTGATAGTAGGCAGATCTCAAACCAATCATCAAAAATACTGTTGCCCCTTTCAACTGATCAAACAAGTCATCAATTCTTGGCAAATGATACTTGCTCTTTATAGTCACCTTGTTGAGCTGTCGGTAATCAATACAAATTCTTATGGATCTGTCTTTCTTCTTTACAAATAACACTAGAGCACCCCCGGGAGAAAAACTCGGTCCCGTAAAACCTTTATCTGTCAATTCTTGCAACTGAGCTTTCAATTCTTTCAATTCAGTCGAAGCCATTCTATACGGAGCAATAGATATCGGCGAGGTCTCTGGTACTAAGTCAATACCAAAGTCAACCTCTTTGATCAGAGGTAACCCAAGTAACTCTTCTGGAAACACATCCGGATATTCACAAACTATCGGTACTGATTCAATCTTTATTTTAGACACTCTTGTATTCAAAAGATAAGCTAGATAAGCTTCACAACCTTTGCTTACACACCTCTGGGTAGACATCGAAGAAATCACAACAGGTAACTCACCTGACTCATCTGAATCAATCCGAAGAATTTCACCATTTTCACATTTCAGTTCAAAAATCTTTCTTTTACAGTTTACTACGGCATCATGCAGTGTCAACCAATCCATACCCAAAACAACATCGAATTCATTAAATGGCAACAACATTAAATCAGCCGAAAAATAGTGACCTCGAATCATTAAGGGACAATTCTTGCAAACTCTATAAACTAATACATGTTAGCCTAAGGGGTTTGACACTTAACCACAAACTCAGTAAACTTAATTGGCAAGCTCTTACTAGCTACTAATTTCACACAAACATAAGAATGAGTTCATCCAGGGTCAATCAATGCAACTACATTAGTATTATATAGAGAAAAAGTATCAGTGATAACATCGGGAGATGTCGCTTTTTCGCAAGCACGGATGGCACAGGCTCTAGTAGGTGTTCGAGCTTTGGATCTCACAGCTCTATCTTTTGTCACACCTTTACTACTAGCTCCATTTCTGGTATTTCTCGGTGGTCTACCCTTATTAGTAGTATTACTCGGCCTCGCAATCTGAAAATTTTCTTTCTCAACCATTTCAGGACAATCTCGGATAAAATGTTCTTGAGAACCACACTTAAAGCAAGTCCAGTCATTCATTCTACACTCGCCAGGATGTCTTCTTCCACAATGTTGACATTCGGGTTTATTAGACTTTACATTACCCACACTTGCCATTGAAGTAGCTTGAGATTTAAAACTCGAATGTTGCTTCCCATGATCTCTGTGTGAATACTCCGCTGAAACATTCGAATGGGAATACTTTTCTTTAGATTTCTTTGACTGAGATGGAAATGACTTACTCATCGGTCTTTTCCTCGAATCTCTAGCTTTAAAATTAGCTTTCCTCTTCTCTTTATTGAACTCTTCGGCCTTACAAGCCCGTTCAACCAATACCACAAATTCTTTCAGCTCTAAGATCCCAACTAACACACGAATATCCTCATTCAATCTATCCTCAAATCTCTTGCACATAATAGCCTCAGTGGAAACACATCTCGAGCATATTTACTAAGTGTGACAAATTCTCACTCATACTCTGTCACTGTCCTACAACCCTGTTTCAGCTCAAGAAATTCCTTATGTTTCTGATCAATGGACTGCTGACTAATATATTTTTTTCGAAACTTCTCTTGAAAGAATTCCCTTGTAACCCTAACTTGGTACTACCGATACCAGTATATTCCACCAGTTATATGCAGAATCTCTCAGAAGTGAGATGACACACTTTAAACACTCATCCAGTGTGCAGGAGAACTCATCAAATACCGTGATGGAGTTTTCGAGCCAAAACTCGGCTCTCTCAGGACCATCATCCACATTAGCTCTGAAATATTTAGCTCCGTGCTTTCAGATCTTATCAACCGGGAGCTTATTCATTCTTACAAAGCCCATCCCTTGTGGAACTACAGAAATCGTTCGAGGAATAGGTGGGGGTGGAGGAGGTTGGGCATTTGGATTTGTTCGAACAAATTTCGTATACTACTCATTCATCATGAGGAGAAAGGCTTCCCTATCCCATTCTCCCTGACTAACCGTAGGAGGTATACTATCAGACGGCACTGCCCCTTGAGCGGGAGCCAGCGTATTACTTTCAACTTCATCAGCCTCAGCTCGATTGGAATCCATTTACTATATGAAAACACAATTTTAAAATTGTCAAAAGTCATCACACTATCACAGTTCATTTATGGCATGTATAGCTAGACTCTTACATACGCTACGTTAGCTCGAGAATCGACTAAACTGTAGCTCTGATACCACTAAATGTAACACCCCTTACCCTTATTCGATGCTGGAACAGCGTACGAGGCATTACCAGACTTAAACACAAGCAAACATACAAAACCGAGATGTAATTTCTATCCAAATTTAAAACTTTTCACATACATTCATATCGTCCCAAAAACAAACCTACGAGACCCAAAACATACATTGGAAATAGCTCGAAACTAAACTAAGAACTTTAGAAAATTTTACAAAACTTAAAAAAAATTCATGATACAGGGCTCACACACTCGTGTGGTCAAGGAACACGTCCGTGTGACCCTTAGACATGCCTGTGCTACATGCCGTATTCAAAATAGGGAGCTCTCTGACTTGTGCCACACGGTCGTGCAACACGCCCGTGTGCTAGGCCGTGTGGTCAATTTAATTTTCATAATTTCTCATAAAATAGGTGCAGACTTCACACGGCTAGCGCACACGCCCGTGTTCGAGGCTGTACCGTCCACACGGACAAGACACACGCCCATGTGCTCGATACTGAGCTTTCTATTTTGCAACAATTAATGTGCAAGGGACACACGACCGGAACACACGCCCATGGGACAAGCTGTGTGTCACACACGGCCTAGACACACGCCCGTGTGTCTACCCGTGTGGACAAAAATAAGGCTATTTACCAAGCCATTTTGTCACCCTTCCATGCACAAACATACGCAACAAACATAGAACCATTCCAAGCATATACCATCAACCAAATCAGCCACCACTAAGGCATCAACACCCCATTCACATGCTATCATTTATCAACTCAAATCATGCAATTTTCCACATCCATGAAAAGCACCATCATATGCATATATATACTTAAACCAATATTAGCCAATTTCAATGGCCATTTACAAAATGAATTATTACCCAACATAAGTCAACACATTTGGCTAAATCAATTATGACACATAAAAAAATGACCAAGTCCCTACACATGCCATAACTCAAAATATTAAAATCAATGGTACCCAAAATATTAAGTTGATAGTGTGAATGGATCTCCGACAGTTTTTGATCCCCGAGCTGACTTGGTGACACTATAAGACAAGGGAAAAGAAAGCTATATAGCTTAGTAAGTTCCTATGCAAATAATAAGCATTATAATCACACATGTATCATACAAATAAACATGATAAACTTAGCATAAATAGTCTCATGATCTTCTAATCATAGCTTTCTCATTCATAACCTTACCGAGGGATTCATCACATATCGAGCTCATTAGTAAATGAGTTTTACGTACGTACCTGTACCAACTCGCAACATAATCATAACCTTTCACAAATTTGACATACTCGTTGAATTTCCCGTTGAACCACTTGGAAAACTAAAGGATACACAGAAATCTCGCACACACAATACCATACCAATGCCATATCCCAGATATGATCTTACATGGGACCTCTTATCGATGCCAATAGCCCAGCTATGGTCTTACACGATGTAACATCCTGAATTTTTGGGCCTATGCGCTTAATGGGTGAAAATGAGTACTGAGTTAATTTAACTGTTAGGGGTCCAAATTGGGCTCAAGATGTGGTCAAGGCCTTGGTGAAATTTTTGTTTGGGCACTATAGAGTTTTAAAAGGTGGTATCTGTGTTTAAATTATCAAAATGGGCTTGTGGCCCAGTGGTCAGTGGCACCACTTAGGGAGCAAGGAGGTGACGCCACAATAAGGGAGATAGGGGCCCAAAATTTAAGTTTTATGGAGCCTAATTCTTTTAATTTAAGTTAGCTAATTTCCGGTATTTGGGTTAGGTGGAGTGGATGGCAACAAGGCTCAAAAATAGGAGGATTTATATAAATAGGATAATGTAGATATTATAGTTGATAATATGGAAGATAAAAGGAGAAAAGATAGGAGCTATCTGCAAGGCTAGGTGTTGGCCCAAATTCCATCACCTAGAGGAGTAAAGAATTCGGCTACTTCATGGAAAAGGGTGTCGAATTTTCCCTTTTTATTAGCCTGATTTTTAGTTATCAGGAAGGGTACTTTCGAGTTTTTGATAGGGGGGATATCTCATTGCTTCTGGCATTTATACCCTAATTTCCTCTTCATTCTTTGTGCCGAAATTCTTAGTCTCTCCCTCTACAATTTCTTTTCTTTAATTTCTTCAAAAGCCGAAACCTCTCCCTTCACTCTCTTTTCCATTCTTTTCCTCTTATGCCGATTTCTTTAAAAAGCCAAAATCTCCATAGTTTTTCTCTATTCATCCCATTTGTGAGTTAGTTCTATTCTTCCAGCATTTAAATCTTTTTCTTTGGCATTGTCGAATCTTTTCTCTTGTGCTAGCCGAATCCCCTGTGTTAAGGTAAGTGTAGACTTCTGTTAGTTTCTCACGTTTTATTTCAGTTTTTGAAAGGCAAAAGCCGAAAAGCTAATAGTTTAATGGTTCTATGTTGGGCGGCATTCCGGGATTTGAAGGAAACTTGGTCGTCTAGATCTAAAAGCCGAAAATCGTTAGTCTCCAATTTCAGGATTTTAAGGTAAGGAGATTTTCCCTAGATTTTTACTAGATTCGTTCATTGTATACAAGATCTTAACTTTATGATGAGGATTAACGATCATATATTGTGATAGTAGTTCTGACAAGGGCTTGTGATGGAATTAAATATGGATCAGGCAAAGGAGAGAATCCCTAAGTTTAAGAAACGAGCGGTATCTGCCGTTCGAGATTGGCCACTTGGTTGTGGACCAGCTTCTGAACAACACCTTAGGCAGATAGCAGTGGTGTTGGCTACAGATAGCGTCAACTTAGAGGGTCTCGTTCTAACGGTAATCAGGTGTGTAGATCCTTATCACATAAGTTTTATTTTGTATTATACCTGTTAGGGGCTGAAAAGCCGGAAAATGAGGCTGTATGAACAGTCGTGTGTAGATCTCTAACACACTAATAATCTGTATGTGTAACACCCCTTACCCGAAACCCTTGCCGGAATCGAGTACGTGGCATTACTAGACTTGACTATTAACTCGGGGTGTAAGATTTTAAAGCTGTCCAACTGCGTCATGCTGATTAAATCGACCATAACTCGAGTTTCAAAACTCAAAATTTAGATCCGTAAATTTTCCTTGAAACTAGACTCATATAACTTTTTACCATAATTTTTCCAGAATTTTTCATGTGGCCAATTAGTACATTTTATTCATCAAAATTACCCTTATTACACTGCTTGACAATTCTGACCTGTCCCTACAAAAATACAGTTATCTAATTGAAAAAATTTCCTATAATGTTCTTGTTTATACCAATGAAAAATAGACTCATTAAGGATTCTACACATATAAACCATGCTTCTTAATTATTTTTTTACAACGTTTGACAATTTTTCTAAAACAGAACAGTGACTCCCGAATTCATTCAGGGCAGGTCTCACTGAAACTTAATTATCTCATAATATATAAATCTTTTGCCTACCCTGTTTCTTTCATGTAAAAATAGACACAATGAGGTTTAATTTCATATCTCATTCACCTTCTAATTCAATATACCCTATTTTTGGTGATTTTTCTAACTCACATCACTGCTGCTACTACAAGCTGTTTTGTTGCATTTTATGAAAGACTAGCTTCTAACCGAACCTACCTACATCCCTAATTCAAGGATTCGTTTCGTATACAAACATTTCCTTAACAAAACGATTAAACTTTGATTAAGAATGCATAAACATTTCCATCATGAACCAACATACATATCAAGACACAACAGCGTACTTAACTAAAAATTTAGTCATATTCGCATGGCTATTATATACAAGGTCAAACATCATATGTTTCTAAAACTTCATCTAGCCTATACATGCCTTCTAATTCGTAACCAAAATTCAAAATACCAAAGGAAGGCGACAGTGTGGTTGACTTCTTGAAGATCCTTTACGAGCCCGCAACGTGACCAAAATCTATAAAACAAAGGAGAACATTTCACATAATTAAGCTTACTAGCTTAGTAAGTCCTAACTCATGATAATAAAACATTTAATTATTTACGAAATGAAAGCAATCAACTTATGGCATTTCACATAGGCAATTAAGTAAATTATTTATACAAAGCCAGATACTAGTAATTCATTAACCCAAGTAAATTAGGAATCATTTCCTTCAACCTACATTTCTTTGTAGTTCATATAAGCATATCGCATGAAAATCTCCTTTCTTAACATTTAAACTTGAAAACCAATTGTTCCATAATAGCACATTCTAAGATCGAATTCCATCATATTACATCCATCAATATTAACTTCGAACACATATAACACAATTCTCATAATATTAATTCGACCCAAGTAATATTAAGCATAGCATACCTTACATGCTTACCTGAACCGTATACTCAATAAATTAGCTTTAAGTTGTCTTGAACAAAGATTCGATTTCTCTTTTATAAATTACATCACCGGCATCAAGCCTGCTAGGCGTAAAAGCCTGAAAAGTAACACCGGCACAAGGCCTGCTAGGTGTAAAGCCTGATAAATAACACCGGCACAAGGCCTGCTAGGCATAAAAGCCTGAAAAGTAACACCGGCACAAAGCCTGCTAGGCATAAAGCCCGATTTTGTCACCGGCACGAGGCCTGCTAGGCTCGAAGCCCGAATGTCAGAATAATTTTACATGCTTTTCACATTTCACTATCACATATCAAACCATATGCATTTATTCACAGTGCATAAAATATATTTGAAATCAATCCAATCCATCATCATCACATTCGGCCAACTCATGGTTTTACACCAAACTTATACAAATTCTATCATTCATTAGATTTGTAATTAACCTTTAAGCATAAGGTAGCTCAAGAACTTAATTATACACCTTGCATTAGCCAAAATAAATTCACTTCAATACTATACATTCACATTCGGCTATATCATGAATTTATACTCTAAATTTCCACAATTCATCATTCACTAAGTTCATAATTAATTTATTGACATATTTTAGCTAAAGGACTTACCTCGGTTGTCGATAGTCCGTGCGAATCGGCTATTCGAGAACCTTCGTCTTTCCTCGGTCTAATTCCGTTTTTCTTTGTTCTTGATCTAAAACACATTAAAATTTAGCTCATTTAATTGCATTTCATCTCAATTTAGTCCCAAAACACACAAATGGGCAATTTACAATTTTGCCCCTAAGGTTTCCCATTTTTACGATTTAGTCCAATTTACACAAAACACAAAATATGCAAGATTTTCCAACACTATAGCTTGGCCGAATATCCCCCATATTCTTATGTGTCCATGCATGTCATTTATTTCATGTTTTAGTCCCTCAACTTTTTTTTTTCAAATAAATCCTTAACATCCAATTCCACCACAACTTCAAATTCAAAACAGGATGTTTTAACATATACTAATTGAAATCTACTATCAAACATCTTAAGTCAAGCATATACAACCATAGCCGAATTTAATGTGCCATAATCTCAAAAATTTCTACATGGGTTGTATAGGATTCAATGCAACCATTCCAAAAATGCAAAAATTATCAAAAACTAAACAAAACACATACCCCTAATTAAGCCCCAAAGTGCCGAAATTTCAAGCTCCAAAAATGGAGTTTCTTCCTCCAACTTTCGACCAAGGAGATGAGCAAGGTGAAGTTCTCTTTCTTCCCACTTAACTTTATTATTTTATGTTAAAACAAACATATATATTATCATATTTATTAACACTAATTTTTAACTTATAATTATACTAAAACAACATAAATTTTGTAATTAAAAGGCCTATTGCCGTCCCTCTTTGTAGCACATGGGCTAATTGCCCTTTTAGTACACCCACTTAAAAAGCCACAATCAAATTAGTACCTTTCACTTTAGCATGAAACTTTCGCGTTTTCTCGATTAAATCCTTTTTATCAAATTGAGCACTTAAACGACTAAATTTTTCTACGAAACTTTCACACTCACTAAATCACATATAATAAACACAAAATATAATATTAAAATATTTCTCAGGCTCAGATTCGTGGTCCCGAAACCACCGTTCCGATTTGGGTCAAAATTGGTCTGTTACAACTCTCCCCCCTTAAGGATTTTCGTCCTCGAAAATTTTACCGTTAAATAAGTTCGGATATTGTTGCCTTATTGACTCCTCAGGTTCCCACGTAGCCTCTTCAACTCCGTGACGATTCCATAAAACCTTTACTAATGGAATTCTTTTATTTCTCAACTCTTTTATTTCCCGAGCTAAGATACGGATCGGTTCCTCATCATATGTCAAATCAGATCTAATTTCAATCCCTTCCGGTGCAATCACATGGGATAGATCCGATCTATATTTGCGAAGCATCGAAACATGAAATACATTGTGTATCTTTTCTGAGTCAAGGGGCAATTTCAATCGCAACAGGCCCTATACGCTCTATGATTTCATACGGTCCGATAAATCTAGGACTCAACTTGCCTTTCTGACCGAATCGGAGTATTTTCTTCCACGGAGAAACTTTTAAGAACACCCGATCTCCGACCTGAAATTCAATGTCCTTACGTTTTAAATCGGCATAGGACTTTTGACGATCCGAAGCAGCTTTCAAATTACTTCTAATAACAACCACTTTCTGTTCTGTTTCTTTAATCCAATAAACCCCGTGTATCTTATTCTCACTGTGCTCAGTCCAATACAACGGTGTGCAACATTTTCAACCATATAAGGCTTCATAAGGCGCCATTTTAATGCTAGATTGAAAGCTATTATTGTAAGCAAATTCAATCAAAGGTAGGTATCGTTCCCACGTACCTTCAAACTCGAGAACGCAACACCTCAACATGTCCTCAAGTATCAAAATAGTTCGCTCAGACTGACCGTCTGTTTGAGGATGGAAGGCTGTACAAAAATGAAGTTTAGTACCTAGAGCATCTTGCAATTTCTTCCAGAACCGCGATGTGAATCTTGGGTCCCTATCCGAAACAATGGAACTCGGTACACCGTGCAACCTTACAATCTGCGACACATACAATTCGGCAAGCTTATCAAGTGAATAGTCGGTACGTACCGGTATAAAATGAGCTGATTTAGTCAGTCTATCAACGATAACCCATACTGCATCTTTCTTGCTCGGTGTCATAGGAAGACCGGACACAAAATCCATTGTAATTCTATCCCATTTCCATTCGGGTATCATGATTGGTTGAAGTAGTCCGGATGGTACTTGATGCTCAGCTTTTACTTGTTGACAGATTAAGCACTTAGAAACAAACTCGGATATATCCCGTTTCATGCCAGGCCACCAATAGAATTGCTTCAAATCGTTATACATTTTAGTGCTACCCGGGTGTATCGATAGTCGACTATTATGGGCCTCACACAGGATCATCTGTATCAAATCTGAGTTCTGTGGAACACACAATCGGCCTTTATAATTCAAACAATCATTTGCATCAATCTGAAAATCTGATTCTGTACCACTTCCACACTGACTCCGAATAGCAATCAACTTTTTGTCAACTTTCTGTACATCACAAATCTGCTGAATGAACATCGGTCTCGCTTGTAACTCGGCTAAGATCGAACCATCATTAGACATAGTCACCCGTGCGTTCAATGCACGAAGAGTAAATAATGATTTTCGACTTAACGCATCCGCAACAACATTAGCTTTCCTCGGATGGTAGTCAATCACTAATTCATAGTCTTTCAACAATTCTAACCATCTGCGTTGTCTCAAGTTTAAGTCTTTCTGCGTCATCAAATACTTCAAACTTTTGTGATCTGAATAAATATGACATTTTTCGCCAAATAAGTAGTGACGCCAAATTTTTAATGCGAACACAATGGCTGCTAACTCCAGATCGTGAGTTGGATAATTTTTTTCATGTGGCTTCAATTGTCTCGAAGCGTAGGCTATCACCTTGCCTTCTTGCATTAAAACGCAACCCAACCCATTCAAGGAAGCATCGCTAAAAATAATAAATTCTTTACCCGATTCAGGCTGGGTTAATACTGGAGCCTCGGTCAAAAGGGCTTTCAACTATTCGAAACTTTTTTGACACTTTTCTGACCACTCAAATTTGACATCTTTCTGTAGTAGTCTCGTCAAAGGTGTAACTATTACGGAAAAACCTTTTACAAATCGTCTATAATATCCCGCAAGGCCTAGGAAACTTCGGATCTCAGATACATTCTTTGGCGGTTTCCAATCGAGTATAGCTGCTATCTTGTTTGGGTCCACCCGAACACCTGACACCGAAACAACATGACCCAAGAAGCCGACTTCATTCATCCAGAACTCGCACTTACTGAACTTTGCATATAACCGTTGATCTCTCAAAGTTTGTAGTACTACTCTCAAATGCTCAGTGTGTTCCGCTTCATTTTTGGAGTAGATCAATATATCATCAATAAACACTACTACAAACCGATCCAAAAACTGTCGGAAGACTCGGTTCATTAGATCCATAAAAACAGCAGGTGCATTAGTGAGTCCAAACGGCATAACTAAAAACTCATAATGTCCGTACCTTGTTCGGAATGCAGTCTTTGGCACATCTGAATCTCTGACTCGCAACTGATAATAGCCCGATCTCAAATCTATCTTCGAAAACACTGAAGCCCCCTTCAACTGATCAAATAAATCATCAATCCGAGGTAACGGGTACTTATTCTTTATAGTCACCTTATTTAGTTACCGATAATCGATACACATTCTCATAGTCCCATCCTTCTTTTTCACAAATAAAACCGGTGCACCCCACGGAGAGAAACTCGGTCGCGCGAAGCCCTTATCTGTCAACTCTTGCAACTGCGCTTTCAATTCTTTTAATTCAATAGGTGCCATTCGGTACGGAGCTATCGAAATCGGAGCCGCACCCGGTACTAACTCAATGCCGAACTCAATCTCTCGTACTGGGGGTAAACCCGGTAGTTCTTCAAGAAACACATCAGGGTATTCACATACAACTGATACGGATTCAATTTGTTTCTCGGACATTTTTTTATCCAGTACATAGGCCAAGTAAGCTTCACATCCTTTTCTCACATACTTCCGGGCTAACATTGAGGATATTACTGTAGGCAACCCATTTATGTCACAGGATTTAATTCTGATGGTCTCACCATTTCGACTTTTTAAATCGATAAGCTTTCTTTTACAATCCACTACTGCCTCATGCGAAGTTAACCAATCCATACCCAAGATTATATCAAATTCGTCAAAGGGCAACAACATTAAATCAGCTGGGAAGCAATAATCTCGAATCATCAACGGGCAACCTCTACACACTTTATTAACAAGCACACATCTACCCAAAGGGTTGGACACACGAATCACAAACTCGGTAGACTCAACTAGCAGAGTCTTGCCAAATTTTAAAGTTTCACACATATAAGAATGAGTCGAACCAGGATCGATTAGTGCAATTACAGTAGTATCATAAAGAGTGAAAATACCGGTAATGACGTCGGGGGAGGAAGCATCCTCTCTAGCTCGTGCAGCATATGCTCTCGCCGGAGCTCTAGCCTCAGATCGATCTGTGGTGTTCTTCGTTCCTTTCTGACTACCACCTACATTGCCTGAATGTCTGGGTGGTCTACCTCGCATTGACACGTTGCTCGGCTTAGTGTTCTGAACTGTATTCTGCTCAGCTAACTTCGGACACTCTCTAATAAAATGATCCGACGATTCACATTTATAGCAAGACCGATCATGAAATCTACAACTCCCTGAGTGCCATTTCCCACAGTGCTTGCATTCAACTCTATTTTGTGGAACGTTACCAACACTGGCTATCGAGGTAGCTCGGGAGCTCATAGGAGGTCGATCCCGTCTAGGTGGATCTGTAGTAGCTTTCTGTCGGCTGTAGTCATCTCTGGGCTTCTTGGTCGTGGAATGAAAGACTTTACCCGAAGACCTTTTTCGGATGTCTCTAGCTTCTGTCTCAGCCTTTCTTTTCTCTTTCCCGAGCTCTTCAGCTTTGCAAGCTCTCTCAACTAAAGTTACAAACTCTTGAATTTCAAGAATGCCAACAAACATCTTTATATCTTCATTTAGGCCGTCTTCAAATCTTTTACACATAATAGCTTCAGTAGAAACACACTCTCTAGCATATCGGCTGAGCCTGACAAATTTTCTTTCATATTCTGTTACGGTCATTCGCCCCTGTTTCAGCTCGAGGAACTCCTTCCGTTTTTGATCAATGAATCTTTGGCTAATATACTTCTTGCGAAATTCAGTTTGGAAGAAATCCCATGTCACTTTTTCTTTCGGAACCACTGATACTAGTGTGTTCCACCAGTGATATGCAGTGTCCCGCAGTAAAGATATAGCGCACTTCAGACATTCATCCGGAGTACAAGATAGCTCATCAAGTACCCGAATAGTGTTATCAAGCCACATTTCGGCTCTCTCTGCGTCGTCATCATCATTGGCTTTAAATTCTTCAGCCCCAAATTTTCGAATTTTATCAACTGGGGGCCTACTAGATCTCATCGGATCTATCATCGGGGGTGCTGAAGGAATCGGAGTTGAATTATTCGGGGGTGGAGGTTGATGTACATTCGGGTTATTCTGAATAAATTGGGCAAACCACTCATTCATCATCCGATAAAAGGCTTGTTTAGTTTCTCCTTCGTGGCTACCCGAAACAGGTCGAGAGTCGACCGGCGCTGATCCGTGTGCACAGTCAGGCGCTACACTCTCTACGTCATCAGCTACAGCTCTTTCAGGATCAGTGTCCATTTACTATATAAAACAAAGTTCAGGCTGTCAGAAGTCACCACACTATCAATATATATATATTAAAGGCATGTATAGCTAGACTCACATGCGCATACGGTAGTCCTAGAATCGGCTAAACCGTAAGCTCTGATACCAATCAAATGTAACACCCCTTACCCGAAACCCTTGCCGGAATCGAGTACGTGGCATTACTAGACTTGACTATTAACTCGGGGTGTAAGATTTTAAAGCTGTCCAACTGCGTCATGCTGATTAAATCGACCATAACTTGAGTTTCAAAACTCGAAATTTAGATCCGTAAATTTTACTTGAAACTAGACTCATATAAATTTTTACCATAATTTTTCCATAATTTTTCATGTGGCCAATTAGTACATTTTATTCATCAAAATTACCCTTATTACACTGCTTGACAATTCTGACCTGTCCCTACAAAAATACAGTTATCTCATTGCAAAAATTTCCTATAATGTTCTTGTTTATACCAATGAAAAATAGACTCATTAAGGGTTCTACACATATAAACCATGCTTCTTAATTATTTTTTTACAATTTTTGACAATTTTTCTCAAACAGAACAGTGACTCCCGAATTCATTCAGGGCAGGTCTCACTGAAACTTAATTATCTCATAATATATAAATCTTTTGCCTACCCTGTTTCTTTCATGTAAAAATAGATACAATGAGGTTTAATTTTATATCTCATTCACCTTCTAATTCAATATACCCTATTTTTGGTGATTTTTCTAACTCACATCACTGCTGCTACTACAAGCTGTTTTGTTGCATTTTATGAAAGACTAGCTTCTAACCGAACCTACCTACATCCCTAATTCAAGGATTCGTTTCGTATACAAACATTTCCTTAACAAAACGATTAAACTTTGATTAAGAATGCATAAACATTTCCATCATGAACCAACATACCTATCAAGACACAACAGCGTACTTAACTAAAAATTTAGTCATATTCGCATGGCTATTATATACAAGGTCAAACATCATATGTTTCTAAAACTTCATCTAGCCTATACATGCCTTCTAATTCGTAACCAAAATTCAAAATACCAAAGGAAGGCGATAGTGTGGTTGACTTCTTGAAGATCCTTTACGAGCCCGCAACGTGACCAAAATCTATAAAACAAAGGAGAACATTCACATAATTAAGCTTACTAGCTTAGTAAGTCCTAACTCATGATAATAAAACATTTAATTATTTACGAAATGAAAGCAATCAACTTATGGCATTTCACATAGGCAATTAAGTAAATTATTTATACAAAGCCAGATACTAGTAATTCATTAACCCAAGTAAATTAGGAATCATTTCCTTCAACCTACATTTCTTTGTAGTTCATATAAGCATATCGCATGAAAATCTCCTTTCTTAACATTTAAACTTGAAAACCAATTGTTCCATAATAGCACATTCTAAGCTCGAATTCCATCATATTACATCCATCAATATTAACTTCGAACACATATAACACAATTCTCATAATATTAATTCGACCCAAGTAATATTAAGCATAGCATACCTTACATGCTTACCTGAACCGTATACTCAATAAATTAGCTTTAAGTTGTCTTGAACAAAGATTCGATTTCTCTTTTATAAATTACATCACCGGCATCAAGCCTGCTAGGCGTAAAAGCCTGAAAAGTAACACCGGCACAAGGCCTGCTAGGCGTAAAGCCCGATAAATAACACCGGCACAAGGCCTGCTAGGCATAAAAGCCTGAAAAGTAACACCGGCACAAGGCCTGCTAGGCATAAAGCCCGATTTTGTCACCGGCACGAGGCCTGCTAGGCTCGAAGCCCGAATGTCAGAATAATTTTACATGCTTTTCACATTTCACTATCACATATCAAACCATATGCATTTATTCACAGTGCATAAAATATATTTGAAATCAATCCAATCCATCATCATCACATTCGGCCAACTCATGGTTTTACACCAAACTTATACAAATTCTATCATTCATTAGATTTGTAATTAACCTTTAAGCATAAGGTAGCTCAAGAACTTAATTATACACCTTGCATTAGCCAAAATAAATTCACTTCAATACTATACATTCACATTCGGCTATATCATGAATTTATACTCTAAATTTCCACAATTCATCATTCACTAAGTTCATAATTAATTTATTGACATATTTTAGCTAAAGGACTTACCTCGGTTGTCGATAGTCCGTGCGAATCGGCTATTCGAGAACCTTCGTCTTTCCCCGATCTAATTCCGTTTTTCTTTGTTCTTGATCTAAAACACATTAAAATTTAGCTCATTTAATTGCATTTCATCTCAATTTAGTCCCAAAACACACAAATGGGCAATTTACAATTTTGCCCCTAAGGTTTCCCATTTTTACGATTTAGTCCAATTTACACAAAACACAAAATATGCAAGATTTTCCAACACTATAGCTTGGCCGAATATCCCCCATATTCTTATGTGTCCATGCATGTCATTTATTTCATGTTTTAGTCCCTCAACTTTTTTTTTTTCAAATAAATCCTTAACATCCAATTCCACCACAACTTCAAATTCAAAAGAGGATGTTTTAACATATACTAATTGAAATCTACTATCAAACATCTTAAGTCAAGCATATACAACCATAGCCGAATTTAATGTGCCATAATCTCAAAAATTTCTACATGGGTTGTATAGGATTCAATGCAACCATTCCAAAAATGCAAAAATTATCAAAAACTAAACAAAACACATACCCCTAATTAAGCCCCAAAGTGCCGAAATTTCAAGCTCCAAAAATGGAGTTTCTTCCTCCAACTTTCGGCCAAGGAGATGACCAAGGTGAAGTTCTCTTTCTTCCCACTTAACTTTATTATTTTATGTTAAAACAAACATATATATTATCATATTTATTAACACTAATTTTTAACTTATAATTATACTAAAACAACATAAATTTTGTAATTAAAAGGCCTATTGCCGTCCCTCTTTGTAGCACATGGGCTAATTGCCCTTTTAGTACACCCACTTAAAAAGCCACAATCAAATTAGTACCTTTCACTTTAGCATGAAACTTTCGCGTTTTCTCGATTAAATCCTTTTTATCAAATTGAGCACTTAAACGACTAAATTTTTCTACGAAACTTTCACACTCACTAAATCACATATAATAAACACAAAATATAATATTAAAATATTTCTCAGGCTCGGATTCGTGGTCTCGAAACCACCGTTCCGATTTGGGTCAAAATTGGTCTGTTACAGTATGAATATATGTATGTTTATGTTATGGGCTAAAAAGCCGGAAAGTGGCTATGTAGACAGTCGAATGAAATCCAAAAAGGGTTAGGCAAGGAATGCCAGGTACGTAATCATAGAACTTCTCTATGTGTATCGATGTATGAGAAAGACTGTAATCTCTTAGGTAGTAGATTGTTTGATTTTGCATGAATGTATGCATGGGATGGGTTTGATATGAAAAGGGGAAGAGCATGATTGGTCACATGGTGATCGGTGGTAGAAAACCCACCTAATGAAATGTTAGATCACATGGTGATCGGTGGTAGAAAACCCACCTAATGAAATGTTAGATCACATGGTGATCGGTGGTAGAAAACCTAGGAAATGAAATGTTAGGTCACTTGGTGATCGGTGGTAAAAAACCCACGTTAAAATTCCTGATTGATAAGGAGTAGGCAGTATAACTATCGATATGGTGCGTAGCGGTTGGTGGGTTGATTGTAGAAATCCCCAAGGTGTGATGGTTGGTACGGGTTGGTGTGTAGAGGATGGAATTCTAGGATGGGTTGGGCTTTGCATCATTTATTATCTGTCATGTGATTATGATTGTTGCCATTATGTATGGGCCAAGGCTCATAATGTGTTTGTGGGCCCAAGCCTTTTATGTGTTTTCGGGATTTACACACTGAGTCTTGGTGACTCACCCTATTATTTTTCCTAACTTTTCAGATGAGCAGTAGATCGTGGACATGGGAGCCGAGACGGACTCGAGGGGCCATCAAGTCTTTTTATTTTCATAAATTATTTTCGGTTTTCCTTTAAGTTTTATTTTGGGAATATTTAGGTAATAAGGCCCCATAGTTTATATTCGCCTAAGTAGTTTTTTTAATATTTGCAACTTATGAATTTATGTCAGGGGTTTATTTATACCAAATAATAATAATACAAGGTTTCTTTTCAAACGTCACTTATTTATTCAAAAATTACCTAATAACTATGATTTTCTAAAACCAACTTAGCAAAAGATTTTAACGTTCAACCCGTAGCATACCAGATCTGGTCGAAACGTATGGGCCGGGTTTGGGGTGTTACACACGAAGTCTTATATCGATTCCATATCCCAGATATGGTATTACACGTAATCTCAAATAACCCTAATGTCATGACATTCGTATCCTACCTATTCCTGAGGTTCAACTGGGATTTCTCACTTGTCAAACTTTATCGATTACATCCAAGGAGTCAATCATAATTCATACAATATTAAAGCATTTAAAACATAAATAAAACAATGCATTATTTACATACGAACTTACCTCGGTACAAAAAATAGTAGAAATGGACCTATTGTCAAACACCTTGTTTTTCCCCCGATCTAGGTCTGAACCTCATTTGTCTTGATCTATAATAGCAAATTTAACTCATTTATTATCCACATTTCTCAATTCAGTCCAAAAATCACATTATGGAAAAATTACATTTTTGCCTCTAAACTTTAACATTTTTACATTTTGGTCCCTAGGCTCGTAAAATGAAATCTATTCAATTTCTTCAAGACCCAAGCCTAGCCGAACCTCTTTCATGTTTATAACAGCCCACATTTTTCATTTAATCAAACTGTTACGACATTTTGAAATCTTTTTACAAATAGGTCCTTTTGAAATTTTCATAAAAAATCACCTAGCAAAAGTTGTTTATCTAACATTAAACTTGCATAATCTACCATTAAACATCAAAATACACACTTGTCTAACATGGTTCAAACCTTATACCTCAATCATCTCTCAAATTAATGGTAAAAATAGATAGATCGAGTGATAACGACTTCAAAAATGTAAAGAGCATTAAAAACGGGACAAGGACGGACTTACAATCTAGCTTGAAAGTGGCCAAACCCTAGCTATGGCTTCCCTTCTAAATTTTGGCTATGGTTAGGAAGATGGACAAGGATTTTGGCTTGATTTTGCTTTTTAATTCATTTAATAACCAAATGACCAAAAAGCCCTTCACTTAAAACTTTGAAATTTTATCTCACCATGTCCATTTTTGTCCACTAACTTAAAAAATGGTCTAATTACCATATAAGGACCTTAAATTTAAAATTTCATAGCAATTAGACACCTCTAACATGTAGAACTCAACTTTTGCACTTTTTACAATTTAGTCCTTTTAACTAAATTGAGTGCCCAAACGTCAAAATTTTCGAACAAAATTTTCACAAAATCATTTCGTAAAACTGTAGACCATAAAAATATAATAAAAATAAATTTTACTGTGTCGAATTTGTGGTCTCAAAACTACAGTTCTGACTAGACCCAAAATCGGGCTGTTATAGTCCATTTATGATGCATGATACGGATTGTTAGGAAATCTTATAATTAGTTGGATTGCTATTTATGAATATTATTATTAGGGTCATATTAGTGCAATTGAGTATAGTTCATAATTATATATGTGTCTAGTTAATAACCGATTTATTTATTAATAGTATATTAATATATTGTATGCTATATTCTTGATATTTTTTGTTAGAAGATCTACTTGTATAAAATAGATTTAGAAAGTGAAAATTTGATTTGAAAGAGACCAAACAACTTCGGTGGTTAATGTGAACTCTTCGGCTCGGGTCTATCATTTGGGCTATGTTGGAGAGGTTAAAAGTCAGATGGGCAAGCCTCAGTTTTGGTAGGATTAAGAAATCAGGACAAGAGATGTCTCTACTACAAGAAGTTAGGTCAAGGAAAATTGTTACAAACTGCGAAATAAAAGGGTTGTTGAGAGCAATGAGGAAGAATTAGCTAATGCTAATTTGGCTGATGACAAGGTCTAAGTTTACCTCCGAATGGATCCTGGGTTTGCTGTATTCTTTCCACATGTGTTCCAATAGGGATTGGTTCTTCACATACAGTTTTGTTGAAAGTGGAGTTTTACATATTGGGAAAGGTTCATCTAGTGAGACAATCAATGGAGGTAACATTCAGATCAGGATGCACGACGGGACAATCAGGACACTGTCAAATGTCAAGCATGTACCTGATTTAAGGAAGAATACTATATTTTTTTAGTATGTTAGACTCAAAAGGTTTTAGAATTAATATCAAGTCAAGCGACATTAAAGTGTCTCGTGCGGCTCTCGTTCTGATAAAAGGTCGAAAGACTGGCAGTCTTTATGTTCTAGAAGGTTCAATGGTGACTAGTAAAACAAGTCCTCGTCTGTTAAGGAGTCAGAGTCGGCTTGTTTGAAGCAAAGGAAATTTGGTCATGGGAGGGAAAAATGTATGACCGTTTTGAATAAAAGAAGTTCTCTTTTATGTGTAGGATTTCGAAAGACAGAGCATTGCGTTCGTGGAAAGCAAACTCAAGTCAATTTTGATTTGGCAGTGCACAAGTTGAAACTAAAAGTCCTCAGGTTTTAAAGTTCAAGCACGTCTCGGAATCAGTTAATATCCTGTAAAGTTCAAGATAAGCACGTGGAGGGCTCGACAAAGAAGGCATTGTGGAAATGCGAGTCAAGGTGGAGATTTGTGGAGTATGCCTCGTATTTCAGTCAAATTAAGACACAAATAGGGAGTGACATCGTGGCGATGAGCCATGCGATGTCACTATGACAAAACAAGGGAGAAGCAGAAACGACGTCGTGACGACACGATAAGAGATGTCACGACGTGGCGACGTGTCGTGCAATTTTCTCAGTTTTCTTCTTCCATTCAAATTCTGATTATTTTTCCTTGTTGAGCTCTGATTAGTGTAGATTATTTTAAGATTATTTTACCTACGAATTTAGCCTATAAACAGACCATTTTCTACCTTAGAAAGATTAACCAATAACAAATTTAAGTATTACCTTTTACAAACTTTCAGGGAATTTTGTGTTTAATTTTTTAGGGTTCTTATTATCGGGTTATGGGTTTAGTTTTTCTCTCCATCTTTTTACTCTTTGTTTTTTTTTTTCCGATTTAGTTAAATTATCTTTGCTTATGATTTTTTATCCTCTTCGGAGGGACTTTTTCATGTAAAATTTATGTGTTCGAATTTTTCAATTTCTTAGTTATTTTTGTTGTTCGTTGCTTAGAAAAGTTTATCCCCAACAAAAATTTTATAAATAAAAAAATATAAGGACTCAATATCTCAAAATTAAAGTATAGGGACTAAATTTTATATTTCAAAAAAAATACTAAAACTTTTAACATATATCAAAGATAAAGTTTACAAAAATGATTGGAATCATAGATGATATATATTCATGTAAATTATAATCATAATTAAATAGTATAAAGTATAGTCAATTTAATAAGAAAAAAAATTGGAATCTAAACTAATAACTGAAAATATATTGAAAGTTAAATCAAAATAGTTTTAGAAAAGTTCCACGTATAATAAGATAAAGTAAATAAATTTGTAAACTATCCACATATTTAATATAAAGACTTCATTATTCATTGCTTTTTAGGGTTAGTTCTTTATTGTTGTTGTGGTTGAAAATTACTTGTATCATATTTGAAAAGTGTAGTAGAAAAGTATGTTGAACAAAACACGTTAGTAAACAAAAATAATTAATTATAAATAAACACATATAAAATAAAATATGAACATAGCTATTTATAGCTAATTTATCAAATATAAAAATAAAATAAAACCATAATAAACAATTGAAATAAAGGAGAATTGAGATTTTACGAAATGTTGAGGCCCGTGAAACACAGTTTCCTTAAGATAGATTCAGCCGCTTCTATGGTACTTGGAGTAATGTTGGTCGAAAGTCTACCAGGATACAACAACAGTGACCGAAATAGTAGCGCCATTACCACGATCAATCGAACGAACATTGCATTTTTCTATCACCGGAATATTTAGAAAACAAGAAAGATGAAAAAGAGATTTTTGAGAACAACAGAATTTCGGCAAGAGAAATTCTTAGAGAATATTAAAGTGTCCAAAAACCCTTTAGAATCATGGCCTTTTATAGGCATGGAGAGTACTGGAATTTTGGAAAAAATATCCCCAAAATCTGCCATTTACATAAAAAGTTTAAACAGATTTACTAGAATCAAATCAATAAGATAAGTTTCCATATATAAGCATATTTCGTCTGCTGAGGGAAAATAAATTAGAATTCGGCTAAAATATCCGCAGGCCTATTCCGGCCAGATCGGTTCGGACATTTTGCGTCGCCCATGTCATGCGGGAGCGCCCCAACCCCGTCGGGTTTGGACTTGGACCCCCTGTGCGCGGGGCAGGGTTACAAGCTTAGTCATTCAACTACCTTTCAAGAGAGTTCACATATATAAACACATCCCACAGTTGGTATTTAACTAATATGGGATCTAAGCCTTTTATTTTTTTCCCCAACAATATTTCCAAGTAACTTACTTTGAGCATCAATTTCTCATTCATCACTCAACCATTTTGAGCATACGATATACCGTTGTAAAGGTCTCATGGAGTAGAATATGAAACCATAAAAAATAGGATTCAACTCTCCACCTTTACCTATTGAGAATATGCCTCAAAGTTACCCTAAAATGCAATTTTTTCAACAATCCCCTACATGAATGAAAATTGATAGTTTTATCGAAAAACATTGACTCGGTGTGGTGATAGAATCTACGATCGATAGTTGCATAGGATAGGTAGGTATCAACCCTTGAACCTTCCCTTACGAAAGTATATTTACTTCACTAGCTGATCAGTAGATGTGATGTCATTGAATTATTCTGCCTTTTGTGTAAACGATGATATACCTCAAACGACTACCTCCCTAGCAAGATTTTAGTTTTCATAGGTATGTTCATATAACCGTGAACATCTCTTGGTTCTGCAAGAGTTTGAGAGAACTAGGCCCCAATAGTCTCCTTAAAGTGACCCCACTTCACTCTCACATAGGTGACTTATGTTGTTCAGCTCACCCGAGACAGACAATGGTCATTAAAAGAATTGCTTAACCTATCCTGTTTTTAGTCACTATCTACATCATAGGAATGGACTTGGGATAAGTATCCCCACAGTGACCTCACAAGGTCTATGCAATTAGGTTGTTCCTTTGAACCAAAATCTTGGGATCTCTAGTCAACTAGGTAGGGTTTTCCTTCACATAGAGCCTTTTATTTTCATGGGCTTTAGTCACATTCCTTTTGATGTTTTAACAACATGATCTCGTTTTAAACTTTTAGTTAGCGGATCCGCAATGTTATCTTTTAAATTTTCAAAATCAATATAGATAACTCTGTTTGAGATCATTTGTTTAACGGTATTATGTCGACGTCACATATGTCTCGACTTACCATTATATGTTACGCTAGTAAGACACCGCCAACACTTTCAAGTGGTTGTAGGATGATTTTCTACCTTTCCATAACTTATGTGGTATGTTGTCCCTTTCCGTATGGGGTACCTTATTTAAAAGGTAATTTACTCATAGAAACGCTCCCCCTACATTTCATGTGATAACCCAGAGCTTCTTAGCCGTGCGTTCATCTTTTCCTTTAGAATTCGATTTTCTTCTCGATTATTCTATTTTAGGAAAGTATGGCGGTGTTATTGAAATGATTCAATATATCCACCACCACGATTACTTAATCTTTTTATTAAGTTGGTTATTAATTTTGTTGCTTATAGAGAATAAATTCTCTTTGTCTTAGCTCTTAGTAATGAAGGTAATAAACATTTTTATTCCTTTATTTCATTTAAACAATCTTTACAAGCTTACAAGCATTGCTATGTATTAGATCAAGTGATTTTTGACCTTTGTTAATTTACCTTAACACATGTTTCACATTTATAATTATAATTATTGCGAAACAAAAGAATGTACTCTAAGTTAATTTATGTATGTAAAGTACCATAATTAACATATCCGAGCCTACTATGCCATTAATTAAACGGCTTAAGCATATGAACAGGAAAGAACAACATTCTTATTCATAGTTTTGCTTTTATAGAGACAGCATTTAGTTTAATACATATCCCCTTCCCACAAACATTCCCCTTTACTAAGAACATTCTTATTCATAGTTAGGCACATAATTACATATTGGACACTTCCTTGGAAATTTCTTCCACGGCATTAGCCTCGTTAGCTCTAACTTTCTTTGGGATCCTATAGTCGGATGGATTGTGCCCCATCTTGTTGCAATTGAAGCATTTTCCTTGAAATTTTTTCTTGTTGGAAACACCACCTTTTGGTCCCAATTTAGGCCCATTTTGCCATTTTTTTCCCTTCTTGAAGTCTTTCTTGACTTCTACGACGTTTGCCTTAGCAACATTGTCATTTGCTACTTTGTTGAGCCTCTTTTTCATACCTCTATTGTCTTCTTCAATCCGAAGTCTGACAACTAGGTCTTCTACTGACATTTCCTTTCTTTTTTGCTTTACGTAATTCTTGAAGTCATTCCAAGCAGGAGGCAACTTCTCCATAATGGCTGCCACTTGAAGGATTCACTTATTATCATCCCTTTAGCAAGAATTCTGTGAATGACCAATTAAAGTTCCTGCACTTGATTCACAACTAATTTGGAATCAACCATTACAAAATTCAAGAATTTAGCAACTAAGAACTTTTTAGTTCCAACATATTCGACTTTGTATTTATGGTCCAACTGTAACAACCCGATTTAGGGGCTAGTCAAAACAGTGTATCAGAATCACTAATTTGAGGTTGGAGAAAATTATTTTTATGTTATTTTATGAGTTATATCATGATTATATAAGTGCATGAAAATTTTGGTGCTTTAATTTTAGCGATTTCATGCTTAATTGCGAAAAAGGACTAAATCGCATAAAGTGCGAAAGTTCTATTTTATAAGATAAAGATGCCTAATAGCTACAGAATATTAATTGGAGACCTTTAATGTGCAAATAGACCCTTAGACATAAGGTGGCCGGCCATAGGGGACAAGAAAGTCAAAATTAGTCAAAGTTGGTAAGGATTTGGTGACTAAATTGATTGTTTTATAATAAAATAAAGAAAAGATGATATCCCTTACTTCACTCATCTTCTTCCACCGAAAAACACAAGCAAAATAGGGGTTTTAAAGTTAAAAAATTTTAGCAAACTCTTCTCCCTACAAGTAAGTTATTTTAATTATTTTTCTTAATGATAATTATACTTTTGGAACCCCTAAAGCTTAAGCTTTCTAATGAGGGGACTATTTTGTGAAATGGTGAAAAGTTTAGAGTTTTTCCATGTGATCTTTTAAGTTGTTTTCTGCATTTTTATGGAAGAAAATGGGTTTTAGTTGTTAGATGAACAACTTTTGTGAAAGGTGTTACCATGAAAACACCTAAAAGGACCTTTTTGTAAATGTTGTAAAATGTGAGGTAAATATGTGTAATAATGAATTTTGATGGTTTCCATAAGAGAAATAAATGTTCAACTAGGCTAGTTAAAGGGAGAAATTTAATTAGAATTGATTTCCGAGCCTAGGGGTAAAATGGTCATTTTGCGAAAGTCTAAGGGCAAAATAGTATATTTGCCAAAGCATGATTATTGAAATGCATTAGTTAATGTGATAATTAAATGAGCTAATTTGCTATTATAGATCAAGAAGAACAAATAATTAACCTCGATCAGGGAAAGGACAAAGCATCGGACTAGATCGACAATCTAGCCTATTTTAAAATCGAGGTAAGTTTGTGTGTAATAAATTCAACATTATGTTATTAAGCTTCTAAATGTTTGATGGTAGCGATGTTGTATAAAATATCTATGAATTTTGAGTTATGATGTTAAATGAGAAAATGATGAGAATTATAATGTGAAAGTCCCAGTTGGACTTTAATAAATGGGAGATTAAGATTATCATGATATGAGAAAGGTAAGGTCCCGTATAAGACCATGTCCGGGACATAGCTTCGACACCGACTAGAGATCCCGCATAAGACTATATCTGGGATATGGCATCGGCATCAAATATGAAAATCGTATAAGACCATATCCGAGATATGGCATCGACAAACGATAAGAGATCCCGTATAAGACCATATCCAGGATATGGCATCGGCATCTAGAAGTGACCCCACGTAAGACCACATCTGGGATGTGGCATTGGTGTTGTAATTATGTGAACGAGGATACTTATATAACCTTGAATACCTTAAGTAATTTCCATGTGGTAAATGGTTAAGATTATGCTAGAGATGAGATTAATGCTAATACCGAGTCATGAGGTGATACAGGTATATACGAGTATTTCATGAGAATGGTTCACGATGTAAGGCATGTTATGCAATTGGTAACAGTAAGTATGAGTAAGTTATGGAAATGAGCTTAAGACTTGTGTTTTATTCAATGAAATAATTGAATGAAATTATGAGTTTTATGTTGCTATTTATTCATGCAAACTTACTAAGCTTTATGCTTACCCCTCTCATTTACCTTTTCCTTATAGTATTGCCAAGATTACTCGAGGATCGTGGGACGTCGGAGTTCGGAATCAGACTATTGGCATCTCTTTGGTATACAAAGTTAGATTTATTTTGAGTATGGCATGTATAGGACTTGGGTATTTTGTTATGTCATATTTGTTAGCCAAAGTGTTGGCTATTTATGTTATCAAATTCATTTTGTAAGTGGTCATTGGAATTGGGCCAATACTTGATTGGGCCAATACTTGACAAGTTTATATTTATATTCAATGATGATGAAATTATGAAGTTTATGCTTGTGTGGATGCTTTGATTTGAGTTCTTAGAAGTGCCTTAGGGTCATGAGTTATGATGAATTGAGTTGGCATAAGTATGGTTGCTATGTTGGGTGGCATTTCGCTTGAAATATAGCCTTTTTAATGTCTACATGGGTAGACAAACGGGCGTGTATCTAGGCCATGCGTGATAGACGGTCAGCCCCACGGGATTGTTGATCGGCCGTGTGTCCCCTTGCATGCTAGGTTTACAAGCCAGTATGCCCAATAGTAAACACACGGGCAGAGACATGGCCATGTGTCTCAGCCGTGTGGGAGGCACGGCCATGGATATGGGCATGTGCCTAGGCCGTGTGAAGTCTGCACCTAAAATTAGGAATTTAATTCGACACACAGTCTAAGGACACGGGCATGTGTGTTGGCCGTGTGATCATAGTGAGGTGATGACGTCATAAATAGAATGCCATGGTTTTGGCACACGGGCTAAGAAACGGACGTGTCAAGGCCATGTGGAGGACACGGGCTAGGGACATGGGCGTGTGTGACCACACGGCCTGCCAACACAGGCATGTCCCATTTCACACGAGCGTGTGGCCCCTGTTTAGACAAAAAAATTTAAGTGCACAAAAGTTTCTGGTTCAATTCCGAAACTCTCAGTATGCATGTTTGAGGCCTCGTAGGCCCATAATAAGGATGTTAAGCCTATGAATGAGAAGTCTTAAGTTGGAAATGAAATTTGAAAGCCCAAAGTTGTATGTTCAAGCAAGTTAAGTCCGGTAATTCCTCGTACCTGGTTCTGGAGTTGAATACGAGTAAGGGATGTTACATTTAATGGCATCAGAGCTATGGTTTAGTCGATTCTCAGACTAACATAGCGTAAGTATGAGTCTAGCTATACATGCCATATGTAAGAGTAATTGTGTAATGATAGTGTGACGGCTCCTGACGATTTGAATTGTGTTTTTATATAGTAAATGGACCCTGATCTTGACCGAGTTGCAGCCGATAATGCTATAAGTAATGCGCCAGCTCCCGCGCAAGGGACCGCGCCAATAGAGAGTAGACCCGAGACCATGGGTCAGGAAGAAGAGGCTCGAGAAGCGTTTCTCCATATGATGAGCAACTGGTACACTGAGTATATTCAAGCAAATCCTAATGCTCAGCCCCTCCACCTCCACCTATTCCTCAACCCGCTTTTGTAGCTCCTCAAGTAGTAGAGGTTGTAAGAAGAGAAAGGCCTCCAGTTGATAAGATTCGGAAACAAGAAGTAGAGGAATTTCGGGCTAGTAAAGACGATGACCCAGAAAGGGCAAAATTCTGGCTTGAGAATACCATCAGGGTATTCGATGAGTTGTCATGCGCGTCTGATGAGTGCATGAAGTGTGTGGCATCTCTCTTGAGAGATTCAGCCTATCAGTGGTGGAATACCCTTATGTCAGTGGTACCAAGGGAGAGAATTAACTGGGAATTCTTCCAAGAGGAATTTCGGAAGAAGTATATTAGTTAGAGATTCATCGACCAGAAAAGAAAAGAGTTCTTAGAGTTAAAGTAGGGCCGAATGACGGTGATCAAATACGAACGTGAATTCGTAAGGCTTAGTAAGTATGCCCGGGAGTGCGTGTCTACCGAGGCTATCATGTGCAAAAGGTTTGAGGATAGGTTAAATGAAGATATCCGTTTATATGTTGGAGTCCTCAAACTAAAAAAATTTGTGGTGTTAGTAGATAGAGCCTATAAGGCTGAGGAGTTGGCCAAAGAGAAAAAGAAAGCTGAGATTGAATCTTGCGACTCGAAGAAGAGACAAATAGGCAAGTCATTTCAATCTTTATCCTAGAAGTCAAGAGATTTCACTGCCCAGTCAGCCACCTCAACTGGATTTTCAAGTAGAAGTAAAATTAAATAGTTCTCGAGGTCTAAATCTTAGACCATATCAGTTCCAAGTGTTGGCAACGCTCGGCCAAGTAGACCGGAATGCCCGTAGTGTGGCAAACGTCATCCCAGTGAGTGCTGAGTAAGCGAGAAGGATTGTTTCAAGTGTGGGTCTCTAGACCATTTTATCAGAGATTGCCTCGAGGTGGGTGAGAAAGAGAAGTCTCAGAATACAAGACCAGGAAGTATTGCTAGAGGAAGACCACAAAGAAACCCTGGAAATGAAATGAGGAACAAGAATTCACCTAGAGAGCAAACTGCGAGAGCTGAGGGTAGAGCACCGGTGAGAACATATGTCATTCGTGTTCGCGAAAAGGCATCCTCCCCTGACGTAATCACGGGTACATTTTCCCTCTATGATATTCATGTTGTAGCTTTAATTGATCCGGGGTCTACCCAGTTGTACATTTGCATGAAATTAGTCTCTAGTATGAGCATGCTTATAGAGTCTACTAAATTTGTAATAATAGTGTCAAATCCCCTAGGCAAGTATGTGTTGGTTGATAGAGTATGCAAAGGTTGCCCTTTGATGATTAGGGGTCATTGTTTTCCTACAAATCTCAAGCTATTATCGTTTGATGAGTTCGATGTCATCCTGGGGATGGATTGGTTAGTTACTTATGATGTATTAGTGAACTGTGGGAGAAAGTTTATTGAGTTAAAATATGAAAATGGGGATCTTATTCGTGTTGAATCAAATGAACAAGACAGATTGTCAGTAGTGATATCTTCCTTGTTGACTCGGAAGTATTTAAGAAAGGGGTATGAAGCTTACCTTGCATTTGTGAATACTAGAGAGACTGAGTTGAGAATTGAATCAGTGCCCATAGTATGCGAGTATCTAGATGTTTTCCCGAAGGAATTGCCAGGGTTACCTTCGATTAGAGAAATCGAATTTGAGATTGAGTTAGCTTCTGGTACTGCCCCCATTTCTATTGCTCCATACAGAATGGCTCCAACCGAGCTAAAAGAATTGAAGGCACAGTTGCAAGAACTAATGGATAAAGGCTTCGCAAGACCGAGTTATTGTCTGTGGGGTGCTCTGTGAAGAAGAAAGATGGTTCCATGAGGTTATGTATAGATTATCTACAACTCAACAAAGTAACTATGAAAAACAAGTACCCGTTGCCAAGAATCGATGATTTATTTGATCAATTGAAGGGAGCCACAATATTTTTCAAAACAAACTTGAGGTCTGGGTATTATAGTTGAGAGTCAAGGACTCGGATGTGCCGAAAACTGCATTTAGGACTAGGTATGGCCACTATGAATTTTTGGTCATGCCTTTTGGTTTAACAAATGCCCCTGCCATTTTCATAGATTTGATGAATCGTATTTTTCAGTCGTATTTGGACAAATTTGTAGTGGTCTTTATCGACGATATATTAATCTACTCTCGAGATGAGAACGAGCATGCTGAGCATTTGAGAACGGTTTTACAAATTTTGAGAGATAAACAATTATATGCCAAGTTCAGTAAAAGTGAATTTTGGCTTAAGGAAGTTGGATTTTTGGGGCACATCGTCTCGGGAGATGGAATCAGAGTCGACCCGAGTAAGATCTCAGCAATTGTAGATTGGAAGTCACCAAGGAATGTGACCGACGTTAGAGTTTTCTGGGCCTAGCTGGCTACTATAGACGTTTGTCAAGGGATTTTCAACGATAGCTACTCCGATGACGAGGTTGCTACAAAAAGATATGAAGTTTGATTGGACAGAAGAGTGCCAACAGAGTTTTCATAAACTAAAGGCGTTGTTGACTGAAGCTCCTGTTTTGGTGCAACCTGAGCCGTGAAGAGAATTTTTAGTTTACAGTGATGCATCCATGAATGGATTGGGTTGTGTACTTATGCAAGAAGGCAAGGTGATTGCATATGCTTCTAGACAATTAAAGTCGCACGAGAAGAATTCCTAACCCATGATTTAGAGATGGTTGTCGTTGTGTTTGCATTAAAAATATGGAGACACCATTTATATGGTGAAAGGTGTCGGATATTCACCGACCATAAAAGCCTAAAATACTTGATGACTCAAAAGGAATTGAATTTGAGGCAACGAAGAGGTTAGGGCTTATCAAGGATTATGAGCTAGTGATTGACTATCATCGGGGAAAGGCGAACGTGGTCGCTGATGCTTTGAGTAGAAAATCCTTGTTTGCGTTGAGAGCTATGAATACACGGATGGCTTTATCAGATGATGGTTCTATTCTAGCTAAGTTGAGGGCTAAACCATTGTTTCTTTAAGAGATTTGTGAAGCTCAGAAGGGTGACAGCGACTTACAAGCCAAAAGAGTTCAATGTGAGTCAAATGTCGAGTCGGACTTTCGAGTAAGTTCTGACGGATGCATGATGTTTCAAAATAGGGTCTGTGTACCTAGAAATGATGAGCTTATTCAGAAGATACTACATGAAGCACATAGTGGATGTTTGTCTGTACATCCAGGCAGCACGAAGATGTATAACAACTTGAGGAAGTGGTATTGGTGGCCGAGTATGAAGAAAGACATTTCTGAGTTTGTATCGAGATGCCTAATTTGTCAACAAGTGAAGGCTGAACACCAAGTACCTTTGGATCTACTTCAGCCTATTATAGTTCTCGAGTGGAAATGGGACAGTATTACTGTGGACTTCGTGACGGATTTACTATTGTCACCGAGGAGGAAAGATGCTGTGTGGGTCATAGTCGATAGACTTACGAAGTCAGCCCATTTCATACCAGTACAAGTCGATTATTCTCTTGACAAGTTGGTGGATTTGTATGTGTTAGAGATAGTGAGACTTCATGGAGTACCGTTGTCGATTATTTCGGATAGAGATTCGAGATTCACGTCACAGTTTTGGAAAAAGTTGCAAGAGGCTTTAGGCACAAAATTGAGTTTTAGTACAGCTTTCCATCTACAAACTGACGGGTAGTCAGAGAGAGTGATACAGATACTTGAAGACATGCTTCGATGTTCTGGTTTGGAATTCCAAGGTAATTGGGAAAAATACTTACCGTTGGTGGAATTCGCTTACAACAATAGTTTTCAGTCAAGTTTGAAAATGGTGCCTTATGAGGCATTGTATGGGCATAAGTGTCGAATGCCCTTGTATTGCACAGAACTCAGAGAGAATCAGATTCATGGGGTCGATTTGGTCAAGAAAACTAAAGAGTAAGTAAAGGTGATACGTGAATGTCTGAAAGCGGCCTCAGATAGACAAAAGTCCTATTCGGATTTAAAAAGGAGAGAGATTGAGTTCCATGTAGGTGATGAAGTGTTTCTAAAAGTATCACAATGGAGAAAAGTCCCCAGATTTGGCCGGAAAGGAAAATTGGGTCCGCATTTTATCGAACCTTGTGAAGTTACTGACAGGATAGGACCGGTAGCTTATTGTTTGGCCTTGCTACCTGAGCTGGAAAAGATTCACGATGTCTTCCATGTGTCCATGTTATGCCGATACCGTTCGGACCCTTCACATGTGATTGTACCATCAGAGGTAGAGATTCAACCGGACATGACTTATGGCGAAAAGCTAATTCAAAATTTGGCATGAGAGGTCAAACAGTTGAGAAACAAAAGTATAGCTCTTGTGAAAGTGTTATGGCAAAGACATGGAATAGAAGAGGCTTCATAGGAGCTCGAGGAGACCATGAGAAATCAGTATCCCAACCTTTTCACTAATAAGATTTTTTTAGGACGAAAATCCTTAAGGGGGAGAATTGTAACTGCCCAATTTAGGGGCTAGTCGGAATAGTGGTTTCGGAATCACTAATCCGAGGTCGAAGAAAATTATTTTTATGTTATTTTATGAGTTAAAGCATGACTATATAAGTGCATGAAAATTTTGGTGCTTTAATTTTAGCGATTTCATGCTTAATTGCGAAAAAGGACTAAATCGCATAAAGTGTGAAAGTTCTATTTTATAAGCTAAAGTGCCTAATAGCCACAGAATATTAATTGGAGACCTTTAATGTGTAAATAGACCCTTAGACATAAGGTGGCCAGCCATAGGGGACAAGAAAGTCAAAATTAGTCAAAGTTGGTAAGGATTTAGTGACTAAATTGATTATTTTATATCCCTTACTTCACTCATCTTCTTCCACCGAAAAGCACAAGAAAAATAGGGGTTTTAAAGCTCAAAAATTTCAGAAAACTCTTCTCTCTACAAGTAAGTGATTTTAATGATTTTTCTTGATGATAATTGTACTTTTAGAACCCCTAAAGCTTAAGATTTCTAATAAGGGGACTATTTTGTGAAATGGTGAAAAGTTTAGAGTTTTTCCATGTGAGATTTTAAGTTGTTTGCTGCATTTTTATGGAAGAAAATGGGTCTTAGTTGTTAGATGAACAACTTTTGTGAAAGGTGTTACCATGAAAACACCTAAAAGGACCTTTTTGTAAATGTTGTAAAATGTGAGGTAAATGTGTGAAATAATGAGTTTTGATGGTTTCCATAATAGAAATAAATGTTCCCCTAGGCTCGTTAAAGGGATAAATTTAATTAGAATTGATTTCTGAGCCTAGGGGTAAAATGGTCATTTTGCGAAAGTCTAAGGGCAAAATAGTATTTTTGCCAAAGCATGATTTTTTTAAATGTGTTAGTTAATGTGATAATTAAATGAGCTAATTTGCTATTATAGATCAAGAAGAACAAAGAATTAACCTCGATCGGGGAAAGAACAAAACATCGGATCGACAATCTAACCTATTTTGAAATCGAGGTAAGTTTGTGTGTAATAAATTCAACATTATGTTATTAAGCTTCTAAATGTTTGATAGTAGCGATGTTGTATAAAATTTCTATGAATTTTGAGTTATGATGTTAAATGAGAAAATGATGAGAATTGTAATGTGAAAGTCCCAGTTGGACTTTAATAAATGAGATATTAAGTTTATAGTGATATGAGAAAGGTAAGGTCCCGTATAAGACCATGTCCGGGACATGGCTTCGACACCGACTGGAGATCCCCCATAAGACCATGTCCGGGACATGGCTTCGGCACCGACTGGAGATCGTGCATAAGACCATATCTGGGATATGGCATCGGCATCAAATATGAGAATCGTGTAAGACCATATCCAGTATATGGCATCGACAAACGATAAGAGACCACGTACTGGATAATACCATATCAGGGATATGGCATCGGCATCTAGAAGTGACCCCACGTAAGACCACATCTGGGATGTGGCATTGGTGTTATAATTATGTGAATGAGGATGACTATATAACCTTGAATACCTTAAGTAATTTCCATGTGGTAAATGGTTAAGATTATGCTAGAGATGAGATTAATGCTAATACCGAGTGATGAGGTGATACAAGTATATTCGAGTATTTCATGAGAATGGTTCACGATATGAGGCATGTTATGTAATTGGTAAGAGTAATTACGAGTAAGTTATGGAAATGAGCTTAAGACTTGTGTTTTATTCAATGAAATAAATGAATGACATTATGTGTAACACCCTTTACCCATGTTCGAAGCTGGAACCGGATTTGAGGCATTACCTAACTTAACTAGCTTAAACATATTACATTGGGCTATAAAAATTTCTTTTTAACATAAAGATTTTCAATACAAACTCGTATTCTGCTCATTCTCGGCCTACGAGGCCCTAAACATACTTCCAAGTGGTTTCAGAATTATACCGGGAACTTTTATGAACTTAGAAAATTCTTCATCAAAACAGGGGCCACACGCCCGTGTTGTCCTAGGGGCACGCCCGTGTGCCCCTAAGACATGCCCGTGTCTTTCATCCGTGGTCGACACTGACTTATTTCAAATGGCCGGACACACACCCGTGTCCCTGGCCCCTGTCCCTCACATAGCCTCGACACGCCCGTGTCTTAGCCCGTGTGCCAAAACCTTGGCATTCTGTTTCTGATGTCATCATCTCATTATGGTCACACGGCCAAGGCATACGCCCATGTCCTTAGACCGTGTGTCGAATTAAATTTCACCTTGAAAGTGCAGACTTCACACGGCCTGGGCACACAACCATGTCCAAGGCCGTTCCTCCCACACGGCTGACACACGCGGCTGTGTCTCTGCCTGTGTGTTTACTACTGAGCATACTGACTTGAGAGCCTAGCATGCAAGGGGACACACAGTGTAACAGCCCGATTTAGGGGCCAGTCAGAATAGTGATCTCGAGATCACTAATCCGAGGTTAGAGAAATTATTTTCATGTTATTTTATGTATTATAACATGTTTATAAGGGTGCATGAAAATTTTGGTGCTTTAATTTTAGCGATTTCTTGCTTAATCGCGAAAAAAGACTAAATTGCATTAAGTGCGAAAGTTCTATTTTATTTGCTAGAGGTGACAAATAGCTATAGAATGTAAATTGGAGGTATTTAAAGTGCAATTATACCTTCTTAAGAGTGATGGACGGTCAAGGGGACAAGGAATTAAAAATTTGACAAGAGTTTGCGACTTTTGTTGACTAAATGAATAAAATAAGAGGAAACAAGAAAAGGCTATTATCTTTTCATTTAGTCTTCTTCTCCAACCGAATATATCATCAAAGGGAGGGCTTTGAAATCTTGAAAATTTCAGCAACTCATTTTCTCTACAAGTAAGTGATTTTGATGGTTTTAGTTGATAATTTTTATACTTTTGGAGTCCCCAAAGCTTAAGCTAGCTAATGAGGGGACTAATGTGCAATATGGTTGAAAGTATAGGGACTTGCCATGAGAGATTTTATGTTGGTTGCTGAGTTTTAAAGGAAGAAAATGAATGTTGGGAAGTTGAGAAACAACTTTTGTGAAAGGTGTTGTCATCAAAACACCTAATTAGGACTAAGATGCAAATGTTGTAATTTGTTCATTAATGCATGAAATAGTTGTAATTGTGAATAGTTGTAAGAGGATTAAATGTTCAGCTAGGCTTGTTTAATAAGAAAATGTGATGAAAAGTGATTTACGAGCCTAGGGACAAAATCATAATTTTGCCAAAGTATAAGGGCAAAATAGTCATTTTTTCCTAAGTGTAGATTATGATGTATTATGATTTATAAGTGATTAAATGAGTAAATTATATTGTTCTAGATCAAAGAAAACGAGATTCGGACCTATAACGGGAGAAAATAGACATGGACAAATAGGTCCCTTTCTACCTTTTCGATATGAGGTAAGTTCGTGTGCAAATGAGGCAATTACGTACGGGTTATTTAATATTCCAATGTTGTATGGAATGTATATTTATGCTATGAATGTATTAAATATGTTTTGACGAGATGTCAAGAGAATTGAATCTAAGAATAATAGGAAATGCAAATAGCATGATATGATGATAGTTAAGGTCCCGTGTAAGACCATATTGGAATATGGCCTCGGTGCGAGATATTGAATAAGACCATGTCAGGGACATGGCATCGATTTGATATTTCGTGTAAGACCCTAGCGAGGGCATGATGTCGATGTGATGTTATGTGTATGTGACTCAAAAATGTTATTTAACAATTTGAGTGATTCAACAGGTATGTTGAAAATGAAAAAGTATGTGGTTGTACCACGAGAGGTACAGGTATGTGTTAGAATTAAATTGTGGTGAATTCGATAGTTATTGTATAGTTTCGTATGAATGACGAAATAGTTATGTGAATGTATAATAATCACACTTGATGCTGGGCTAAGTGCGATACCACCTTATTACGTAACTACGATGGGCTGTGTGCGATACCATCATTTATATTGATATTTGGTGGGCTATGTGCGATACCACCGTAACTATTCTTTTGGTGGGATAAGTGCAATACCACCTTATTAAAGATCGAAGGTGGGCTAAGTGCGAAACCACCGAGTAATTTAGCATTGTGATTGGTTTAGTGATAAATTATGATGTGTTGTATCATGAGAATTTGTGGTGATAAGTGCAGGGAATGTATGTGAGCATTAAGCTCGAGATATGGTTAGAACGTGGTAAGAGACAGAATGAGTAAGCATTATGAAGGGTTGAATAGGTAACCATGAGTTTAGGAGTAAAACTCATTATAATACCTTGTGATGGAGTATAATCAATGAATATCAATAACTGATTATTATTTTTATATGAACTTACTAAGCATTATTGCTTACTCCTTTCCTTTGCCATCTCTTATAGGTTAACTTATCTAGCTCGGGTTTATCTAGCTCGGGTTGGAGATCGTCAGAGATGTTTTTACACTATCGAGTAAACACTTGGTATGAGGTTTCAAGTCCGTATGAGTTATGGCATGTATAGGGATAGTGTTTAAATTTGATTAAGTCATAATTGATATAGCCAAATGTGTTGGCCTAAGAGAGTTTATGGTTCAGTTGTGTATAGCTATAGATGATGGCTTAAGTAGGTTGTAATTATACCAAAAATAGTTCTCTCTCGTGTATGGGATGAAGACTTCATTTTATAGATTAAATATGATAATTCAAGAGTTATAATTGATGATATATGAAGTTTATGTGATGGTGTATGAATGTATGCAAGTGAGGGTGGCTAAATGGCTTGGAAAATAACCTTGAATTGGTCCACACGGGTAGACACACAGGCGTGTGTCTAGGCCATGTGTGACACACGGTCAGCCCCATGAGTGTGTGACTTGGCCGTGTGTCCCCTGCATGTTAGTGTTGTAAGTCAGTGTCGACCACGGGCTACCACACGGACGTGTGCCTAGGCCGTGTGACCCTTATGAGGCTGCTGACGTCACAAACAGAATACCCAAGGTTTTACACACGGGCGAGGACACGGGTGTGTCTAGGCCGTGTGGAGCACACGGGCCAAGCACACGGGCATGTGTCCGGCTATGTGAAAACCCCTGTAGGTTTGAAATGAAAATAAATCCCACACGGGGTAGGGACATGGGCGTGTGTGACCACACGGCCTGCCCGTACGGGCGTGTCCCATTTCACACGGGCTTGTGGCCCTTATTAGGTGAAAATTTTCTAAGTGTTTGAAAAGTTCCGGTTTGGTTCCGCGACATCCTGAGCGGGTGTAAAGGTTCTCGTTGACCCATGAATGGGATGTGGCATTGGTGAATGAAAAGTTTTAAATTGGAAAGAATTTTTATAGCCTAAAGTGGAATGATCAAGCAAGTCAAGTCCGGTAATGCCGCGTGCCTAGTTCCGGCATAGAGTCCGGGTAATGGGTGTTACATATGGCCGATCAACATGCCCATGGGGCTGACTGTGTGTTTCACACGGCCTCGACACACGCCCGTGTGTCTACTTTTGTGGACATTAAAAGGCTATATTCCAAGCCAAATGCCACCCTGCATTGTAAACGTGCTTACTCCAACTCATATCAACACAACTCATAACCTAAAGGCACTTCCAAGAACTCAATTCAAAACATTCATACAAGCATAAGCTTCATAATTTCATCCTCGTAGAATTTATATATACTTATCAAGTATTGGCCAAATTCCAATGACCATTTACAAAATGACTTTAATAACATACATAGCCAACACTTTGGCTAACAATTACGACCTAACAAAACACCCAAGTCCTATACATGCCATACTCAAAATAAGTCTAAATTGTTATACCAAAGTGATGTCGATAGTGTGATTTCCGAACTCCGACGTTCGACGTTCCTCAAGTTATCTTGGCAATTCTACAAGGAAAAAGGACAATAAAAAGAGGTAAGCATAAAGCTTAGTAAGTTTGCATGGAAATAAATAGCAACAAAAAGCTCATGATAAAATCCATCCATGACAATAGTTAACCATACACAAGGTTATAGGCTACTTGCCATACTTACTCATACTTGCCCTTATTTAGCACATACCATGCCACATGTCGTAATTATTTCTTCGTGAATCATTCACGAGTACCTGTATTCACTCATTCACATGTTTTTAGTACTAATCTCATTTCTATTTCCAAACTTATCTATTTATCCCATTAATTACTAGGGATACTCAAAGACGCATTTTCATCGTCATTAATATAAGTACAAAGCCAATGCCACACCCTAGATGTGGTCTTACATGCGGTCACCTCTGAATGCCGATGCCATATCCCGGATATGTTCTTACACGAAAATCTCACCTCAAGTATCGATGCCATATCTCGGATATGGTCTTATACGATTCTCATATTCAATATCGAAGCCATATCCCGGATATGGTCTTATACGGGATCTCAATTCGGTGCCGAGGCCATGTCTTGGACATGGTCTTATACGGGACCTTATCCATTTCATGTCTCGATGATAGCATTTTTACATTCATTATAGTCCACTAGGACTTCAACATCTCAACTTACTCATTCAACATCAAATACTCAATTTAGTAGAACATCATGTATCAATATAATACCAAATATTCTCAAACGTGCTAACATAACGTTTAATTTATCACATACAAACTTACCTCGATTTCAAAATAAGCTAGATCATCGATCTAGTCCGAGACTTTGTTCTTTTCCTGATCGAGGTAAACTCTTGGTTCTTCTTGCTCTATAATAGCAAATTAGCTCGTTTCAATGATCACATTAATAAAAAGCATTTTAATAATCATGCTTTGGCAAATATTACTATTTTGCCCTTAGGCTTTGGTAAAATGACCATTTTACCCCTAGGCTCGGAAATCGATTCTAATCATGTTTGACCTTCAACAAGCCTAGGTGAACATTTAATTCTCTTATGGCTATCATCAAAAACCAACATTTCACACATTTATTACAAACTTTATAACCTTTACAACAAGGTTCAATTAGGTGTTTTCATGGCAACACCTTTCACAAAAGTTGTTCATCTAACAACCAAGACTCATCTTCTTTCATAAAAATGCAGCAATTAACAATGAAGGCTTGTGACATCTCGGTTTCGGGCCTAGTTGGAATAGTGGTGCGAGACCACAAATTCGAGGTCTATGTATGAGTTTTTGAGGTTTATGTCATGTTTGCATGATAGTGTGAAAGTTTCATGAAGCAATTTTGTGAAATGCCGGTTGAATTGCCCAAAAGGACTAAATTGCAAAAGTTGCAAAATGTGAGATTCTAGAAGCTATTTGTGTGAAATGGCTTTAGAATATATATTAAAGGTCCTTAAATAGAAATTTTGCCCAATTTCTAATTTTGGACAAAATTGGGCATGAATGAGTTAAAATAGAAAGTTTATCAAAAAGGGCATTTTAGTCATTTAATAATTAAATGACTAAAAAGGGAGAAAAGATGACAAAAATTCATTCATCTTCTTCTCCAAGCTACCGAAATTTGAAGGAAGCCATTGTTAGGGCTCTTCAACTTTTCAAGCTAGCTAGTAACTGTATTCTAGCCCCGTTTTTTATATTCTTTGTATTTTTGAAGTCCCTGTAGCATGAGTAAGCTATTTTTAGCCATTTGATGAGCTATAATGGATGTTCAAAAATGTGGCCATGTATGACATGCATGTATTTTGATGTTTTATGGAAGATTATGAAAGCTTGATGTAGTAGAAACACCTTTTGTTAAGTGATTTTCCATGAAAATCATGTAGGGACTAGTTTTTGAAAGTTTTAAGTTTAGTCATACATGTGTGATTTAGTGAGAACTGATAAATGCTTTAGTTGAGTAAGTGATTCGGCTAAGCATGAAAGGCTAGAAAGTTGAATTAAAATCACTTTTCCGAGCATTGGGCCAAAAGTGTAAATATGAGAAAGTTTAGGGGCAAAAGAGTAATTTTGCCAAAGTATGAGATAAGTGTCAATTTAGTCAATGTGTGTATTGAATAAGCTAATTTATTCATTATAGATCAAGAAAGACGAAGCCCGAATCGAAACCGAGGCAAAAGCAAGGTGGTGGACTAAATTGCACGTTTCTATACTTTTGAGTATCGAGGTAAGTTTATGCGTAAACAAAGCATTCATACTTACAATTTGATAATGCTAGCTAGTGTGTAGCATGAATGAGAATGATTGAGAACCCATGTGGTTCAAGTGGAATGAATGTGGTAGACATTGTGAATGGATGAATGATTGAGTAAGTAGATTGTAAATGTGTAGTGATAATGCTAAATGGTGGGCTAAGTGCGATACCATCTTAATGCTTAACAACGATGAGCTAGGCTCTGTGTGATGCTATCGTTAAGTATACTTATCTAGTGGGCTAAGTGCGAGACCACTATGATTACCTTTGTGGTAGGCTAAGTGCGATACTACCTTATTAATTGATTGTGGTGGGCTAAGTGCGAAACTATCGAGGCATTGGCTGTGTGGATTAGCTGTGTAAATTAGCTGTGTGGTTGCATTATTGAGTAAAGTAGCTGCGTGAATAAGATTAGTTGTGTGGATTAGCTATGTGGATGTATTATCGAGAAATGATGTTATGTTGTATATTGTGAAAATGTGATATTGAATGCAGGGGTGCATTTCAATGGTTATGGGTATGTGACTCATGATGTGTTGGAAATGTGGTAAGGGATAGAAAGAGTAAGCATTGTTGTACATTATATGTTAGTATAATGCTTATTATTGTTTAGCTTATACTTTGATGCTTAATTGTTTATGTGTAAACTTACTAAGCTCAAAGCTTACTCCCTTTCTTTTCCCTTGTCTTATAGAGAAAAAGTGTTGAATCGAGATACGAGGATCAATTGGAAAACCTCTCACACTGTCAGCACACTCTGGTACATGAGACTCAATGTTTTGTATATGGCATGTATAGGGGCTAGACAAGTTAGTGAACTTTGTTGTAAATGGTTAAGATGTTTTGGTCTTTAGATGGATGATACATTTTGTATAATGCCATAGTTGTTGGCGATTCTACATTATATGAGAAGATGTAGTTATCTATGTGAGATTGTGTTTTTAATTGGATTGATTATGGATGAGTTGAATGAGTGCATGTTGTGTATGCTATAAGGGTGAGAAGAGCTTAGCAAATAACTTTGTTCTTGTCCATGTGGATAGACACACGGGCATGTGTCTAGGCCATGTGTGACACACGATCAGCCCATGGGCGTGTGACTTGGCCGTGTATCCCCTGCATGTTGAAATTTTAAGTTAGATTTGGTGACAAGCTAACCACACGGGCGTGTGTCTAGACCCTAGGCCGTGTGAGTGAAGTCAGTGTTCAACACAGTTGGAGAGCACAGGCGTGTACCCTAGCCGTGCGGTTTTGGCAGAATGCTTGGGTTTTTATACACGATTTGAGGACATGGGCGTGTGTGACTACACATGGGCGTGTGAGCCCTGTATAAAAGAGAAAAATTTTAAGGTTCGAAAAAGTTCCAGAATAGTCTCGAGAGCCCTCATGTGTATGAGTGAGGCCTCGTAAGTTGAGAATGAGGTTATTGAGATGACTAAGGAGAGTAGTCACGATGAGCCTAAGTGGCGATCAAGTAGTTTTATTTTTGTAATGCCTCGGGCCCGGTTCTGGTGTAAAACCTGGGTAAGGGGTGTTACAAGGCTCTCATGGCAAATTTCTAAACTCTTCACCATATTACAAATTAGTCCCCTCATTAGAAAGCTTAAGCTTTAGGGGTCCCAAAAGTACAACTATCGTCAAGAAAAGCCATTAAAATCACTTACTAGTAAGGAGAAGAGTTTGCTGAAATTTTGAGCTTTCAAAACCCATATTTGGCTGCCAAATTTTGGTGGAGGAGAAGAGAGAAAAAGATGATATTTTTCTCTTCTTTATTTTATTAATACAAGTCAATTTAGTCACCAACTTTTACCAACTTTAACTAATTTGTTTATCTTTGTCTCTTATGATCCCCTATGGCTGACCAACTATTTACCATGGGGCAAATTTCCTTTTAAAGACCTCCAATTTGAAATTTATGGCTATTTGGCACCTTTAGCTTATAAAATAGAACTTTCGCACTTTATGTGATTTAGTCATTTTTCGCGATTAAGCAAGAAATTGATAAAATTAAAGCACCAAAATTTTCATAGACTTATATCATCACACTATAACTCATAAAATATCATGGAAATAATTTTCTCTAACCTCATATTGTGATCCCGAGATCACTGTTCCATTATGAGTTTTATGTTGCTATTTATTCATGCAAACTTACTAAGCTTTCTGCTTACCCCTCTCATTTTCCTTTTCCTTGTAGTATTGCCAAGATAACTCGAGGATTGTGGGGCGTCGGAGTTCAAAATCACACTATCGACATCTCTTTGGTATACAAAGTTAGATTTATTTTGAGTATGGCATTTATAGGACTTGGGTATTTTGTTATGTCATATTTGTTAGCCAAAGTGTTGGCTATTTATGTTATCAAATTCATTTTGTAAGCGGTCATTGGAATTGAGCCAATACTTGATAGGTTTATATATATATTAAATGATGATGAAATTATGAAGTTTATGCTTGTGTGGATGCTTCGATTTGAGTTCTTAGAAGTGCCTTAGGGTCATGAGTTATGATGAATCGAGTTGGTATAAGTATGGTTGCTATGCAGGGTGGCATTTGGCTTGAAATATAGCCTTTTTAATGTCCACACGGGTAGAAACACGGGCGTGTGTCTAGGCTATGTGTGACACACGGCCAGCCCCACTGGAGTGTTGATCGGCCGTGTGTCCCCTTGCATGCTAGGTTTACAAGTCAATATGATCAGTAGTAAACACACGGGTAGAGACACGGCCATGTGTCTCAGCCGTATGGGAGGCACGGCCATGGACATGGGCATGTGCCCAGGCCGTGTGAAGTCTGCACCTAAAATTAGGAATTTAATTTGACACACGGTCTAAGGACACGGGTGTGTGTCTTGGCCGTGTGATCATAGTGAGGTGATGATGTCATAAACAGAATGTCATGGTTTTGGCACAAGGGCTAAGACACGGGCGTGTCAAGGCCGTGTGTGACCACACGACCTGCTGACACAGGCATGTCCCATTTCACACAGGCGTGTGGCCCCTGTTTAGACAAAAAATTTTAAGTGCACAAAAGTTTCCGGTTCAATTCCAAAACTCTCTGTATGCATGTTTGAGGCCTCGTAGGCCCATAATAAGGATGTTAAGCCTATGAATGAGAAGTCTTAAGTTGGAAATGAAATTTTAAATCCCAAAGTTGTATGTTCAAGCAAGTTAAGCCCGGTAATGCCTCGTACCCAGTTCCGGAGTTGAATACGGGTAAGGGGTGTTACACCAATGATGTCCATAATTCCTTAGCTGTTTTCTTAACACTATACGCTTCGTACAGTGCATCTGAAAATCCATTCAGGATGTAGTTTCGATGTAGGAAATCTGAATGTTTCCAAGCTTCAACAGCAGTGAAAGCAGTAACTTTATCTACTTCGCCCTCTTCAAATAAAACAACATTTTCTGTTGCCAAGTCTTATAATTTTGTCCAGAGAATATTGCAGGTTTCTCGTTGTCGCTTACAGTAGCCGCCACCGGTAAGACTAAGTTTTGGATTGAAGATTGTGTTTGAACCAAAGCTTCAGATTGCGAATTGATTGAATTGAGGGAGTCTCCATTTTTCTGTTAAAAAACAAAACCAGTATTAGAAATCTTATCAACTTTTGTTAGACGGCAGAAATCTAATAAAACCCGAAACAAAAGTTTATATGGTCTAATTAAAAATACAATAAAACAATGCATCAGGTAGGTAACCCTAAAAGAGAGGTGGTGCACTCGACACACTTAAATACCAAGTCTTTCAAGGAACCAATCCTAGACATGCATTCTCATATTGTCTTTTAATTCACCGTCGATAAATTTCTTTTAATTAAATCTAAAGCCACAATTAAGGCTACCATAAACAGAAAAAATTCCCTTTGATTTGTTAAACGGTAGAATAAAATTCTGAAATAAAATCAAAATTAATTTTGTTAAACAGCATGATTAAATCCCGAAACAAAATTATATCATTAAATCAAAATAAAATCTATTAAATGGCAGGAATAAATCTTGAAATAGAATTATTTGATTATTTCTTTGTTTGAAAAAAAAAACAATATCAAATAAACTCTTGTTAAACGGCGGGAATAAATCCTGAAATAGATTTTATTTAATTTAATTTCGAATTTGGAAACAAAATAAAATCAAATAAAATCTTGTTAAACGGCGAGAATAAATTCTGAAATAGATTTTATTTAATTTAATTTCTTGTTTTTTGCAACAAAATCAAAATGTAATAAATCCATTGAATGGGAGGAATCAATCTCGAAATGGATTTTATGTTACTCGTTTTTGGAAATAAAACAAATTTGGAATAAAATCGTTGAACGACGAAAATCAATCCCGAAACAAAATTTTCTTTTTATTTTTCTCATTTTTGGAAATAAAATAAATTTGGAATAAAATCGTTGAAGGGCGAGAATCAATCTCGAAACAATTTTTTTATTTTACTCATTTTTGGAAATAAAACAAATTTGAAATAAAATCGTTGAATGGCAGGAACCGATCTCGAAACGATTTTATTTTACTCGTTTTTGGAAATAAGACAAATTTGGATTAAAATCGTTGAACAGTAGGAATCGAGCCCGAAATGATTTTATTTTACTCATTTTTGGAAATAAAACAATTCTAGAATAAAATCATTGAATGATAGGAATCAATCCCGAAACGATTTTTATTTTACTTTAAATTTCCCGTTTGGAAATAAAATCAAATTAATGGAATAAAATCCATTGAACAGCGAGAATCAATCCCAAAACAGATTTTACCTATTTTTAATTTGGAAACAAAATCGAATAAAATATGTTAAATGGTGGGAAAAATCCCGAAACAAATTTTATTAGTTTTTAATATTTATTTGAAAATAAAAAGTAATAGAAGAAAAAAAGAAATCTATTGAACGGCGGGAAAATACCGAAACAGATTTATTTTAAAAAATGATTTTCGAAAAAATATATAATTTTTTTTCTTTTTCGCCTTGGTGTTGTGTCGGATTAGAAAATACCAATTAAGCATCTCTTTCTTAAGATTGTTGGACAAAACACGTTAGCAAACAAAAATAATTAATTATAAATAAACACATATAATATAAAATATGAACATAATTATTTATAGTTAATTTATCAAATATGAAAATCAAATAAAACCATAATAAACAATTGAAAAAAAGGAGAATTGAGATTTTACGAAGCGTTGAGGCTCGTGAAACACAGTTTCTTTAAGACAGATTCGGCCGCTCCTACAGTACTTGGAGTAATGTTGGTCGAAAGTCTCCCAGGATACAACAACAGTAGTGATCAAAGTAGTAGCACCTCTGTAACAGCTTGATTTAGGGGCTAGTCAGAATAGTGGTCTCGGGACCACTAATCTGGGGTCAGAGAAAATTATTTTAATGTTATTTTATGAGTTATAAATGATTATTAAGGTGCATGAAAATTTTGGTGCTTTAATTTTAGCGATATCATGCCAAATAGCTATTGAATTTTAATTGGAGACCTTTAATGTGCAATTAGACCTTTCTAAAGGTCATGGCCGGCCATAGGGGGACAAAGAAGTCAAAATTGGTCAAAGTGGGTGTAGTAGGTTGATTAAATTGATGAAAAAAAAATAAAGAAAGAAAAGATATCATCTTTTCTCTCCATCTTCTCCACCGATACAAGCAAAATAGGGAATTGAAAGGTCAAAAATTTCAGCAAACTCTTCTCCTTGCAAGTAAGTGTTTTAGTGATCATTTCTTGATAATATTTGTACTTTTGGAACCCCTAAAGTTTAAGCTTTCTAAAGAGGGGACTATCTTGCAAAATGGTTGAAAGTTTAGAGTTTTGTCATGTGAGCTTGTAATATCCCGGGTTAGGGGGGCTATTTTGTTGTTGCATGTTATTGCCTGTATGTGGTGTGCTGTGTGCTATTTTTATGTCTTAGGGGCTTAATTATAGCCTAGGTGTATGCCCGAGTGTTAAGGAGAATTTTTGTTTTTAGGCTCTATAGGAGAGGAGCTGAGGAAGCTGGGGTTTTTATTTTATTTTTGGTGTTTAGTAGCACAAATGAGGAGCTAGCAAAGTGGCAAGGGGGGACGCCACATGGAGCTTGGTATGGCGTCAACATCAAGGGGTGGAGGTCCAGTGTTCGAGCAGCAGGATTCCCCATTTTGGCTCTTATTTTGGACGGCATGGAGGAAGAGTTAGAAGGCAATTCGAATTCTTCCTTGGACTTGGTCCACCCATTCAAATGGAAGGAAGAGAGGAAAAAGTGGAGGAAGACTTGGTCACCACATTTCAAATGAGTGGAGGGGAATTAATGGAGGGATTTGGCCGAATTTTTGGGGCTTGGAGTGGGGGGAAGTGACGGCATAGTGGGAAGAGGTGCTAGCCGAATTTCATTTTTGCATTTTTGGCATTTTGGGGTTGTTTCGGTCAAGAGTAGTAAACTACTTTCTTCCCATTTTGTCAAGTGTAGCCGAATTTTCAAGTGTGTACTTTGTTCGTTTTTCTTTCTTGTGGAAACCGAAACTAGCACCCATTCTTTTCCTACTTTCCTCTTTCTTCTCTTGGAACCTGGGTAGCCGAAACTGCTTTACTCCCTTTTGATTTGTGTTAGCCGAATGTTATCTCCTATACCATCTTCTTGTTCCCCATTTTGTTGAGCCGAAACTTGTCTTCCAAAGCATTCTTCTCCATCCCTTTTCTTGCTCAAAACCGAAAGTCACCTCCCAAAATATTTCCATCATTTCTTTTCTTCCCAAAACCTTAAGCCGAACTTTTCTTCTATTGATTGCCGATTTCCCTCTTCTTCCTAAACCATCTTGCCGAAATTCCATTGCCACTCTACTCTCATATCACAATTATTTTCTTTCTTCTTTCATTCTGAATCGGTCACAAGGGTGTTAATCAGCTAAAAAGCAAATTCTCCTTCTTTATTCCAAGTGTTAGCCGAATTTATACACCCCTTTCTTGTGATCTTTTGGCCGAACATCAGTGGTATTTTGGAAGCCTTGCTTTAATCGTTGGTGGTGGTAAGTTTTGGCCGAATGGCTATTTCTTCTCTTTTCTGTTCTTAATCGTTTGGATTGATTAAGAGCCGAATGTGGCCTTATGGTGAGTGCTAATCATTGGTTTTGGAACCCATTCCATTATAGGTCATTCGGACTTTGGATACAATCTGGTGAAACCTCCGTTCTCCGATTAGCCAAGTGGGGTAAGGATTGGTAAGTGTTAGTGCTATTAGTTGATTCTTTATCTCGTGTAGCCAAGCTTTTAAAGATTGATAGTCTCTTTTGAAGGCAGCCGGGTGTTGAGGAAGGAACCACTGTGGGTTCGGATTTGGTAGGAAATCAAATCAAGTGAAGGTAATGGCTTAATGTTGATCCCTTGGTTATGGGTTGTTGGTCGAATGTCTTAGTTGTCTAACCCCTATATGGGCCGATTGTAGGAGCTAGTCATCGAAGGGATCTAGATCGCTTTGGTTGGGATTTCTAGACTCGTAACTATCAGGTGTGTATACTAACACACTTATATTTAGTAATATTGTTAATAACCTGTGCAATGTCTAATGAAACAGTGGTGACTGTTATGATACCCTCATGGGTATGATTTTGGACTCGGGTAAGTCAGTATCATTATTGTTATAAATTTATTAATGTTTGATATGATACCATGGTTATGGTTATATGTGACATGGGATTGGAGATTAGATATATTTGTATGACATGCATGATTGTATGATATGCATGATTATATAAGCATGGTATGTTGATGGGTGATACGAGAGGAGGGAGCAGTGATGTATCGTGCTGACGAGCACCAGTGCTTTGGTACCACACATTGTGTCTTTGGGACACCAGAGGTTTGGCACCTCATTGCGACTTGTCCCTGTGGTTTGACCACCGTGGGTTGGCCCCACTTGAGATATGGGATCGTCTGCTAGTGTTTTGGTAACACACGATGGGTTGGCCCCATCATCATTGGATTTGTGACTTCGGTCACCAGTGCTTTGGTAGCACAATTGTGTCTTTGGGACACCAGTGCTTTGGTAGCACATTGACGGATATCGTGTCTTTGGGACACCAGTGCTTTGGGAGCACATTGTGACTATATGTCACCAGTGGTTTGGCACCACCAGTGGTTTGGTACCACACGGGGTAGAAAAGGCGATATGGATGGTTAGGATTGGGTTGCATTAATCATGTTGCTATGTATGATGTGTGTTAGCATGTTGTTTTCTTGGGAGCGGGATTTACACACTGAGTCACTCGACTCACCCTCTCCTTTGACATTTCAGGTGACTCGTAGACGCGGACTTGGAGCCGGGATGGACTCGGGGTGCACATGCCATGCTGAATAAAGTTTTACTCAGACTCTAGAACTTTTGGTACTTTAGCTTATTACTTTAAATTGGGTTTTATTTCGGATTGTAAAAGGCCTTTTAAGTTATGTTTTATGCTGTCTATGTTTTAAGTTGATTTTGATATGCCTTAACAAAATAACTCGGAATAAATTTTACTAAAATTTGGAAAGATAATGTTTTCAAACTATAGCGCAATGTGTTTTTAACTATACCATCGGGTATCACACTAAGTCTTTTTGATAAACAAATTCAACTGGTTTCCAATTCTAACTTGTAATTCACCTAAGTTTAAAAGTGTTTTATGTATCACTAAGAAACTACTGAGGTTTTAAATGGTTTGAACTCGTTTTAACTATACACTCTGGCTAAGTTTTCCAAAATCTCCGGGTTTCGAATACATCAACTGTTTTTCAAATAAGACTACCCAAATTTGTTTCAAGTACACCATGTTTTCATCCGACTTCTAAACGAAAAATCTGAACCTATTAGAAACAATTTTCCCCGTAGCATACCAGATTCGGACGTGGTGTCTTGTCCGGGTTTGGGGTGTTACATTTGTGGTATCAGAGCCAAGTTCAAAGGCTCGGCTGTGGGCCTGAGGCCCAAAATGGTTTTCAAAAGTCTGTTTAAATGTTTGTTTGAAAGTATGGTTTTGAAAGGCATGGCACCGAGTCTCCGGCACCAGTTCGCCCAGGTAAGTACCCCGGACTATTCTTTGTGAATTGATTGGATATGATGTGATGACTAGCAATAGTATACTACCTTAGAGATTGAAACTGATAGGATTCTGTGAACTTGCGAAAACAAACCCTCTTTAATGTTCATAAGACTTGCTTTTTAAACAAGTGAAATAAATACTGATGCATAAAATTCTCTAATCAGATACGTAGAAAGATTAGTCATGAGCACTCGAGGAGGACGTGGTCGTAATACTCGTGGTAGAGGTAGGGGTAGAATGACAGTTTCTGAGCCCGTAGGATCGGGGCAGGGTTCAGAAAATGAGGTACCGGTTCCGCCACCAGCTGGAGGTGGTGAGTTCCAAGATCAGACTGGAGACGACGCAGTGTCACAGGCGATGCTGCGAGTGTTGGAAAGGGTAGCTGGGGCTAGTGGTGGTGCAGGAGTTAGGAAATCAGTTCCTGAACGACTCCGGGCTAATGGGGCCGAATTCTTCCGAGGTGTTTCTGGTGTTGCTCCTAGCACTGCTGAGTACTGGCTGGAGGCAACTGAGCGGATCATGGATGATCTGGACTTGACAACTGAAGAGAAGCTGAAGGGTATCGTATCGCTTCTCCGAGATGAGTCATATCAGTGGTGGCTCACGGTTCGGGACAGTGTGGCTGCAGAGGATCTGACGTGGGATTATTTTCGGGCTGCTTATCAAAAGAAGTACATCGGGGCTAGTTACATCGACTCCCAAAGAAAGGCATTTCTGAGGCTTGTTCAGGGGAGTAAATCTGTTGCGGAGTACGAGGCTGAGTTCCTGAAGTTGAGTAGGTATGCCAGGGGCATTGTAGCCACTGAGCATGAGAGGTGTGTTCGTTTCGAGGATGGTCTGCGAGACAAGTTGAGGCTGCTGATTGCTCCTCAGCAGGAGCGCGAGTTTGCTGTCTTAGTTGAGAAGGCTAAAGTAGCCGAGGGTGTCAAAGAATCAGTAAGACAGAGTATGGACAGGAGTAGGCTTAAGAGGAGCTTTGGGTCTTCTGGTTCGTCTGGTAATCCGCAGAAGAGGGCTAGACCGAGTGGGCAGAATCAGTCTGCTAGGTTTGTTGCTGCGAGGCAGGGACCACCGCAGTGTAATCAGTGTGGGAAATCTCATTGGGGTGGTTGTTGGATTGGTGGTAAAGGGTGCTTCGAGTGTGGTTCTCTGGAGCATCGCATTAGGGACTGTCCGCGTAGGATGGCCAGGATTCAGTCTGAGAGTCAGGGCCGTAATCAGTTCAGAGGTAATGGACCGCCACCGCAGAGGGGCCGTGGTAATGGCAGAGGTGGTTATGGGTCTGGTCGGGGTCGTGGAGCACCGGGCAGAGGTGCAGGTAGTTCTGATGCTAGACAGCCTGGATTGGTATATGCTGCGAGGCGCCGAGAGGAGGGCGACGCACCAGACGTCATAACCGGTACGTTCTTGATTTTTGGTACTCCTTTATACTGCTTTAATTGATGTGGGTTCTACGCACTCTTATGTTGCCAGTAGTATAGTAGAGACAATGGACTTAGACTCTGAGATATCTTCTAGGCAGATGACTGTGATTAGCCCTCTAGGTCACTCTGTAGTAGTAGATAAACTGTTTAGAGAGGTACCCCTAGAACTCCAAGGGGTAGTGTTTGCTGCTGATCTGATGGAACTGCCGTTTGGGGAGTTCGATTTGATTCTTGGGATGGATTGGTTGGTTAAGTACCAGGCGAGGCTGGATTGCGCGGCCAAGCGCATGGTTCTTAAGTTGGGTGATGGTGTAGAGGTGGCTATGATAGGTAATAGGAGAGATTACTTATCAAATGTGGTATCTGCTTTGAAAGTGGAGAAGATGGTCAGGAAGGGCTGTGAAGCGTATGTGGTTCATGTGTATGCCTTGGAGGCTAAAGAGTCTGCAGTTGAGAAGGTTCGTACTGTTAAGGAATTTGCTGATGTGTTTCCTGAGGAACTTCCGGGTTTGCCGCCAGATCGTGAGGTAGAGTTCGGGATTGATCTGTTACCCGGGACTGCGCCAGTGTCTATTGCTCCGTATAGGATGGCACCAAAGGAATTGGTGGAGCTTAAGGCTCAGATCCAGGAGTTATTGGATCGAGGTTTTATCAGGCCAAGTGTTTCGCCGTGGGGTGCGCCGGTTCTTTTCGTTAAGAAGAAAGATGGCACGATGCGGATGTGCATAGACTACCGCCAGTTGAACAAGCTGACGATTAAAAACAAGTATCCGTTGCCACGGATAGATGACTTGTTTGATCAGCTGAAGGGTGCTGCGGTATTCTCTAAGATTGATCTGAGGTCTGGGTACCATCAGCTAAAGGTTAAGGAGGCTGATATCCATAAAACAGCGTTTCGGACTCGGTATGGGCACTACGAATTCCTGGTAATGCCATTCGGGTTGACTAACGCACCGGCAGCGTTTATGGATATGATGAACAGGGTGTTTCAGCAGTATCTAGATTAGTTCGTGGTGGTTTTTATAGATGACATTTTAGTGTACTCAAGGACAGAGGAAGAGCATGATAAGCATTTGAGGGTGGTGCTGCAGATTCTGAGGGAAAAGCAACTCTATGCTAAGTTCAGTAAGTGCGAGTTCTGGCTTAGAGAAGTGACGTTTTTGGGTCATGTAGTGTCAGCAGAGGGAATTCGAGTAGATCCTCGTAAGATTGAGGCTGTTTTGGATTGGAAGCCACCTAGGACAGTGGCTGAGATTCGTAGTTTTCTGGGTTTGGCCGGATACTACAGAAGGTTTGTTGAGGGTTTCTCGTTGATAGCAGCGCCGATGACCAAGTTGTTAAGGAAAGAGGTTCCGTTTGTTTGGACTGAGAAACAGCAGGAAAGCTTTGATAAGTTAAAGAAGATCTTGACTGAAGCTCCGGTTCTAATTCAACCTGAGGCTGGTAAGGAATACACAGTCTATTGCGACGCATCACATACGGGTCTGGGTTGTGTGCTGATGCAAGAAGGTAAGGTTGTGGCTTACGCTTCTCGACAGCTGAGGCCACATGAGGTCAACTATTCGACGCACGATTTGGAGCTAGCGGCTGTAGTTTTTGCCCTAAAGATTTGGAGGCACTACTTGTATGGAGAGAGATCAATAGTCTACACCGATCACAAGAGTCTGAAGTATCTACTGACTCAGAAGGATTTGAATTTGAGGCAGCGTAGATGGGTTGAGTTGCTGAAAGATTACGACTGTTCCATCGAGTATCACCCGGGCAAGGCTAACGTGGTGGCAGACGCGTTAAGCCGTAAGGTTGTTTCAGACTTAAGAGCATTGTTTGCCCATTTGAGCTTGTATGACGACGGGAGTATTTTGGCAGAGCTGCAGGTTAAGCCTACTTGGATTGAGCAGATCAGGGAGAAGCAGTTAGGGGATAAGGTTCTGAGTGCGCGAAGGTTGCAAGTGCAGAATGGTGGTTTGGAGGGTTACAGCTTGTCTAGTGATGAGGTTCTGTGTTTTCAGGGTAAGGCTTGTATGCCTAAAGATGTTGAGCTGAGGCAGAAGATTCTTCAGGACGCACATAGCAGTCCTCATGCTATGCATCCTGGAGGTAGCAAGATGTATAAGGATCTGAGAGAGCAGTTTTGGTGGCCTGGGTTGAAGAAAGAGGTAACAGAGTTTGTTGGGAAATGTCTGACTTGTCAGCAGGTCAAGGCTGAACATCAGTTGCCATCGGGTTTGCTTCAGCCTGTGAAGATTCCGCAGTGGAAGTGGGAAAGGATAACCATGGATTTTGTCAGTGGGTTACCGCTTACGCCAAGCAAGAAGGATTCAGTTTGGGTAGTGGTGGATCGTCTGACTAAATCAGCTCACTTTATTCCAGTGAGGGTTGACTACTCACTTCAGAAGCTAGCGAAGCTGTATGTTTCAGAGATAGTGAGGTTGCACGGTGTGCCAGTTTCGATAATCTCGGATAGGGATCCCAGGTTTACTTCAAGGTTCTGGAAAGCATTGCATCAAGCATTGGGTACTCGTTTAGATTTCAGCACGGCTTTCCACCCGCAGTCTGACGGACAATCAGAAAGGGTCATTCAGATCTTAGAGGACATGCTGAGAGGTTGTGTCTTGGATTTCAGGGGTAGTTGGGAGGAGTTTCTACCGTTGGCCGAGTTTGCCTACAACAACAGTTACCAAGCGAGCATCAAGATGGCTCCGTATGAGGCGTTGTATGGTAGGAAGTGTCGCTCACCTACATGTTGGACAGAGTTAGGGGAACGTCAGTTGTTAGGACCTGAGTTAGTAGCTGAGACTGAGGACAAGGTTAAGTTGATTCAGGCTCGATTAAAGGAAGCTTCGGACCGGCAGAAGTCTTATGCCGATCTTAAGCGAAGAGATATAGAGTTTGCTGTTGGGGATCGAGTGTTTCTGAAGGTCTCGCCTTGGAAGAAGGTTCTGAGGTTCGGGAAGAAAGGTAAGCTAAGTCCGAGGTTCATTGGGCCGTATAAGGTGTTGAGGCGAGTTGGACCAGTAGCGTATCAGCTTGAGTTGCCAGCAGAGCTTAGTCAGATTCATGACGTTTTTCACGTTTCGATGCTTCGGAGGTATCGTTCAGATCCGTCGCATGTGGTAGCAGTGGAAGAGATCGAGGTGAATCCAGACTTGTCTATGGAAGAAGAACCTGTGCAGATTCTTGATCGGGATGTGAAGGTTCTGCGTAGGAAATCTGTGCCTTTGGTTAAGGTACTTTGGCGGAATCATGGTGTAGAAGAAGCGACGTGGGAACCCGAGGATATGATGAGACAGCAATACCCGCAACTCTTTTGACCAGGTAATTTCGAGGCCGAAATTATTTTTAAGGGGGGTAGAACTGTAATATCCCGGGTTAGGGGGGCTATTTTGTTGTTGCATGTTATTGCCTGTATGTGGTGTGCTGTGTGCTATTTTTATGTCTTAGGGGCTTAATTATAGCCTAGGTGTATGCCCGAGTGTTAAGGAGAATTTTTGTTTTTAGGCTCTATAGGAGAGGAGCTGAGGAAGCTGGGGTTTTTATTTTATTTTTGGTGTTTAGTAGCACAAATGAGGAGCTAGCAAAGTGGCAAGGGGGGACGCCACATGGAGCTTGGTATGGCGTCAACATCAAGGGGTGGAGGTCCAGTGTTCGAGCAGCAGGATTCCCCATTTTGGCTCTTATTTTGGACGGCATGGAGGAAGAGTTAGAAGGCAATTCGAATTCTTCCTTGGACTTGGTCCACCCATTCAAATGGAAGGAAGAGAGGAAAAAGTGGAGGAAGACTTGGTCACCACATTTCAAATGAGTGGAGGGGAATTAATGGAGGGATTTGGCCGAATTTTTGGGGCTTGGAGTGGGGGGAAGTGACGGCATAGTGGGAAGAGGTGCTAGCCGAATTTCATTTTTGCATTTTTGGCATTTTGGGGTTGTTTCGGTCAAGAGTAGTAAACTACTTTCTTCCCATTTTGTCAAGTGTAGCCGAATTTTCAAGTGTGTACTTTGTTCGTTTTTCTTTCTTGTGGAAACCGAAACTAGCACCCATTCTTTTCCTACTTTCCTCTTTTCTTCTCTTGGAACCTGGGTAGCCGAAACTGCTTTACTCCCTTTTGATTTGTGTTAGCCGAATGTTATCTCCTATACCATCTTCTTGTTCCCCATTTTGTTGAGCCGAAACTTGTCTTCCAAAGCATTCTTCTCCATCCCTTTTCTTGCTCAAAACCGAAAGTCACCTCCCAAAATATTTCCATCATTTCTTTTCTTCCCAAAACCTTAAGCCGAACTTTTCTTCTATTGATTGCCGATTTCCCTCTTCTTCCTAAACCATCTTGCCGAAATTCCATTGCCACTCTACTCTCATATCACAATTATTTTCTTTCTTCTTTCATTCTGAATCGGTCACAAGGGTGTTAATCAGCTAAAAAGCAAATTCTCCTTCTTTATTCCAAGTGTTAGCCGAATTTATACACCCCTTTCTTGTGATCTTTGGCCGAACATCAGTGGTATTTTGGAAGCCTTGCTTTAATCGTTGGTGGTGGTAAGTTTTGGCCGAATGGCCATTTCTTCTCTTTTCTGTTCTTAATCGTTTGGATTGATTAAGAGCCGAATGTGGCCTTATGGTGAGTGCTAATCATTGGTTTTGGAACCCATTCCATTATAGGTCATTCGGACTTTGGATACAATCTGGTGAAACCTCCGTTCTCCGATTAGCCAAGTGGGGTAAGGATTGGTAAGTGTTAGTGCTATTAGTTGATTCTTTATCTCGTGTAGCCAAGCTTTTAAAGATTGATAGTCTCTTTTGAAGGCAGCCGGGTGTTGAGGAAGGAACCACTGTGGGTTCGGATTTGGTAGGAAACCAAATCAAGTGAAGGTAATGGCTTAATGTTGATCCCTTGGTTATGGGTTGTTGGCCGAATGTCTTAGTTGTCTAACCCCTATATGGGCCGATTGTAGGAGCTAGTCATCGAAGGGATCTAGATCGCTTTGGTTGGGATTTCTAGACTCGTAACTATCAGGTGTGTATACTAACACACTTATATTTAGTAATATTGTTAATAACCTGTGCAATGTCTAATGAAACAGTGGTGACTGTTATGATACCCTCATGGGTATGATTTTGGACTCGGGTAAGTCAGTATCAATATTGTTATAAATTTATTAATGTTTGATATGATACCATGGTTATGGTTATATGTGACATGGGATTGGAGATTAGATATATTTGTATGACATGCATGATTGTATGATATGCATGATTATATAAGCATGGTATGTTGATGGGTGATACGAGAGGAGGGAGCAGTGATGTATCGTGCTGACGAGCACCAGTGCTTTGGTACCACACATTGTGTCTTTGGGACACCAGAGGTTTGGCACCTCATTGCGACTTGTCCCTGTGGTTTGACCACCGTGGGTTGGCCCCACTTGAGATATGGGATCGTCTGCTAGTGTTTTGGTAACACACGATGGGTTGGCCCCATCATCATTGGATTTGTGACTTCGGTCACCAGTGCTTTGGTAGCACAATTGTGTCTTTGGGACACCAGTGCTTTGGTAGCACATTGACGGATATCGTGTCTTTGGGACACCAGTGCTTTGGGAGCACATTGTGACTATATGTCACCAGTGGTTTGGCACCACCAGTGGTTTGGTACCACACGGGGTAGAAAGGCGATATGGATGGTTAGGATTGGGTTGCATTAATCATGTTGCTATGTATGATGTGTGTTAGCATGTTGTTTTCTTGGGAGCGGGATTTACACACTGAGTCACTCGACTCACCCTCTCCTTTGACATTTCAGGTGACTCGTAGACGCGGACTTGGAGCCGGGATGGACTCGGGGTGCACATGCCATGCTGAATAAAGTTTTTACTCAGACTCTAGAACTTTTGGTACTTTAGCTTATTACTTTAAATTGGGTTTTATTTCGGATTGTAAAAGGCCTTTTAAGTTATGTTTTATGCTGTCTATGTTTTAAGTTGATTTTGATATGCCTTAACAAAATAACTCGGAATAAATTTTACTAAAATTTGGAAAGATAATGTTTTCAAACTATAGCGCAATGTGTTTTTAACTATACCATCGGGTATCACACTAAGTCTTTTTGATAAACAAATTCAACTGGTTTCCAATTCTAACTTGTAATTCACCTAAGTTTAAAAGTGTTTTATGTATCACTAAGAAACTACTGAGGTTTTAAATGGTTTGAACTCGTTTTAACTATACACTCTGGCTAAGTTTTCCAAAATCTCCGGGTTTCGAACACATCAACTGTTTTTCAAATAAGACTACCCAAATTTGTTTCAAGTACACCATGTTTTCATCCGACTTCTAAACGAAAAATCTGAACCTATTAGAAACAATTTTCCCCGTAGCATACCAGATTCGGACGTGGTGTCTTGTCCGGGTTTGGGGTGTTACAGAGCTTTTAAGTTGTTTGCTGCATGTTTATGGAAGAAAATGGGTTTTAGTTGTTAGATAAACAACTTTTGTGAAAGGTGTTATCATGAAAACACCAAAAAGGACCCTTTTGTAAAAGTTGTAAAATATGTGGTAAATGTGTGAAATAATGAGTATTGAGGGTTGCCATAAGAGTAATAAATGTTCACCTAGGCTCGTTAAAGAAAGAAATTTGATTAGAATTGATTTCCGAGCCTAGGGGTAAAATGGTCATTTTGTGAAAGTCTAAGGGCAAAATGGTAATTTTTCCAAAGTATGATTATTGAGATGTGTTGATTAGTGTGGTTATTAAATGAGCTAATTTGCTATTATATAGATCAAGAAGAACGAGGGATTAACCTCGACCGAGGAAAAGGCAAAGTATCAGACTAGATCGGTAATCTAGCCTATTTTGAAATCGAGGTAAGTTTGTATGTGATAAATTCAACATCATGCTAGTATGTTTGAGAATGTTTGATATTATAATGATGCATAACATTTCTATGAAATTGAGTAATGGTGTTGAATGAGAATACTATTATCGAGACATGAGATGGATAAGGTCCCGTGTAAGACCATGTCCGGGACATGGCCTCGGCACCAAATTGAGATTCCGTATAAGACCATATCTGGGATATGGCATCGGTATTGAATATGAAAATTGTATGAGACCATATCTGGGATATGGCATCGATAATTGATGTGAGATCCCGTATAAGACCATATCTGGGATATAGCATCGCTACTCAGAGGTGGCCTTATGTAAGACCACATCTGGGATGTGGCATTGACTTCGTAATTGTGCGAATGACGATGAACATGTATCTTTGAGTAACCCAAGTGATTTAGTGGGATAAATAGTTGAGCTTGAGATAGAAATGAGATTAGTGCTAAAGCTATGTGATTGAGTGATTACAGGTACCCGTGAGTAATTCACGAGAAATTGTTTAAGATACGTGACATGGTATGTAAGTAATAAGAATAAGCAAGAGTAAGCTATGGCAAAGTACTTAAGATTTTGCATTTTATCCAATGCCATGATTGCATGATATCATGAGCTTATGTTGTTATTTATTTTTCATGCAAACTTACTAAGCTTTATGCTTACCCCTCTCATTTCCATTTTTCTTGTAGTTTTGCCAAGTTAGCTCAAGAATTCGTGGAGCGTCGGAGTTTGGAAATCACATTATCAACTACTCTTGGTATATCAAAGTTAGATTCATTTTAAGTATGACATGTATAGGATTTGGTCTCTTTTGTTATGTCATTTTTGAAAGCCAAAGTGTTGGCTATTAATGTTATACACTCATTTTGTAATTGGCCATTGGGGATTGGCCAATATTTGTCAAGTTTCATACATTTAATGATGATGAGTTTTATGAGGTGAAAATTCATGCAATTGATGGAGTAAAAATGTGAAGTGTATGAATGATGTTTTAGTGATTCTTCATAGTGTATTATTGCCATGTTATGTGTTGCTTGTGTTGGTATATGTGTGTTTATGTTTCGGGGTGGCAATTGGCTTGGAAAATTGCCTTCTAATTGTCCACACAGGTAGACACACAGGCGTGCGTCTAGGCCGTGTGTGACATACGGGCATGTGTCTAGGCCGTGTGTGACACACGGTCAACCCCATGGGTGTGTTGATAAGCCGTGTGTCCCCTGTATCAAATTTGTGAGAATTCGATTCGTCACACGGGCCAGCACACGGGCGTCTGCCTAGGCCGTGTGCCCTTAAGAGGTTGCTGACGTCATAAATAGAATACTCGGGTTTTTTACACACAGGTGAGGACACGGGCGTGTCTAGGCCGTGTGAGGGACACGGGCGTGTGTCCGACCGTGTGAAAACCCCTGTAGGTTTGAAATGAAAAATAAATTCCACACGGGCTAAGAACATGGGCGTGTGTGACGACATGGCCTGCCCACACGGGCGTGTTCCATTTCACACGGGCGTGTGGCCCTGTTTAGGCAAAAATTTTCTAAGAATGCAAAAATTTCCAATTTAGTTCCGAAACCTTCCCTATGTATGTTTGGGGCCTCGTAGGCCCATTATAAGGATGTTATGTATATGAATGGAAAGTTTTAAGTTGAAATGAGATTTTATAGCCCAATGTTGTATGTTTAAGCAAGTTAAGCCCGGTAATGCCTCGTACCCGGTTCCGGCGTTGAATTTGGGTAAGGGGTGTTACAACCTCTACCATGATCAATCAAACGAACAATACCTTTTTCTATCACCAGAATATTTAAAAACACGAAAAATGAAAAAGGAGATTTTTGAGAACAATAGGATTTCAGCAAAAGAAATTCTTAGAAAATATTAGAGTGTGCAAAAGCCCTTCAAAATAATGGCCTTTTATAGGCATGGAGAGTGTTGGAATTTTGGAAAAAATATCCTTAAAATCTGCCATTTAAATAAAAAATTTAAAAAGATTTATTGGAATCAAATCAATAGGATAAGTTTCCATATATAAGCAGATTTTGTCTAAGTTGGGCTAAAAAATCCGTAGGTCCATTTGGGCCCGACTGGTCTAAACATTTCGCGTCGCCCATGTCATGCGGGTGCGCCCTAACCCTGTCGGGTTTGGACTTGCACCTCCCTAGGCGCAAAGCAGAGTCATTCAAATACCCTTTAAGAGAGTTCATATATATAAACACATCCCACACTTGGTATTTAACCAATGTGGGATCTAAGCCTTTTATTTTTTTTCCTCAACAAAATTTTCAAATAGCTTACTTTGAGTATCAATTTCTCATTCATCACTCAACCATTTTGAGCAAATGATATACCGTTGTAAAGGTATCATGGAGTAGAATATGAAACCATAAAAAATGTGATTCAACTCCCCACCTTTACCTATTGAGAATATGCCTCAAAGTTACCATAAAATGCAATTTTTTTAACAAAGTATTGTTAAGAAGTACGATTTGCTAATTTTTAGTGTTTCCTATTGTTACTCAAAACTACAATTGTGGGTTAAAATGTCGTTTTTAGATATGATAGTAGAAAGTAATTAAGTTATAGGATATCTAAAATAATTTAATATGATGAAAAACAATATTTAAATAATTTAATAATAATACATGAAATATTCAAATAATTTAATATAATGATATATAAAATATAAAATAATTTATTTTTATTACCTTTTAATAGTTAATATAAATTATGTATTTTAATAATTTTTAAATAATAATTTTTTACGTTTGAATGGAAAAACACTTTTTTATCCACTTTGGACTTTAAAAAAAATATTGAAAAAAATATTTTTAAGCCAAAAATGCTTTCCGAGAACGCACAAAGTATTTTTGGAGCCAAAATCACTTTTGGCACATAAATAATAAAAAAACAACGTGATTTTGAAGTTAAAAGTGTTTTCTAGAAGTGATTTTCTCAAAACACTATTGCATTTGGAAAAAAAAAATACTTATGAAGTTTAATGATATTTTTAACCCTTTTTAAAATCCAATGCATCTTATGTAATATTTATATTGGATAAAAATATTTTTTTATTGAAATTTATTTCAAATATATGAATTTGTAATATTTCAAATATATGAATTTGTAATATTTAAAATAATATATATATATATATTCAAATTAAAGTTTACAAACAATTCATATTAAATACTTAAAAAATATTTAAAATTTACATTTCATATATAAAAAAATTAATAATATTATTTCCACATATTTTTATTAAAATATTATAATATTAATGAATGGGTTTTTTACATGAATAATAAAAAAAAATGAAAATGAGGCATGTTGTAGATTATTTACTAGAATGATATATTTTCAATAACTTAAGTGCCACTAATGTGTCAAGCGGCACTAACCTTAAAAGTCACCTAATCATTCCAGGGAAAAAAATTATTTTAAAACTGGTTTCGCCACTTTGTCACGCAACACAAAAAATTATTTGTATTACCTTTAAATATGGTACAATGCCGGAGAAATACAAAAAAACTACTTTTTAAAGTGGCATCCCCTAACACATTAGCGGTATTGGTTCAAAACTTTAAAAAAAGGTTGGAGTAAAAAAAGTTTGCATGTTGAAAAAAAAAGGTTATGGGGCTTTGGGGAAGGGTTGTCATCATAATTTAATATTTTAAAAATCGAGCTGATTTGTGATGTTTATAGCAATAAACTTTTCTCGAAAAGTACCTACGCTTTGTGCTAGACAAATCCTAGACGGTCCCGACATTCAACCAGACGACCTCCTTCGCTATTCTCGTATCACAAATGCTTCAAGTGTGGGCTCGAATAATTACGAACTAAACACAAAACCAAAAATAATTTATTACTTTCAGTAGGAACACAAGATAATTATCTTTTAATAAAAACTGGGAGAATTATTATTCTCAGAAAATATAATTTATATTTAGAATATAAATTTTCTCTACTTTTTGGCAAAATAAAAATATCTCAAAGTTATGTAAAATTTCTGTAAATGGCTATACCAGTGCCATATATTTATAGGGAGATATATGAGAATCCTAGTTCGATTAGTAGAACACAAATAATATTTATTGAATATAAATACTACTCTTTTAGATTAACTAGAAGAGGAGGGGGGCGACACTCTCTAGTTAAATACAGTAGGGATGCCGCCCATCATATGTAATATGAGGGGAGTTTGAGCTTCTCTTGTATCGGGTCTAATTATACGTGTTTTCTGAACTTTTAACCCAACACTTTATAATTTAATCTAATCCAATACATGTGTTTCTAATTCCCAAAATAAATATTATTTATTAACTAATTTAATTAGATAAATTAATTTTTTCCAATTAAATAATTTTCTCAACCCAATTGTAATTCCGTTAAAGTCAAGATAACTTTACCTTCAAAGAATCTATAAGGAAATAATAATTTGAAATAATATTCGAACTTCAATTATTTAATTAAATAATAATTTGAAAACCTTAAATTAATTCTCAAGATATTTCTATAATTTGAAAAAACATATTCATTTGCAAATGTTACCAATTTCTCTAACTTTATCATTTCCATCCATTTCTGTTCATTTGATTCTACATACAATTCATTTTTGGTATCAACAAGCTAGCGGAGGGACTGATTGAACATATGCAATCAGGGCTCAAATGATTTATAATTAAGTTTCAGCTTTTCACCTATTAATTATAAACAATTAAGAACCGCAACAGATTCTTAAATTTAATATAATACATTACAACATAGAAGTTTGTTAAAGACAGACTCTCCTTGACGTAGAGAACTATACGTCATACTCCTCAAATACCTTGTGTATGCATAATATTCCATCTTGTCACTTTTCTTTGGCGCATCCCTAGTTTGGTCCCTCTTGGAGAACTCGTTCTTACAACAACACTTGAAATATGAACAAAACACTTGTATGTTTATGCAAAGAGTATGGACGAAATTGTTGGTTGAGTTTTAATTCAATTGGTATGAGTATTGTTGCCAATATAGGAGAACGTGGGTTCGAGTGCGCTAAAGCGCATTATCCTCTTGTTTTTGGGTTGGGGAGAGGTTATGAATAATTTTAAGTATCGTGTAAAAAATATATATGACGAGAACCTATAATGAGATTATTAAAAAAAAGTATTGACGCAAAAGTGTAACTAATAAAAGCTAAAAGAATTGTTTTTACCTTTTTAATAATAGCCAAATTAACCATTCTAACGATAAACTGACAGAGGAATCAAAATTTTCAATATATATACAATTCAATGTTTAAAGTTAAATTATAAAAATTTAAAATTTAATTTAAGAAGAGTAAATAAACATTTGCTAATTTAAATAAAAAAATCATGCCATGGTCCGTCTACTTTAATCAATGCCATGCATTATTCAGACATCCACCTTTCTTTGTTAGAATACACTTTGGGGACTTTTTAGGCACAAAAGAAATTTTACTCGCAATAAAGGGTGCCTCTACTCTGGTCTTATCATCATAAGCATCGGCTCTTGTTGGTTGTATATTAATTATAAATTTGAAATCTCATGTTTTTGCCATATTTTTCTTCATTTTTTATTTAATTCTATTTTATTTTTGCATTGTTCTCTGTAAAGCAACCACTTCTTTTGTATCCAATCATTCATCCCAGTAGCCACGGCTGGAAAGCATTTATAAATAACAATTGTCCAGTAACCACAGTTTTATATAATGATACATTTGATATTTGAGGAAAAAAGAAAATTTTAATTTTATATATTTGAAATGTAGTTAGAATTGAGTTGGATAGGTTAGATTAAGAATCGGTTGAGGTTTTGGTTCAGAAAGTGATCTTGAACCGGTTAGATTCGGAATTAGAACAAACAGGTTGAACCAGGATTTTTAAAAAAATAAATTTATTTTTTTAATTTTTAATTTTTTTAATTAAATTAGTTGGACCAATAAACTGGTAGTCTGATCGATTCAACCACTTGTCTAGTTCAAAAAAATTGTATACTTGCCATTAGTCATATTTTTATGATTATTTATTTTATGTAAGTAAATTTTAAAAATCTTAAATCATGATATAATTACTCATTATGTATATTTGAATTTTGAGTAAATTATATTGATAGTCACTCAACTATAAAAAAATTCATTTTAGGCACCCAAAATAATAAGTTTGCAATTTAAACATCCACACTACATAGTTAGATCATTTTAGTCACTCTTATTAAAATCCCAAACAACAAATTGACATGATAGTTAAAAAAGTATATAATAACAAATTTAGCCCTCAACTTTTACATATTATATCGATTTAGTTATAATTTTAAAAATTAACCTTAAATTTTACAAATATTCTCAATTTGAATCCAATTCTAAAAAAAAAAAAATCAAAGAAATATATAAAAATACATAAATATTTTCAAATAAATAAAATAATATTTAAAAAATATATAAAAATATTGTTTATAAAAATAATAATATATTAACTTTAAAATATGTAAAAGTACATAAATATTTTTAAAAAATATAATAATGAATTTAAATTTTATATCAATATTCAATAACAATAATTATATTAATATTAAATAAATAAATAAATAAACCTTCCCCTCCCTCTCCTCCTCCCCCACCCTGCCCGTTCTCCACACCATGATTGCATTCAAACATTGTTTCACATATATATTCTTCACAACTTAAAAGCTAATGGTAATTGTTGGCGTCCTTGAATATCAATTGTTTACAGCCCAAACTATTGACAACCAATAGATTCTTACTATTGTTGTAAATTAGGCGTTGTATATTATTTCTTTCCTTCGGTTTTTTTTCTCTTTGTATTAATAATCTATATAACCATCTTTTTCAAGTATGAGTAAAATTATTCTATTCCTTACAAAATTCGTCCCACAATTCTCTGAAATCAACACGGAATTAGAGTTTTTATCCCGACTTGGGGAGCAATTTTTTGTTTCCCCCCAAAATAACTTAAACCCTAGAATCTCGAAAATTGGGGTTTTCCACTTTAAGCTTTTTTCTTGTTCTCACTGCCCATACAAGGAGGATCAAAAGACCGTCGTCGATAGAACCCTAAAGTCCAGTGACCATTCTTACTGTTGTTGTAAATTAGGGATTAGATATACTTGATATTAGGGATTGTATATTATTTCTCTCATTAGATATGTTGTTTCTTTTTGTATAAATAACTTATGTAACCATCTTTTTCAAGTATGAGTAAAGCTATTGTTTTTCCTACAAAATTCATCTATCAATTCTCTAAAATTAACATGGTATCAAAGCTTTTATCTTGATTTAGGGACCAATTTTTTATTTTTCCTTGAAATAGCATGAACCCTAGAATCTCAAAATTTGGGGTTTTCCACTGTAGGCTTGTTTTTTGTTCCCATTGCCCATACCAGGAGGATCGGAAGACTGTCGCCGATAAAACCATGAAGTCCAGTGACCAGAAGCTCTGCGCGTGATCTTCATGTGCTGTCATTAAACCCTTTTTTGTTCTTCACGCGTCGATGCGTGTATTTTACCCTACCAAAATCGGTTTACCCTATTGCTACCGATCGTCTTTGTTAGAATATTTCGTCCTTTTCCCTCTAAATTTCTTGGTTTGGTGAGGTTAAAATTTTGGGATTCCTTTCTCTTTTTGGTGCTACTGGTGGTTGTTTTTCGTTGGAATATTTTCCTTTTAAAAAAAATGTTAGCAAAAAATGAGAAAAAAATATTCCCCTTTAATGAAATTAAGCACCTTAGACGCCCCTTGTTTGCACCAAGAACCTTTTAAACTTCTCATGTCAAACAAAAGAAAGTGTCAAACATACGGATTTTTTACTCCTTTGTCTAGATCAGGTTCTATTGTTTGTACACCAACTATTAAATTATCCTCCGTTTTACATGTTCCTCAGTCCCTCAAATTCTTATTAACCTCTTATTTGTTAGTGTCGTCATAAAAGCCTTAGATTGCAAAGTTGAAATTTTCTTGGTCATTTTGTTTTTCAGGATCTTCAAACAAGAAGAAAGATTGGTAGTGGTAGACTGCATGATGGCCTATATATGTTAGAGAGAAGTATGTTAGATTTGTAAAATAAATTTAAAAAATAAAACTTAATAAATCAGGATCTATCATGTCAAATCTTCAAGAATAAATCAAGAATAAAACTAAATGCGGAAGCGTCCCTGAATCCATGAATTTCTTGAAATTTTGCTGGATCTTGGGGATTTGATCTTCCAAATTAGCACACAATAAATTCAAAGAATATATGCTCTCTCTTTCCTAATGATGAGATATTAGAAAAGATATCTTGTGTGTAATTTGGGGACCATAACCCTAATATTTATAACATTAGTATATTAGTTCTAATCAAATTCTAATTAGTTCATCATTAATTAGAATTTGATTAGAAGAGTATCTACACATATTTATCCCATACTTTATTTAATAATTAAAAGCCCAATAAAATTCTAACCAAATTAGATCACTTTTAATTTGGGCTAACCTATCATGATAGTAGATAATAACATGTAATTATCCTTATTATATATGTGATGTCCAAATTTTCCAACAATCTCCCACTTGGACCACATATATATACTAATTACTTTATAATTACATGTCATTGTATAACTTTATGAGCTCAAAATTTTACTATCATATCCAAAAGGTATTCCGAACAATCTCGTCCATTAATTATGTTAACATAGAACCAATGCGACTTTCGTTACATATCTCGTAACTAAATCCATCTATGATCACGTATATTAACACAACCAAATGACATAGATCAAGTATGGATGTGTAGCATGGAAATTACATGCAATATGATCTAAACATGTCTATTTCCAACTGGTCCTCTTTAAACTAAAAGTGAGGTCAGTTTCAAAACAATAAACTGAGTGAATAAACTGAATACTTCATTTCTGATTAGAAAGTAACCGAATACATAAATGTCTGAAAATAAATAAAATATAAACTCCCACTAAATCATGATATCCTTAAATAATGTAACACCCATGTGAGCAGTGTGCTCATGAAAGACCTTGGGTGGTAGACCTTTTGTGAGTGGATCCGCTATCATGGAGTTTGTCCCAATGTGCTCTATGGATATTTGACCATTTTGCACTCTTTCTTTTACAACTAGGAACTTTATGTCAATATGCTTTGACTTAGATGAACTCCTGTTGCTATTAGAATATAGTACTGCTGACTTATTGTCACAAAATAATTTGAGTGGTCTTTCTACATTCTCCAAAATACGCAGCCCTGTGACAAAGTTCTGCAACCATATTCCATAGTTTGATGCCTCATAGCATGCTACAAATTCTGCTGCCATAGTGGATGGAGCTACAAGTGTCTGTTTGACACTTTTCCAAGATATAGCTCCTCCAGCTAACAGGTAAACATAGCCTAATGTAGATTTCCTACTATCTTGGCATCCAGCAAAATCAGAATCCGAATACCCAATGACTTCCAAAAGATCTGATTTCTTATAAGTAAGCATGTAATTTTTTTGTTCTTTAAAGATATCTCATAACCCTTTTGGCTGCTATCCAATGGTCTATACCAGGGTTGCTTAAATATCTGCCTAACATCCCAACAATGTACGCAATGTCCGGACGCGTACAAACTTGAGCATACATTAAACTCCCAACAGCTGATGCATAGGGAATCTTTTGCATTTCCTGAATTTCAAGGTTACTTTTAGGGCATTGAGTAAGACTAAATTTGTCTCCTTTAGCGACAGGGGTGTCACCTGGTCTACAACTCTGCATGCCAAACCTTTTGAGTACTTTATCGATATAGTTCTTTTGTGATAATCCAAGAATACCTCGAGATCGATCCCGATGTATCTGAATTCCTAAAACAAAAGAGGCGTCCCCAAGATCTTTCATCTCAAAATGCTTAGATAAAAACCTCTTGGTTTCGTGCAAAAAGCCTATATCATTAGCGGCAAGCAAAATGTCATCAACATATAGAACCAGAAATATGTACTTACTCCCATTGAATTTGTGATACACACAATCATCAACAATATTTATCTCAAAACCAAACGAGACAATTATTTGATGAAACTTATGGTACCATTGACGAGAAGCTTGTTTGAGTCCATAGATGAATTTTGTCAATTTGCAAACCATATTCTTTGAGTCTTTTAACTCAAAATTTTATGGTTGCACCATATAAATTGTTTCTTCAATGTCGCCATTAAGAAACGCAGTTTTAACATCCATCTGATGTAACTCAAGATCAAAATGAGCAACAAGCGCCATGATTATCCTAAATGAGTCTTTCGATGAAACTGGAGAGAAAGTCTCTGTAAAATCAATACCTTCTTTTTGAGTATATCCTTTAGCTACAAGACGCGCTTTATGCCTCTCCACATTACCATTTGCATCCCTCTTGGTTTTAAATATCCATTTACAACCAATTGGTTTTGCACCTTCAGGTAATGGGAAAAGTTCCCAAACTTTATTGTCTTGCATAGATTTATACTCATCTTTCATGGCATCAATCCACTTTTGAGAATTAGAACTTTTCATGGCCTGATGAAAGTTGATTGGATCGTCTTCCATCATTCCATTATTATCCTCATGTTCTTGGAGAAATACAACATAATCATCTGGAATAACATTTCTCCTTTCTCTTATGGACCTCCTTGATGGCACTTGTTCTTGAGGTTGTTGATACGAATCGTCTCGAGTTTGAAAATGAATCGTAAATGTTGCCCGAACGTAAATTAGTTAGTTTTTCGTTATAGATAACAAGAAGGGTAATTTAAGGATAATAGTTTGGAAAATAAAATAATTAAGGGGTTGGGATGGATTCGGGTTTGAAGCAAGAAAGAACCTTTAATATATATATTAAAGACCCGAATCTTATAAGCTTCAAATGAATGAAAGGAGTTTGAATAAACCGAGACCCACTATCTAGCGAGATAGGAACCAACGGTACAGATAAATGAACGCCACACCCAAAGGATGATAAGTTCGAAACAAGGATAGAATGACGCCACTAGAAACTAGATAAGTCAATTCGAACCTTGAAGAATTAGGAGAGTGAATTAAACTCACCAAAAAGAAAAATATTCATTCATGAAAATTCTTTGCTTCAATTGAAAATTGACAAGCTATTTATAAGCCTCAATAACTTCACAAAAGAAAGCAATGCCGTCCAACAACTTTAATTTGGCACATGTTTATATTTTTAATTCCCTCAATTTAATTTAGCCTTGCCGTCCACCTTTGTTCATGCATCCCACTTTCTAAATAATTTAATCAAGGCTCCACCAAGCACCATTCCTGCACATGATAATTGAACAATTGTGCTTTACTTCATGTTTCATTTGTGCCGTCCCATACCCTATGTACTTAGCAATTTAAAATTCTTCCATCATGCTCTATCTTGCAAGTTTGTGCCGCATGCTCCATGTAAATTCCACCATGTGGATTAATTTATTCCAAAGTCAAATGCCTTGTGCATTCATGCATTATCACACTTGCACATTCTCCATTATTGCCGTCCATCCCCCACTAGTCACACACATGCTCTATTTTTTTATTGTTTCACACAAGCACATGTCTTTTATAGCTTCCATAGCTGTTGCCGTTTGCTCCACTAGCTAGTGTCCATAGTTCTTGCATTATTTTATTTAATCCATGATTTGTGATCACCCATGCTTCATTTAGCCTTGTTGCCGTCCATGCTTAAATAAAATAGCTTCTTTGTACAAGCTTTTGTTTATTTTATTATATCCACCCAAGCATGCTTCAATATTTTAATATCTCAAAGCTCCACCCATAATATTCCAATTTTGTTTCAACACCATAAGACCCATTGCCGTCCAACACATTGTATTATTTTAATCCCACATTCTTCCTCCATGAATTTCGGCCTCCATGCTCCAATGTGTCCACCAAAGGTAAGCCATCCATGCTTCAAAGAATTAAACCCATGCTTGTGCACCATTAGATATTCGGCCAAGAAGAAGTCACTGGCTTCACGTGGGTAACATGCATGGCTCCTTCAATGTGCATAAAATTCAAAATGCACCAAATTAATTTAGCCACCAAGTAGTGCTCTTTCAACCGTGCATAATTCCATATTGGGTGGTACCTATAAACACATGAACTACCATCAATAAAATTCAACTTTAATCATTTTATTTAAGCACTAGATAAAAATAAAAAAGGTTAACAAAAAAACACACTAACATTCAGCTTTGACAAAAGATATTTTAAAAACTCGTACTATCTAGATAAGCTAACATGAAATAAGAAAATTAAGCAAACTAATAAATAACTGAAGATAAATCAAACATGCGTAATAAAGTGTTAAATAAACTAGCAGTCGGGCTAGCTAGTATATTCAACTTCAAATAAATTGTAAGAGTTCAGCATGTTCTTGGGCTCTTTTCTATCTGTATTCCAAATTTGTGCCACCAAAGCCGACGCGGTATCTTTGAATTGTTTAGCACGGGAGCGCGTAATTGGTCCATTAGGTAGCTCGATTGGGTTTAGGTTGACTTCCGTCACAGGCTTCTTAGGTGAGTTCGTATCATCCCCTCCCTCTTTAAGTTGATTCGTCTCGAATCATCATCTACATTGAAAGGAGACAGATCAGAGACATTAAAACTTGCACTCACATTATACTCACCTGGTAAGTCCAACTTATAAGAGTTGTCATTTATTCGCTCAAGGACTTGAAATGAACCATCTCCCATTGGAAGAAGTTTGGATCGTCTTTGCGCGGGAAACCTTTCTTTGCGCATATGAACCCAAACCCAGTCCCCGGGTTCAAAGTGAATGTGCCTACGGCCTTTGTTGGCTCGTTACTCGTACTCCTTAGTTTTTTCCTCTATGTTGTCCCTAACCTTTTGGTGTAATTGTTTAATATATTCAGCCTTGCGTTTTCCATCTACATGCACAAGTTGATTAGAAGACAAAGGTATTAGATCAAGCGGTGTTAATAGATTAAAACCATACACAACTTCAAATGGGGAAAACTTAGTAGCAGAGTGTATAGAGCGATTGTAAGCAAACTCCACGTGTGGCAGGCAATCTTCCCATGTCCTTAAATTCTTCCGAATGATTGCTCGAAGCAATGTTGAAAGAATTCAATTTACCACTTCAGTTTGACCGTCCGTTTGCGGGTGGCAGGTGGTAGAGAATAGTAACTTGGTTCCTAATCGTCCCCACAGTGTCCTCCAAAAATGGCTAAGAAATTTTGCATCCCAGTCGGACACGATCGTCTTAGGCATGCCATGCAACCTAACCACTTTTTTTAAAAAAAGATTAGCAATATTCACAGCATTATCAGTTTTATGGCAAGCTATAAAGTGAGCCATTTTAGAGAATCTATCCACAACCACAAATATCGAATCTCGTCCATTCTTGCTTCTTGGCAAGCCTAGTACAAAATCCATAGAAACATCAGTCCAAGGAGTTTCAGAAATGGGTAAAGGTTTATACAAACCGTGCGGATTAGTTCGAGATTTAGCCCTTTTACAGGTAACGCATCTCCCACAATATCGTTCTACATCTCGTCGCATCTTAGGCCAAAAGAAGTGTTCTTAGAGGGTGGCTAAAGTTTTAGCAACTCCGAAATGTCCCATCAATCCGCCACTATGAGCTTCATCTACTAACACCTCTCGCACAGATCCTTGTGGAATGCACAATTTTCCTTCTCGAAATAGATATCCGTCATGGCGGTAGTATTTCTCGTAGGCTCCTTTTTCACATAACTTGAAAAATTCACCAAAGTCAGTATCATTCACATATAGGTCCTTAAGAAATACAAACCCTATCAATTTAGAATCCATCACATTTAACAAGGCATACGTTCGGGGTAGTGCATCAGCAACTACATTTTCCTTACCTTTTTTGTATTTAATGACATAAGGAAATGATTCGAGAAATTCTACCCACTTAGCGTGTCGCTTGTTGAGTTTATGCTGCCCCCTTAAATACTTCAATGACTCGTGGTCGGTATGAATCACAAATTCTTTGGGTAGTAGGTAGTGCTGCCACGTTTCCAAGGCTCGAATTAGAGCATACAATTCCTTGTCATATGTCAGGTAGTTTAAGACAGCACCGTTGAGCTTCTCGCTGAAGTACGCAATGGGGCGTCCGTCTTGTATAAGTACAACGCCAATACCTAATCCTGAGGCATCACATTCTAACTCGAAAGTTTTGTCAAAGTTTGGTAAGGCTAATAATGGTGCTTGAGTCAAACAGTCTTTAATTTTCAAAAATGCTTTCTCTTGTTCTTCTCCCCAAAAAAAGTTAGAGTTCTTACGGATTACACCTGTTAATGGTGCGGCCAACGTGCTGAAGTTCGGTACGAACCGTCGATAGAAACTAGCCAGCCCATGAAAGCTTCGAACTTGGGAAATATTTGTCGGACGGGGCCATTCTTGGATTGCTTTAACTTTCTCTTGATCAACTTCAAGGCCTTCCGAACTGACAACAAATCCTAAAAACACAATTTTGTTAGTACAAAAATCACATTTCTGCAAATTTGCATATAAGGTTTCTTTTTGCAGAACTTCTAAAACAGACCTTAAATGTTTCACGTGCTCATCTAAAGTTTTACTATAGACAAGTATGTCGTCAAAGTATACGACACAAAATCTACCGATGAATGACCGCAACACGTGGTTCATGAGTCGCATGAACGTGCTTGGGGCATTTGTTAGCCCGAATGGCATAACGAGCCATTCATAGAGTCCTTGCTTCGTCTTGAAAGCAGTCTTCCACTCATCACCCTCGCGCATATGTATTTGATGATATCCGCTTTTAAGGTCGATCTTAGAAAATAAGCTCGCTCCACTCAATTCGTCGAGCATGTCATCCAATCGCGGGATAAGGTGTTGGTACTTGATCGTGATCTTGTTGATGGCTCGACAATCTATGCACATCCTCCATGTTTCATCTTTCTTGGGAACTAACAAGACGGGCACAGCACAAGGGCTTAAACTCTCGCGTACATAGCCCTTTTCAAGAAGTTCATTCACTTGTCTTTAAAGTTCCTTCGTCTCTTCTGGATTGCTTCGGTAAGCTGGTCTATTTGGAATTGCGGCTCTCGATATAAAGTCTATCTGATGTTCTATTCCACGAATAGGAGGCAACCCACTTGGAATCTCTTCCGGGAATATGTCTCGGAATTCCTGTAACAAAGACGAAACAGGGAAAGGTAACTGGTTATCAAAATTGTTAGTTTCGAAGAGACTTTCCTTGTACATAAGTACCAATAGAGGCTGTTTTAGCAACATAGACTTTCGGACATATTTTTCTTTAACATAAAAACTTTCTTTTTCACTCTCGTCTTTTGTTTCCTTTTCTTTATGTTCCAACTCTCTTTTTTTATCACTCATTTTCTTGCCCTTCTTTTTTTCTAAATTCTTTTCTTTTTCCTTCTCACTTTTCCGCTCACTTTCTTTTGATTTTTCAATTGATGCCTTCATCTTCAATTGATCTTCATAAGCTTGCTTGGGTGTTAGCGGAGCTAGTGTCACGTTCCGACCCAAGTATTTGAAAGTGTACCGATTAGTGTAGCTATCATGGATTGCTCGCTTGTCAAATTGCCAAGGTCGCCCAAGCAGGAGATGTCCCGCTTGCATCAGTACCACATCGCACAAGACCGCATCTTGATACTTCCCTATTGCAAAGGAGACCAAAACTTGTCTTGTGACCTTAAGTTCTCCCCCGTCGTTAAGCCATTGCAGTTTATACGGATGAGGATGTTTGGTGGTAGTCAATCCGAGTTTCTCCACCAATATGGTGCTGTCCACATTAGTACAGCTTCCTCCGTCAATAATGACGCAACAAATTTTCCCTTGTACTTGGCAACGCGTATGGAAGATGTTTTCGCGTTGTTGTTCATTTTCGACGCCTTGTAAGCTAAGACTCCTTTTTACCACTAAGATCTCTCCATTTTTGGCTTGTTCTACTTCTTCCTCGTCTTGGGACGTCTTACTGGCATCATCTTCCCTTTCACTTTCGGATTCAATCTCACCATTATCTCGAATAAACATAGTGTTTTGGCTTGGACACTGACTTGAAATATGGCCCCGACCCAAACATTTGAAACACTTAATGTCTCGGGATCGATTCGGGATAGCTTCCATTTTGCCCTTGCTCGTCTCACCGCTTGGCTTGCTAAAATTGGGTGCGCCACTTACTTCTTTGGTTCGGCTCGGTATGTCCCGTTTGTTGATCACTTGTCCCCACTTAGATGTTGAAGCATTATTAGGGATTGCTCTAGACGTAGCTTTTCATTTTAGCTGCTTTTCGACCTTTATTGCCATGTGAACCATGTCGATGATATTGATGTAATGGTGTAGTTCTACAACATTTGCAATATCTCGATTAAGGCCAGCGCTAAAGTGTGCCATTGTGGCTTCTTGTTCTTCATCTATATTGGCTCGGATCATGGCCACTTCTATTTCCTTGTAGTAATCCTCCACACTACGATGACCCTGAGTTAGGCTTTGCAACTTTTGATGCAATTCGCGGTGATAGTAGGCTGGTATGAATCTTTTCCGCATTAGTGACTTCATTTCCGCCCATGTAGATATTGGATGTTCACCATTCCGTCTTCGGCTTGTTGCTAATTGATCCCACCAAATAATGGCATAATCAGAAAATTCGATGGCAGCAAGTTTCACCTTCTTATTTTCTGAGTAGTTATGGCATTCGAAGATTAACTCCACCTTCTTTTCCCACTCAAGGTAGGCCTCCGGATCGGACCGCCCTTGGAAAGCAGGAATCGCCATTTTAATATTTTTCAAGTCGCCATCAGCCCATTCTCGATCTCTTCACTCACGGACTCATGGACCTCCTCTCCGTGCATTGTGTTCAAAAGCTGGATTACTATCAGCTTCACTCGGTTCGTAGATGTCGTTGTCATGTAGCCAAGGTTGTTCTTGTCCCCTTCTCAGAATTGGAGGGGTGTTTGTTCTTGTCTCCGTTCATTTCTTCGGTCCAATCGCTCGTTGATTGATTGGAACAAACGTGTGATTTCTCGTATTACAGTTTGCAAATCCGGATCTCTTCCTTCAGGATCATTCCTTCAGGGTTGCACTCCTCTTCCACCCCCGGTGGCATCTGATGCTTCGTCGCTTATTATTCGACATTCGGGACTCCTAGACATGTTAAACAAGATTAATGAAACCTTACTACAATCCTCACTTGTTCACTCACATAGAAATTATCAACACTCTCACTCGTGTTTTTACTCAATTTCCGGCTTTTCTTTCAATGTAATCTCTCTCACCTTTTACTGCTCGAATTCACTCTTCTAGGTTCTAGAAGGTTGCCTTCGACTTACTAGCAACTCATAGGTCGTTTCAAAGAGTTAAAAATGGTAAAATTGTTTCAGAAAAAGATAGGTTTTAAAAGGGTAGAAAGGTTGGTAGGTGGTGTCGGGAAGTAAGGCTCGATAGTAGAGGTGGTGAATTATGAAGAGTTTGAAAATACAGATATTACGATAACTTTTTTTAACTTACTCAGAAAAACTCGAGATGATCAAAACGTGCCTAATTTAATTGGCTCTGATACCAACTGATACGAATCGTCTTGGGTTTGAAAACGAATCGTAAATGTTGCCCGATCGTAAATTAGGTAGTTTTTCATTATAGATAACAAGAGGGGTAATTTAAGGATAATAGTTTGGAAAATAAAATAATTAAGGGGTTGGGATGGATTCGGGTCTGAAGCAAGAAAGAACCTTTAATGTATATATATTAAAGACCCGAATCTTATAAGCTTCAAATGAATGAAAGGAGTTTGAATAAACCGAGACCCACTATCTAGCGAGATAGGAACCAACTTTACAAATAAATGAACGCCACACCCAAAGGATGATAAGTTCGAAACAAGGATAGAATGACGCCACTAGAAACTAGATAAGTCAATTCGAACCTTGAATTAGGAGAGTGAATTAAACTTACCAAAAAGAAAAATATTCATTCATGAAAATTCTTTACTTCAATTGAAAATTGACAAGCTATTTATAAGCCTCAATAACTTCACAAAAGAAAGCAATCCCGTCCAACAACTTTAATTTAGCACATGTTTATATTTTTAATTCCCTCAATTTTAATTTAGCCTTGCCGTCCACCTTTGTTCATGCATCCCACTTTCTAAATAATTTAATCAAGGCTCCACCAAGCACCATTCCTGCACATGATAATTGAACAATTGTGCTTTACTTCATGCTTCATTTGTGCCGTCCCATACCCTATGTACTTAGCAATTTAAAATTCTTCCATCATGCTCTATCTTGCAAGTTTGTGCCGCATGCTCCATGTAAATTCCACCATGTGGATTAATTTATTCCAAAGTCAAATGCCTTGTGCATTCATGCATTATCACACTTGCACATTCTCCATTATTGCCGTCCATCCCCCACTAGTCACACACATGCTCTATTTTTTTATTGTTTCACACAAGCACATGTCTTTTATAGCTTCCATAGTTGTTGCCGTTTGCTCCACTAGCTAGTGTCCATGGTTCTTGCATTATTTTATTTAATCCATAATTTGTGGTCACTCATGCTTCATTTAGCCTTGTTGCCGTCCATGCTTGAATAAAATAGCTTCTTTGTACAAACTTTTGTTTATTTTATTATATCCACCCAAGCATGCTTCAATATTTTAATATCTCAAAGCTCCACCCATAATATTCCAATTTTGTTTCAACACCATAAGACCCCTTGCCGTCCAACACATTGTATTATTTTAATCCCACATTCTTCCTCCATGAATTTCGGCCTCCATGCTCCAATGTGTCCACCAAAGGTAAGCCATCCATGCTTCAAAGAATTAAACCCATGCTTGTGCACCATTAGATATTCGGCCAAGAAGAAGTCACTGGCTTCACGTGGGTAACATGCATGGCTCCTTCAATGTGCATAAAATTCAAAATGCACCAAATTAATTTAGCCACCAAGTAGTGCTATTTCAACCGTGCATAATTCCACATTGGGTGGTACCTATAAACACATGAACTACCATCAATAAAATTCAGCTTTAAACATTTTATTTAAGCACTAGATAAAAATAAAAAAGGTTAACAAAAAAACACACTAACATTCAGCTTTGACAAAAGATATTTTAAAAACTCGTACTATCTAGATAAACTAACATGAAATAAGAAAATTCAGCAAACTAATAAATAACTGAAGATAAATCAAACATGCGTAATAAAGTGTTAAATAAACTAGCAGTCGGACTAGCTATTATATTCAACTTCAAATAAATTGTAAGACTTTAGCATGTTCTTGGGCTATTTTCTATCTATATTCCAAATTTGTGCCACCAAAGCCGACGCGGCATCTTTGAATTGTTTAGCACGGGAGCGCGTAATTGGTCCATTAGGTAGCTGGATTGGGTCTAAGTTGACTTCCATCACAGGCTTGTTAGGTGAGTTCGTATCAGTTGTTGAGTTTGTTCGTCTGGAACATTTACCTCATTTTGAATGGGAAGTTGTTCAACATTATCTTGTAGAGGTTCTGGATTTACTTCTTGATCAATGATAGGTATAAGAACCTGGACATCGTCAAAAGTGATAGTAGGAATTGAGTTAGAATCCAATTCCTCCTCAAAAACAATGTCTCTAACCTTATTTCTCCCCCCAAACTCAACATCCTCAAAAAATGTTGCAGTTCCCGTCTCAAAAATATTCCTTATTATGGGATCATAAAATTTATAGCCCCTAGATCGCTCAGAATAGCCAATAAGTAGCTGCTTACTGTTTTAGAGTCCAATTTCTTTTCATGTGGGCTATAAGGCCTTGCCTCAGCCGGACATCCCCAAATGTGAAAGTGCTTTAGACTAGGCTTTTGACCTGTCCAAAGCTCATAAGGTGTTTTTGCAACTGCTTTATTGGGTACTCTATTTAGAATGTAAGCTGCTGTCTTTAATGCTTCTCCCCAGAGGGACTCAGGTAAGGTAGAATGAACAATCATGCTCCTTACCATATCCTTAAGAGTTCTATTTCGTCTTTCAGCTACACCATTCATACCAGGTGATCCTGGCATGGTGTACTGTGGGACAATACCGCATTCCTCTAGGAATCTCGCAAATGGTCTTAGACATTCTTCACCTAAGCCATCATATCTACCGTAGTACTCACGACCACAATCAGATCTGATGTTTTTAATCCTTTTGTTGAGTTGATTCTCAACTTCAGCTTTATAAGCTTTGAACACGTCCAAAGACTGAGATTTCTCATGAACAAGATATAGGTACCCATACCGTGAGTAATTGTCTATGAATGTTATGAAATATTGTTGACCATTCCAAGATGCCGTAGGGAATGGCCCACAAATATCTGTATGAATTAATTCTAAGACGTCTGAAGATCTGTTGGCACCCAATCTCTTGGTTTTGGTCTATTTTCCCTTAATGCAATCGACACAGACATCAAAGTCTGTGAAGTCAAGGGACTCTAAAATACCATCAGACACAAGGCGTTCAATTCTAACTTTTGAGATATGACCTAAGCGCTTATGCCATAATGATGCTGAATTTTCCTTATTTAATTTGCGTTTAATACCACGTGATTCCACATGCAATGTTTCATTATAGGATGCAATTGTTTCTAGCAAATAAAGGTTGTCTTAAGTATTTAAATAACCAGTTCCAATAACATTTGAATTTAAAGACAAATTAAATTGATTGTTTCCAAATGAACAATAATAACCAAATTTGTCCAACGAAGAAACAGAAACTAAATTCCATCTAAATGACAGTACAATATAAGAGTCTTTTAAATCCAAATAAAAACTAGTTCCTAATAACAACCTAAAATGCCCAATCACTTCAACTTTTACCGATTTTCCATCGCCCACAAAGATATGTCTTTCACCATCACTTGGCTTTCGGTAACTCAGGCAACCCTGCATAGAAACACTTATGTGAGTAGTAGCACCAGAATCTATCCACCAAGTGTTTCTAGGTATTGAAGCTAAATTAATCTCTGAACAGACCAAATTAATAATTATACCTTTCTTTGCACGCCAAGCATGATATTTGGTACAATCTTTCTTTACGTGTCCAGACTTGTTACAAAAGAAACAACTCTCTGTAGCTTGTTGTTGTTTCTTTTGAGCTGGACCCTTAGCAGCTTCATTCTGATATTTTCTTTTCTTGCCATTTTCTTTAGGGGCATTGGCCAAATGAGCACTTTCAGACTTATCACGCTTCAACCTTTCTTCCTCTTGCACACAATGAGAAATGAGCTCATTTAGGGTCCATTTCTCCTTTTGACTGTTATAACTAATTTTAAATTGATTAAACTGTGTAGGAAGAGATACCAAAACCATAAGAACAAGCAATTCCTCAGAAAGCTCAATCTTAAGTGCCTTAAGTCTTGAAGCAGTATGGAACATCTCCATAATGTACTCCCTTACGTTTCCTTGACCCTTATACTTCATAGACATCAAAGAAGTCAGAAGTGATGTCATCTCAACCTTATCGTTTTTAGCAAAACGTTTCTCAACTTCATCAAGGAAACCCTTGGCCTGAGTAATCTCTTCAGATTCTATGCCCCTAAAGGCTTCTGGAATGCTGTGTTTCATGATCATAAGACTCATGCGATTTGAACGATCCTACCTCTCAAAATCCCTCTTAACATCAGGGCTGCTTTCCGCAGTGAGAGGTGCGGGTTGTTCTTCCCTTAGTGCAAGGTCTATGCCCATACAGCCAAGCACTATAAGTAAGTGCCTTTTCCTTTCCTTAAAATTAGTCCCATTAAGTATGGGTATAGAATTTATATTAGCAGATATTGTGGCAGCAGAAGATGAATTTAGCTGAATATAGAACAAAAAACAAGCTTAAATCAATATTCATAAGTAAACAATAAATGCATGATAATGGCTAATCCCATCTCAAGATACCAAACACAACATTAATATCAAGTCTTTGGACAGTAATATTAACAGTAAGCTGTACTCTTGTTGTACCAATCAAACATTGACAATAAATTATGTCAAACAATGAATTAATCTTTGGACTAACTTATTGCTCACATAAAATACCTTATAATTGTCACACGTTTATCACCACAGATGTCGTTGAAATTCTGCCAAATATTAACTTACCTTTGGGTCAATTAATAAACGCATAAATCACAAAAACATATAATCATCTTAATATTTCAAATAAACTAATCTACACAAAAGAGGTCACTTTGGCAGCATTTTGTTTCAACTAATTTATTTAAAATATTAGACATCCTTAGTTAAAAGCCAAAATCCAAATTTATTTGTTTCAAAATATTTACCTTAATTTCATCTTTCAATCAAATTTGAAAGATAATTTTATATATATATATATATATATATATATATATATAAATTTCTAAAACATGCATTAAACCAATCAAAGCATGCATATATTATATAACAAAACATATATATGAATCAATTTTTGTATACATATTTATATATATTTTTAAATGTCATATAGGATTAAAATAATAATCACATGCCTTGCAAATACAAAACTAGATTATATTTATAAAACCTTAAAACTTTATTTAAAGAATCAAAACCCAAAATTATCAAGAATCTCAAAGATTCAACATAATATATAATTAAAATATCAAATTCATAAAGAATAAATTCTTTCTCAATGATTCAACATGACAAAGCTCGGATGCCACTTGTTAGATTTATAAAATAAATCTAAAAATTAAAACTTAATAAACCAGGATCTATCATGTTAAATCATTAAGAATAAATCAAGAATAAAACTAAATGCGGAAGCGTACCTGAATTTATGAATTTCTTGAAGTTTTGCCAGATCTTGGGGATTTGATCTTCCAAATTAGCACACAAGAAATTCAAAGAATATATGCTCTCTCTTTCCTAATGATGGGATATTAGAAAAGATATCTTGTGTGTAATTTGGGGACCATAACCCTAATATTTATAACCTTAGCATATTAGTTCTAATCAAATTCTAATTAGCCCATCATTAATTAGAATTTGATTAGAAGAGTATCTACACATATTTATCCCATACTTTATTTAATAATTAAAAGCCCAATAAAATTCTAACCAAATTAGATCACTTTTAATTTGGGCTAACCTATCATGATAGTAGATAATAACATGTAATTATCCTTATTATATATGTGATGTCCAAATTTTCCAACAAAGTAATGGTTCTATTTCATCTCAAGCTTTTTTTGGAGGAAATAAGGTTATTAACCAAGAAATAATGCAGTGACACAATCAGTTAGGTCACCCATCTTTTTTGGTTCTACAAAAATTATATCCCAATTTATTTTGAAAGACTTAGTTTGATTAGTTGATTTGTGAAACTTATGAGCATGCTAAACGTAATAAGAACTCTTATCCTTTAAGAAATAATAGAAGTAACATTTCTCTTATGACAATTCACTTTAATGTTTAGGGGTAAACTCGTCATGCCTCATTATTTGGCAATTGGTGTTTTGTTACTTTTATTGATTGTTATACAAGGATGACTTGGGTATAATTATTGAATTCAAAAAGTGATGTGCTTGCATGTTTTCATTCTTTTCATAAAATGGTGTGTACTCACATTGATGCTAAAATACAGTTTTTCAGAATTGATAATGGTACAGAGTACAACTTTCATGACTATTTGGAATCTTTTGGGACAATTCATATCACATCCCAAAAATTGGGTTAGTAGAATTAGGTAAGCAAATCGAGGGTTAGTGAACCAGAAATCAAAATTAGGTTAGATAATTAAAATAAATAGGAATAAATAATATTAAAACAATTAAATTTAAAAACTTAGGTTAAGAAATTAAAATTAGGTGTTCGGGAATTAATTTGCATAAAATGAGATCGAATTTGAAAATAATTTAGAAAATGAGTTTTAATTGAAAATAGGGACTGATTTGAAAAAAAAAAAAGGAAGAAACTGGAGGTGGCCAAAAGGGCAATCACCCAATTTTTAAAAATTGGTTCGCTATTTAAAGACCGCCCACATCTCTCCCCTCACATTTCAACATCCATTCAAATATATTCTAAAATCTAAATATGAGGTTTCTCCCTCAATTTGATTCATCCTCTTTGATTTTCTAGCCTTCCAAACATAAGTTTTCTTTCCAATTTTAAAGAAAACTCATCTTTTCTCCTTCAATTTCACCATTGTTCTAAGCACATTTTAGCTCAAATTTGATCCTCAACTCGTTGATTTCTTCAAATTGAGGTAACATTCTGAATTTTTATGTTAAACTAAGTTGTTATTTCAATTCGAGTTTTAATTAATTTAATCAAGATTTCAATAGATATATGATTTTAAATCGATTTTGGTTAAAAATGGTAGATCTTGTAATACCAAGCTAAGTTATTGTTTTAAAGTGATTTTTAACTTATTTTGATCTAATTAAAATATTTTTTATCTTAATTTAACAAATCCATAATGAATTTTAATGAATTGGACGTTTTCCCCTTTTCAATGTTCATACAAGCTTAATTTTTTCGAAAAAGTTAGATTCATGTAATTTAATGAAATTGACAGTTTAGATCTTAAATCAAATAATATTTAAGAGGTTTGAAAGAAAAATCAAGGATTAGAATCAAGAATGGAGTGTTCAAATTTCTAATTCGACAAAACTAGCTAGTTTTTAGTATTGTGAATGGGAAGCTTAGATCTATGATTCTAGAGTGATTTGATTGTGCTTGTTGTTGTTTTTAATGTATTTGCATTGTGTTTGATGTGTATGAAAAGTTCCAAATCACTTGGGAGCTTCCACAAGTAAGGAGAAAGGAAAACAAAAGCTTACTTGAGCTCTTGTCATTGAAGCAAAGGTTGCGAAGGTGAGTGAACTGGTGTCCTATAATTAATGCACAAACGAGAGTGTTAAAGGGGAGCTTAGGTAGCCTTATGAGAATTTTTATAAACTCTTGATGTATATGTTTAATCTATTATATTCATGGTGCGCCAAACCCGGCCAGGACGATCCAAACCGAATTTCAAACATCACATTAGCCACCGAAGTGACTCTTCATTTAACCCACTACAAAACGCACCAATCGACCAATCACACCACACAATTAATCATAGAATAGTTAATAAAAAATTAATATCATGCTTCTATCGCTCTACTCTAATCAATCACCAATAGCAAGGCTAATTCACAATATAATATTTAACAGGAAATTACCTCGAAAACTTTAGTTAAACATACATACATGCAATAGGGTATTTTTAAAAGGCTATAGTTGTAAGGACTTGAAAAACCGTTTAGTTTAAAAACATATAATTAGATTTAAAACGTAATATATAGTAACATGTTGGGGGAAAACTCAATTTCACAAAGTTTAACAATACCATTGTAGAATTTAACGTATAAGTCTTATTTTGGAAATTTTATTAAAGCATCTCGCACAACCTCATAACATTATTAATTACTTAGTTAGCAGACATTTAACAGTTTACATGACTTGACCAAATTATGTGTTACATTTCATGCATACCAAGCATATGTTTGTATCCAAATCACACATAAAACATCTAAGGCTTACCTCGATGACTAGCGACTCTTCAACATGCACTTACAAGTTAGTCGAACAGTTATTCAAACCAATTTTCAAACAATCAGAATCCATCATTCAATCATCTATCTAACGCAATGATAAAATTTTTAAACCAAACAATTAAATAGCCCATAGTGTCCAGTTAAACCCGAAAATTATAAGTCTAATACTAAGTTCCATAACTTGGTCCCACATTGCCTTCCTCATTGGGCTTGGGAACGCAACAACATACCCAAATATAGCCTCGATTTGGATTACTTGGATGACTCACTCCCACACCTCTTCATAAGCTAAGTCACTGCAATATTATAAAAGGTAGAGTGAGCTTATGAAAGCTCAGTGAGTGATCAAACATACTACAAGTAAACACATCAGTTAGGTTAAAGGGTGACATACTATAACAGTTCACATATTATTACAATCTACATGAAATAGTAACTCACACGATATAAAAGTTCTCATAAAATAAGAAGTGCACATATAATAAGTAATTCGCATAAAATGGGTAGATCATGTAAATTATCAATTCGCATAAAACATCTTTTCATATGAAATAACAGTTCATACCAAATGACAGTTCATTCTAATTAATAGTTCATAACACGTAACAGTTCATGCAAAATAATAGTTAATAGTCCATCATAACTCCTATATTTCAAATAATGATAAGTTGGCATTTTTGTGACTATGAAACATATAGGGGACTTTATCACCACTTATAAGTGGACTCTACCACCACACATTGGATAATCGAATCTCCAAAACACACCACATGACTCATAAATTGGTACGCTATCTCCATGTAAGTGTAGCACATTTGCTCACACTCTACAGACACACCACACTATCTATCTATGCTTTACATTCCCTTATATTTCCAATGCATCTCTGGGCCACAATGCCCATCACAATAAAAACGGTTAGTACTCACAATGCCAACTATATGCAATGGTTCCATAAGGTCACAATGTCAAAATATCACTTTAACTCATTAACAATATTCATTATAATAGGGCCCGCAATTAAGCAGAGCTCGCATATTATAACACGATTCACAATTCTCAATTCGTAATAGAGAATGGTTCGAAAATAATATCACTTTCATGCAACATATATTGCACACATAACAAAGTTCACATATCATTCATGACATAGCTCACATAAGTCATTGTTCGCATATTTTTTATTTAGCATAGGGACCGCAATAGCTTAGTTTACATACAATGCAACTCAAAATCTCACAATACACAGTTTGATAAATTAATACAATTCGCCATATTAATACATATCAACAAATTAATATAGTTCACCATAATAATAAAATTCACCAAGTTAACATGGTTCACAATATAACACAATACACAAATATAATTGGTTCGCACTTAGCATATCACGATAATATAATTTTTCACCAATCAAAGCTCGCAATATTGTAAAACTCATAATTCACTTACGTGTTCGTGCATGCATAAATGTGCATTATCAATAAAATTCATATGTTATAGAAATACATATAATAATATTTATTTTTATATCTATTCGCAAGCATTACTTAACCATATACGAATATATATTACATATATATATACATACCTATTTAGTGACCTTTGTCACGTCAAATTTTAGCATACATTAAATGTCTCATATACATTTATATATACTAGATAAAACAAAACCTATAAACATATATGTTATATAGTAAAATCCACGTATATAATATATATACAACCCCACACACTTATATATATGTATATTACCAAAACCCATTAATATATATACTATATATAAAATAAAGCCCATGTATATATATATAAGTTCATGCATTTTTTTCACCATTAAAATCACACAGTATATATACTCAACGATTCAACCAAAATTGTAAGGATTTGCACAAATAAGAAGTCAAGGTTTCCATACCATAAGTGGGGGTTCGCATATGTTACCTTAGGCTGTGCACTGGAGTTTATATGTAGTATATCAAACCACTTACCTTAGCAGCTATCGCCTTAACTACCATACTCAAATAAACTTCTATTTGCCTTTATCCATGGTTGTAGAGACTCCTAAATGAATTGAAACTTTTCATACACATCAAACACATTACAAATGCATTACTAACATAAAAAAGAAAAACCATTAAATCATTCCAAAATCATAGATCAAAGCCTATTAACATCTATACCAAAAACTTAACTAGTTTTGTTGAAATAAGTGTTTAACCACACAAATCTCACTTAGCTTAGTTTTGAACTTCATACATCTTAAATATCATCTAATTACAAATCTAAACCATCAATTTTACCCAATTTCACTGATTTAATTTTCCCCAAAAAATCAAGCTTATGCGATATTTAAAAAAGGGAAAAATGTGAAATTTGCTTAAATTCATTAAATATTTATTAAATTAAGATCAAATATCTTTTAATTAGATTAAAATTAGTTAGAAATTACCTTAAAACCAAAGCTTAACCAAGAAATACGAGATCTACCATTTTCAAGTCAAAAATCAACTTAAAATCAAGTGATATATTGAGATCTTGATTAAATCATTTAAATCTAGAATTGAAATAACAACTCACTTAGTTTAATCATAAAAAGTTAGAATCTCGGCACAATTTTTCAAAATCGATGAGCTATGGAGCTAATTCGAGCTAAAATGTGTGAAGACCTCTTCAGGATTTTAAGGATGAAAACATGAGCGTTCTTCAGAATTGAAAAGAGATTTTGTGTTTAAAGAGCTTAGGAAGGATGAACTAATTTTGGGAAAAAAAAAAACTTTGATTTGGTGTTTGACAAAATTTTGAAGAAGATGAAGAATGTAAGGGAAGGAGACGTGAGGGTTCTTAAATAGGCAACCCATTTTTAAAAATTGGGCTATTGCCTATTTAACCACCTCCAGTTTCTTCATTTTTTCAAATAGGTCATTACTTTTCAATTAAAACCAATTTCAAAATTATTTTCAAATCAAACCTCATTTTTAAAATCCGTTTTAACCAAAGCAGTTATCAAACACCTAATTTTAATTTCTTAACCTAAAATTACTAATTCTGATTATTTTAATATTTTATTTAATTAATTCCTAATTATTTAATTATGTAATCTAATTATGGTTTCTGATTCACTAACCCCCGATTTACTTACCCGATTCTCTTAACCCAATTTTCGGGATGTGACAATATCATGTTCTATGAGATTTTCTCATTGACATATACATCAACTGATTTTTTAATATTTTTTAACCACCAATGATGCACTTGAAACTATTTTATAGGAATAACCCATCTTACGTTTTATGTAACCATGAAAGCTTTGTTTGTCTAAACACATTTCTATTGGTGTATTACTATTTTAATTTGTTATTTGTTATTATATTGGGGTACACACTAAGACCTCAAACTGTAAAAAAATTCAAGTATTTTTGTTAAACCCAAATGGTTTTATGTTATGACATACCATACCTGGATCAGGAGATTGGGTTGAGCGTGGGTCTAACATGTCTCATACAAAGCATATGTACTTTTTCAAGAAAAAAATATTGTTATAAATATCACAGACTGACTCAATTTTTAAAATTTTTAATTTTTCACTGTGACATATAATTATTTTTTAAACCAGATTTTTCCAACAATACTCATAGTTGTTTACCTTATTAATAGAATGCCTCTAAGGGTCCTTGATTTCAAAAAGTCCCTTAGAAACCTTAAAAGGTAAAATGAATATACTATTCCTCTAAGAGTGTTTAGATGTACTTGTTATGTTCATGATAGGATAGCTCGAAAGGTAGACCCACGATAAGTTAAATGTGTGCTCATTGGGTATTATCCAACACAAAACGGATATAAGTCTATCACCTTCCTTCACGATGAGTCTTTGTTAGTATGAGTGTCACTTTTCAAGAAACTGAGCCCTACTATGATATACACAAATCACCTATTCAGATGGAGAATGATAGAGAAGAGGAGATACCCAACTTAGTAACTTTGGAAGGACTTATCCCAAAAGAAAGAATGGATGATCAGACTCCATAAGGACAGGAAGAAGCTATTGTAGAAGAAAGAGAGACCGATGTTGAGGGGGAGATAATTGGGTGATTGGATAGATTGAATTTGAAGACATAAACAAAGGTGCATAGAAAAAAAAGGCCATCATGCAACCTACTATGCACTAATAATCTTCTTCTTCTAGTGAGTTATCTTTAAATCCTAAATTACCAGATGAATTATATCAACTCGTTGCCCAAAGAAAAGGAGTTAGATCTTATAATATATACCCTAAATATCTTATTTCCAACTTTATTTCCTATAATTCTGTGTCTCCTTCCTATATAATCTTTGCATGTCTTTGTCCTTCGTGTCTATTCCATAGGATTGGAGGGAAGCATTTGAAGATTCCAAGTGAAAAGCTGCCATGCTTGAAGAAATGAAGGCACTAGTGTAAACTCTAAATTATATAGATTTGTTATAGTTGTTTATAGCACCTTTTCACTTAGAATTTATGTTAATCCCGAGTATTTGGATATTTAATTGAGTGATTTTTGTTCATATTGAGACAATGGGCATAATTTTAGTAAAGTATGCAATTTTATGGATTTATGTATTAAATTTTGCATAAATTAACTATCTTATGTTACGTACTAATTTTTGTGCTAAAATTGTTGCAGTGGGACCATTGAATTAACAAGTGTGGGAGTTAATTAATATCACACGACACAAGTTATTTTTTACTCTATGTGGATAACAAGCTCATTAAATTGGACTCACAAATCTAATTTAACCCAATTTGAAAGATAGTTGCTGAAAAGACTGAAGTTTGCTCTTAATTGGGATGTTAAAATCATCCAACAAATGGGGAATGGCCCAAATTTGGCAAGCCATCAAGAGCATCCTAAATCAGTTTTAGGATAATTAATTTGGAGGCCCTTGAACTTGTGAAAGAACTAGAATTAAACTACCAACTAATAACCCAAGAAACCGTCCAACCCCTTACGTGATTCATGCATGAAATGAAGCATGAATCAAGCAACCATCCACCTCCCTCTCCACGCTTCAAGGCCGGCCAAGCAAAGGAGAGAACCAAGGGATGTTCAAGTAATTTTAGTAAAGTCTCATGCCATCCCTCTACTATAAATACGACCCCTCACTTCTAATTCAATCATCCCTCAATTCACAACATTTCTCATCTTTCTCTTCTCCTTTCCACGCATAAGCCTTCCCATTTACCCATCTCCTTTAGCTAGTATTTTCCCTTAAGGGAAACCACTTTAGGCCAGCCACCTTGAGGAGCATTTTGCAATCACAAGAATTGGAGGAAGCCACCACAATCGAACTTTTGAGAATTGTGAAAATCATCAAGAGTTTCTTTTCCTTAATCTTATTTTGCTTATTCAATATGTTTGCAATTTGTTTTTATGTTTTCCCATTGAAAATGATGACTTAATTTTGTTTAGCTAGAATGATAGCATTAGTTTGATAAAGTTCATTTTTATTCATGCTTGTGATGTTTTGTGCCTCAATTTTTCATGCTTCTAATTAAAATCATTTATATATTTCATGCATTAAAATTTGTTTGAATGCATTAGAATTAGTTGGTCAATCCTGACCAGATGGAAATTAATGGAATCAATAATTGGAAGGTGCATGCTTAATTTAGATCCTGATTCGATTAAATTAAATGTTTGTAATAACTCGGGAGAGCTCTATTACCTTGCATAACTTTAGGTTTGTGTGATTAAATTGTTTCAAACCTGATCCATCCCTATTACTTCGCATAAATTCTAAGGAATCCTTAGAACATGGACATAGAAATATAAATGCTTTTCTGAGTATAAGATTTCAAAAAAACTTATATTAAATTCCAAGTTAATGAATGATCGAGTTGCCATGAAATTTTTCCTAAACATTGTTAAGCATGATGAAAATGAATTAGGTCAAAAGTTGTAATTATTCTAGCTTATTCATGTAATTGTCGTTAACTCGTGAAAATCGCTACTAAACCATCACCTTACATTTTATTTCATTTGCATTTAGATTAACTTGCATTTAGCTAATTAATTTAATTAAACATCCATCACTCAAATTTATTGTGTTTTTCTTAACCAATTTGTGAATAGTAATTTTTAAAAGTATCAATTTAAATACAGTCCTTGTGGAGACAAGAACTCTTATACTTACTTATTACTTGATAATGACTGTGTTTGCTTGCACAAACCTACGCATTACAAGTTTTTGGCGTCGTTGCTGGGGACTGTTAATTTAATCATTATTTATGAAATTATTTTTTTTACAATTTGGTTTATTTTTTTATTTTTATTTAATTATTCTTTATTCTTTAATTTTTGTGATTTCTATTTAGAAGCTTATAAGCATAGATTGAATCATCGATCTACCTCCTATAGACCCTAAAACCGAGTGAACATTTCGACAAAGAAGACAAGAAAGACTAGCCTTGAAACAAGCCACAGAAATGGACCTTGAAAATCAAAATGATGTTCAAGGGAATGGAGCCGCTAATGTTCGTAACCCAATCCTCATTGCTGATGATAGGGATCGAGCTATAAGGTAGTACGTTGTGCCCCATTCTAATGAACTTAATCCAGGAATTAGGAGGCCAGAGATCAAGGCAACATAGTTTGAATTGAAGCTTGTGATGTTTCAAATGCTTCAAACAATGGGCCAATTTAGTGGAATGCCCATAAAAGATCCACACCTTCACCTTCGACTATTCATGGAGGTCAGCGATTCCTTCAAGATAGCTATAGTAATTGAAGATGCATTGAGATTGAAGTTGTTTCCATACTCGTTGCGAGATAGAGCACGAGCATGGCTTAATTCGTTGCCACCACATTCAATTTCAACATGGAAAGAATTAGCTGACCGCTTTTTGGTAAAGTAGTTCCCACCTAGCAAAAATGATAAGTTGCGTAATGAGATCACCAATTTTCAGAAAATAGAAGATGAATCCTTATACGGTGCATGTGAAATATTCAAAGAGCTGATACGTAAATGCCCTCAACATGGGATTCCATATTGCATCTAGTTGGAGACATTTTATAATGGTCTCAATGCACACACAAGGTTGGTGGTAGATGCTTTTGCGAATGGTGCTCTCTTATCAAAGTCTTATAATGAGGCATACGAGATCATCGAGAGAATAGCCAATAATAATTACCAGTGGCCGACAAATCGACCAGTTTTAGGAAGACGAGTAGTTGGAGTGCATGAAATAGAAGCCCTTACTTCACTCTTAGTTTAGGTATCTTCTATATCCTTAATGTTGAAACAATTTACTACTAATGGTTTGAATAATGTTGTAGCTCAGCCACCAAGCTAGTTTGATGTTACTTCCTATGTATATTGTGGAAAAGATTATTCTTTCGACAATTGTACATCAAATCTCGAGTCAGTATATTATAGAGGGAATCAATACAAAAATAGAACTGGACAACGACCACAGTCCAACTTCTATAATCCTTCATGGCGAAACCATCCAAACTTTTCTTGGAGTAACCAATGAGCTAGACCAAACAACATTTACATGTAGCATAGAGCAAATTAATCTCAATGATTCAATCAACAAGTTCAGAAGCCACCTCAAGTTGAATCGTCCAACAATTTGGTGAATTTGGTGAAGGCGTACATGGTGAAGAATAATGCATTAATCCAAAGTCAAGCAACAACACTAAAAAATCTAGAGAACCAAATAGTTCAATTAGCTACAGAGCTTCATAATTGACTGCAATGAATCTTGTCAAGTGACACAAAAAACCAACCAACAGTTGAGATTCCAACATCAGAAAAACCAGATGCTAAAAAGTCTGAAGAGGTAAAATCTAAAATAGTGAATTCTGATAAGCTAACACCTTTTTCAGATGCAGATCTAATTTCTCAAAAAAGTTGTCTGATTCAAGCTAAGGATCCAACACCTCCGTATCCAAAAAGATTCAAGCAACAGAAATAGGAGGTGCAAATTAAGAAGTTTTTGGATGTTTTAAAGTAGCATTGTAACAGCCCGGTTTAGACCCTGTTGGAACAGTGGTTTTGGGACCACAAATTCGAGGTTAAAAAAATATTTTAATATTATTTTTGGTGTCCATAATAAGTGATTGAGCATGTGTGAAAGTTCTGTGTGAAAATTTTATTGATTATGTGCCGAATTGAGAAAAAAAGACTTAATCGCATAAAATGCAAAAGCTGTGTGCTGATTGTTAAAGTGCTTAATTGTCATGGCTTTTTAAAAGAGAGGTCCTTATGTTGTAAATGGACCATTAATGTTTTGAATGAACATAAATGTGTATATATTAAGTGAATTTATAATATTTTAATCAAGGGTAAAATGGTAAAACAAGCATAAATATATAATAAATAAAACAAAAGCATTATCATCTTTAATTTCTCTTCATCTCAACCGAATAACAAAAAAAAAGATAAGGGAGAGCTTTAGGTTTCGACACACTTGAGATCTTGATTGAGGTACGAAATTTGTTCGGTTTTTGATAATTTCTACATTTTTGTGATCATTGCTTAGTGTTCTAGTTAGCCCATGCTTTAATTTTAGAAATTGATGGTGATTTTGAGATATGCCATTGATGATTGTTTGAGCTTTGTGATAGTTGATGATGAAATATGAAAGATATGTGAAAGATTAACATGTTTTGTCTTTGAATTTTTGGTGAAATTGAGTAATTTGGATTAAATTGTGAAAATAATATTTTGAGGGACTAAAATGTGAAATAAATGAAATATATGGGCTTGTATGAGACTAAGGAGAATTCGACCTAAGCATGGTGTAGTAAAATTTTGTGTATTTTTTGATTTTGTGAATTAGGGACTAAAGTGTCAAAATATGAAAATGTGAGGGCTATTTTGTAAAATGCCTTAAATACGTGTGTTTGGACTAAATTGAATGAATTGGTGATTGAATGAGTTAAATTTGAATATATATAGACCAAGAAAGGAGAGATTCGGGTCGAGATCGAGGCAAGGACAAAGTACTTGATTGATCGACTAGTTTTGGTATTTCGACGTCTGAGGTAAGTTCGGATATAATACGAGTTGTTAAATTTATATCTATGCAATGAGAAATGAATAATTGTATAGTTAACGAAATAGCAATGTTATATATATGAATTGAGCAATGAGGTACTAAGTGTGCGAAATAACAGAAGCTTCGGCTTATTGATTTGGCAGTGTGTGTGCGATACCAAGATAAGTTCGGTTTGAAGTACAGGCACTAAGTGTGCGATGAAAATTATGCTTCGGCTACGAAATTGGCACTAAGTGTGTGATTAAATCAAATGAATAAAAAAGGTTGATTGAAATGTGATATCAAGCATTGAGTAGCATAAATGGTGAATAACCATGTATTGGCTAAGGTATGTATTGAACCTTTGTGGTTGAGGATATGGTGCATAGAATTATGAATGGTTGAGTGAGTATATTAGCTTTGGATGAAATTGTGTGAATAATTTAGAGTTGATCTATGTGATGAATTAACTTTGTATATTGTATTTGATTTATTAAGTTGGCTGTATTATATTACGAACTTACTAAGCTCTTAAGTTTACTGTGTGATTTGTTTCTCTGTTTTACAGTGCCAGTAAGGCTAGCTTAGAACTAGGGATCGTCAGCGACTCAATCACACTATCGGCTATCAATTTCAGTACTTTTGAAAGATGTACATATTTGGTATATGGCATGTATAGGGTAGTAAATATGGTGTATTTTGAGATGTTGGACCTTGCCATGCGACATGGCTTGGAAGTTAGATGATTTTGGTTATTATGTGTGAGCTATGTAAATGATGAATGTAGTATGAAATAGTGAGGTTGGAAATGGTATAATTCATGCTTGAATTGGTTGATGAGATTGGTATTTTAAATGTGAATTTGTGGTATGACTAGATGATGTTTAGTTTATATGATTTAAGTTGTGAAGATGATGACTTGGATGGATTTATTTGAGTAAGGATTGAGTATGAAACTAAATGATGTAGTAGTTGTTTAGTTGGTACTTGTATTGGTATGTTTTAATTGCATTTGAGGCATGGATTGATAGGTTTGATGCTTATAGGTGATTTCAAAGTGTGGATGGTAATTTGGCTTTGAAAATGGCCTATAATTGCCCACACGGTTGCGCACATGGGCATGTGGCTCGACCGTGTCCTTCAAGGTTGTGTTTTAAAACAAGTTAGACTCGAGCACGGGCTGGACACACGGGCGTGTGACTGGCCGTGTGGTGCAAGTCAGTGTCGACCACGGGTGAGGCACAGGGGCGTGTCTCAGGCTGTGTGAACAAGTCAGTATGTATGCCCTGTTTTGCCACAGCTTGGACACACGGGCGTGTCCTTGGCCATGTGAGGCACACGCCTACCCACACGGGCGTGTGACCTCTGTAACTTAGAAAAAAAATGTTTGAATTTCAAAAATTTTCGTGTGTGTTCGATTTAGTCCTGGACCAATTCTAAAGCATGTATAAGGTCTCGTTGACCTATTTAAAGGACTATTTGAATGAGAATTGTCATGTTTGGTTGTGAAATGATTTGAAATGATCGGAAATGATTAGTAATGCCTCGTAACCCTAATCCGGTGATGAACACGGGTTAGAGGTGTTACAAGCATCATATCAATATACCATTGGTAGAAGCTTTAGAACAAATGCCCAATTATGTCAAGTTCATGAATGACATTTTGTCCAAGAAGAAAAGGCTTAGTGAGTTCGAGACTGTAGCATTATGAAGGAGTACAGTGTGTTTCTACAAAACAAGCTACCTCTGAAAATGAAGGACACTAGAAGCTTTACTATCCCTATAATATTGGAGAATCTTACAATGGTAAAACTTTATGTGATCATGGAGTGAACATCAACTTGATGCCAAAATCTATTTTTAAGATGTTGGGCATAGTTGAAGTAAGACCCACTACTATGACAGTTCAATTAGCAGATCGATCTTTGGCATATCCAAAAGGAAAGATCGAGGATGTCCTGGTACGTGTAGACAAGTTTATTTTTCCAGCTGATTTTATTATCTTAGATTTTGAAGCAGATAAGGAAGTATTGATCATCCTGTGGAACCCTTTCCTAGCCACAGGAAGAACATTAATAGACCTGCAAAAAGGTGAACTCACCATGAGAGCTCATGTAACACCCATTACCCGTATCCAACGCCTGTACAGGGTATAAGGCGTTACCTTTCTTAAAAACATGCATACAAACAATTCCAGTTTATGAGATTTCATTCAAATTTAAAACCTTTCAAACTTTGTCTTAAAATCCCTAATATAAGCATACGAGGCCTAAAACATACTTTCAAAACGGTTCGGGACCAAACCGAGTTCTTTAGAAAATTTTGAAAAATGTCACTAAAAACAGGGGCACACGCCCGTGTGATCTAATAACATGGCCATGTTGAAGGACCGTGTAACTCACACGGCCTAAACATATAGGGACACACTCGTGTCTCATGCCCGTGTGGATTTATTTCTCAATTTGAACCTATAGGGGTTTTTGCACGGCCTGGCACACGTCCGTGTCCATGGCCCGTGTCCCTCACACGGCCATGACACGCCCGTGTCTCTACCCGTGTGTAAAAACCTTGACATTCTAATTCTGACGTCATCAACCCAATAAGGTTACATGACCAAGGCACACGCCCGTGTCCTTAGGCTGTGTGGCGAATTAAATTCCTAAATTCAAGTGCAGACTTCACACGGCCTGGCCACATGCCCATGTCCTATGGCCGTGTCTTCCAAACGGTTGAGACACACAGCCATGCCTCAGCTCGTGTGGTTACTACTGGGCATTCTGTTTTGCCAACTTAGGGTGCAGGGGGACACACGACTGAATTACACGCCCATGGGGCAGACCGTGTGTCACACACGGCCTAGACACACGCCTGTGTGTCTACTCGTGGGACAATAACAAGGCTATTTACCAAGCCCTTTTTGCCACCCTTACTTGCACCAAAATAAGCCACATTAAATAACCTACTCATTCATGCATTAATATACCAAATACTCAACCATGCAATTTGCACATCCATGAAAAACATCATCATTTTCATATATCAATAATAATTAGCCATCATCCATGGCCTTGTACAAAACAAATTCATCTTTAAGACAAGCTAACAAATTTGGCCAAAACAATATGATACTTGACAAAAGGCCAAGTCCCTATACATGCCATACTCAAAATGATAAATCTAACTATACCAAATGTTTCAATTGATAGTGTGATCGAGCCTCCTACGTCCTTGGATCCCCGAGCTAGCTTGGCGATACTATAAGAAAATGGAAGGAAAGAGGAGTAAGCACAAAGGTTAGTAAGTCGTAGGTAAATAATTAACAATAATTACCATGCACTATCATACTCATAGCATATCATAAACTTGCACCAAATTCTCAGATAATTAAAGACATAACTTACTAATTTTCATCCTTACTAATCTTACAACATAAATCGAGCTCATTTCTCATGGATTTCGTGTAGGTACCTGTATCACTTACAACATAGTTGTACTTTTCTCACTTTTGACACAAACATTAAACTTCCCGTTGAACCAGTTGGAATACAAAAGGATACCCGACAAGCCTCACAAAAGAGGGTAAAATGCTGATGCCATGTCCCAAACATGGTCTTACACTGGCTCACATGTTGAGGTCGATGCCATGTCCCCGACATGGTCTTGCACTGGCACTCACATATCAATGCCGATGCCATGTCCCAGACATGGTCTTGCACTAGCACACATATAAACCAAATATCATGGCTTGGATATCCAATCTATTTCTAAGGTTCAACCGGGAGTATACCATATCAAATTTTATCATGAATATTCATAACAATAATCAATCATTTTATTCATAATAACAATAGAGTTGTATTATTTACATACAACTTACCTCGGTATACAAAAAGTGGGCGACTAGATTAAATTAGTCTACTAGCTTGGTTTTCCCCCGGTCCAAGTCTGGACTCCGTTTTTCTTGATCTATAATGAGAAATTCACTTATTTAATCACTATGTAAATCAAGACATTCCAAAATTCCTACTTTGGCAAAATTACCGTTTTGCCTTAGACTTTCACATAATTACAATTTTGCCCCTAGGCTCATAAAACAATTTTCGTCAAATTTCCTCATTAACCAAGCCTAGCCGAATCTATTTTAAACTTATAGCAACTCACAAATCCAATTATTTCACACATTTACTACCTATTTTACAACATTTACAAAAAAAGTCCATTTTAGGTGTTTTCATGGAAACCCTTTAACAAAAGTTGTTTATTTAACAACCAAGATTCATTTTATTCCATAAAAATTTAGTTAACAACACTAATGCTCTCATGGTAAAACCCTAGACTTTCAACTATAGTGCAAAATTGTAACGCCCCGAATTTGGGCCTAGAAGAATTGGGCTTTGGATCTCAGAATTGTTTTTAAGTGAGCGAGAAAATGAAAATTGGTATGTGGGCTTTGAGGGTTAATGAATTTGGAGTGTCTAGGGGTGTTGGAGAAGTCTTGGGATCAAGTAAAGGTACAGGAAAAATTTTGGTTTTAGCCCCAACGGAATTGTGACTTCAATTAGTAGGCCTCTTAAGTAGATTAAGAGAAAATAGGACACAAATGGGCTTGTGTGTAACACCCCTATCCCGTAACCGTCGTCGGATTAGGGTTAAGGGTATTACCTGACAGAACGGAACTTCTTCAGACAATCTATAAAGTAAACCATCAAATTACAATCATAGTGTCCCTTCGGTAGGTCATCGAGACCTAAATCATGCTCAGAAAAAGGGCTGGGACTAAACCGGAACACATACGGAATTTCTCAGAAATTTAAAACTTTTTCTAAGTTTCAGGGCTTACACGCCCATGTGGGCAGGCCGTGTGCCTCCCACGCCCGATAGACACCCCCGTGTGTCATCCCCGTGGTTGAATCTGACTTAACTCCACGGCCACCAAGCACGCCCGTGTACTTTGGCCGTGGTCGAATATGACTTGGCTCCACGGCCACCAAGTACGTTAGTGTGCTAAGGCCATGGTCGAGTCTGACTTAACCACACGGCTACCAGGCACGACCGTGTGCCAAGGCCGTGTGCTCTTAGCTAGCTACTTACTTAGTCCCATGGTCACTAGGCACGCCCGTGTGGCAAAATAGGTCATTTGCAAGGACAAAAATGCCACTCAATATAGTGTCAAACCTACAAGCCAATACCAATACAATTCATGCACATTTAGCAACCTTGAACATGCCAAAATAACCATCCCATCTCTACATTCAAAACTCATTCCATTCATATCAAAATTTACAAGACTAAAGCTCATATAAACATAAGCATAATTCATCCATACTTATCCAAAAACTTAATCATATCAAATGTCATCTAACCATATCAAAAACATAATTCATATAACTTCTCCATAAAGGCAAAATGTCAACTTATAATTAGCCACATCTCATGGCTAAGTTCATATAACAAACTTATACCAAAATACTAGCCTATACATGCCATATCTAACTATATACATTTCCAAAATGTACCAAAACAAGTTGAGTAGTGTGATGACGATCCTCGATGGTCCCTGAGCCTTCAGTAGCTTTGACGATATATAAAACAAAGAAAACACACACACGAAGTAAGCTTTCCAAAAGCCTAGTAAGTCATATACAAATAAACTTGACATGAAAGGCATATAGGCATATAGGAACATTGGCATAATTAACTTTCATAGAAAATTTATCATATGTATGCTTTGGTCCATGTACTTGGCAACATTTTACCACATTCTTCAATTCAAAAATCTTATAAACACATAGTTCTTTCATGCATACTTTCACATATCATATTATTGTTCCAATATACATATTCACCATAGTAAGATCATATAGATACTTACCGTGTATACACACTTAGTGTATAGTCAACGTCCCTGAAACGAATTTACAATTCACATAGCCATTCGTATCACAGACTTGCCCGTTGAACCCTTAGGAACCTAATAGGATACTCAAATAGCTCGAAATAGTCATACAATGCCAACGTCCCAGACGAGGTCTTACATGTACTCAGATATCGATGCCACTGTCCTAGATAGGGTCTTACACAAATTAATACGATGCCGATGTCCCAGACATGGTCTTACACGTAAAGATCATATCGATGCCAATGTCCCAGACGAGGTCTTACAAGAAATCTCAAATCAATGCCAACGTCCCAAACGTGGTCTTACATGATAAAACAGAATAGATACCTAAGGTCTTACATGTATTCAGATATCGATGCCACTATCCCAGACAGGGTCTTACACAAATTCTAAAATCAATGCCAACGTCCCAAACGTGGTCTTACATAATAAAACAGAACAGATACCTATGTCATGACATAGATAATCCTATCTATTCCTAGGTTCGTACGGAACTTTTCAGACATTGTCACACGTCGATCTTATCTCGGAATTCATGTACAAATCATATCATAAGCATTCATCATTAACAATAGTCATATAAACATACACAGTTCAATATAAATATGTTTATTTGCATAATGACTTATCTCGGATTCGATTTAACGGAAATGGAAACAGCTACTCGGTTACTTTCGCTTTCTCGCGATCTAAGTCTGTTTTCCTCGGTTCTTGATCTATACATATTCAGAATTAACCCTTTTATTCACTAACTCATTCAATTCAATCCAAGGACACACATTTAGGGTTATTTGCAAATTAACCCTCCCATTTGCATAATTTAGCAATTTAGTCCATTTTTCTCAAAATATCAAATACAAAAAATCATCACATATCTATTCTTAACCGAATGCTTATAAACTTCATACAAGCCTATAATTTCCATCAAATTTGCAATTTAGTCCCTCAAATTGCTACATTCACAATTTATCCCTATTTAGCTAAATTCATCAAAAATTCAAGAACGAAACATGTTCATCCAATACATATCTTTCATATTTCACTATTAAACATCATAAAACATATGAGTTCATCTTAGTCTCATTTCAAAAATATCATCAATTCTCAAAATTAAAGCATGGGTTTTGAAGCAGACAAAGCAACGATTACAAAAACGTTGAAATTATCAAAAATCGAAGTCAAAACTTACCTTAATTCAAGCTTGCAAGTGCCGAAACCTAGGATAGTTTTCTTTCTTTTCTTCTTCCAATATTCAGCTAAATGGATGAACATTATAGCCATTTACAAGCTTTTGTTTTACTTAATATTATGTTATTAACTTTTTTACAAAATCAACTTTAGTACTAAACATATATATAATTAAACATTAAGGGCATCTATGACCTTTATTTATCCACTATCTTAATAGTGGTATATTTACTTCATAAGACCTTCACCTTTAAAAACCACATCACATAATTGCTTTAACAATTAACATACATATTTCACATTTAATGCAATTCAATCCTTTTCATCAAATTAAACACACAAATGAGCAAATTAACTTACGGAAATTTAGCACATGCTTAGTCACTAATCAGAGGCACAGAAAATAATATTAAGATATTATACGAACTCGGATTTGTGGTCCCGAAACCACTGTTCAGACTAGGATATAAACCGGACTGTTACATTGTGGTCCAGTGGAAAGTGGCGTTACTTGGGAGCTATGAGGTGGCGTGTGTGAAAGCTGAAGAGGTCCAAGGTTCGAGCAGGAGGAGTGTATTTTGGAGTGTTTTATTTTGCATAGATGGACGACAAAAGTTATGTTGGTTTTGTACTCTTGCCGTGGAGAATTTGTAGGAAGCAGGATTGATGGATGTAGAGGAGATTTCGGATATGATTAAGGTATTATCAGAGAGAAAAGATAGGAGATGACAAGGGTGAAGTGTTGGGGCCGAATAGGACTGTGGGGGGAAGGTAGTTCAGCTTTGGCTATAAAAGGGGGGTGCCGAAATCCTTAGAAGGGGTTCTTGGAGTTTCCATCTTTCTTTCTCTTTTTTTTCCCTCATCCTTATTTTCTTCCATTGCTGAATACCACCACCCCTATTTGCCGAAATCCCTGTTTGCCGAAATCTCTATTTGTCGAAATCCCTGTTTGTTGAAATCCCTATTTTCTGAAATCCCTATTTGTCAAAACCCCTGTTTATGCCGATTCTTTGTCATTTGTTCCTCCACCTCAATCGATTAGTATCTACTCTTAGTCATGTTTGGAAGCCGAATCTTGTTCAAGTAGATATCTAAGCCGCAGGATCAAAGGAGAATTTCGGTAAGTGCTTAGTTAAACTTTTTAGTGTGTTTTGTTAAAAGCCGAAGGGCTATCTAACCCAATCCTTGTCGTTAACATGTATTAATAAGGGTAAGGCTCAACAATTGCAAGCGTGGTAAGTAAGGATTGCTAACAAGGTGGTAAGTGTTCTCGACTAAATCATGGTTTAGTAAATGGCCGAATCTAATGTGGCTCATAGGGGTGACTTATGAACAATATGGGTCACTTGGTTTTGACGATATAGGTGTTTGGGTGCAGATCTAGAGGATAATCACCAATAGTAGCAAAGCAAGGGCTACTAGAACGTAAGGCACACGGTAAGGGTACGGTGCGGTTTCGATTTTTGATAAGTATGTGTTAAAGCTTTGGTTAGTCGCTAGTAATGTCGATTGTAGGTTCGTGGCTAAAGGGTTTGCAGCACGCGAGGTTACCAGGTGTGTACAAACACTACAAACACTATATCAGCAATGCCGAAAAGCCGAAAAGCCAAAAGTGGCTAAATGAGCCCGGTGGGCCCTAAGGCTAGGTTTGATGAGTTTGTTTGGTTTGGCGTATGAATTGAGTCTGTCAATCATAATACATGATCTGGAATTGTTTTGGGCCTAACAGGCCATAAGGGTGTGATTTGGGCCTAGTGGGCCGTAAAGATGTAATTTGGGTTTGATGGGCTTTATGGGGATGTAGACAAGTATGCTAGGGTTTATGGACTTTAGGCCTCGTTTGATCAGCTCTTAAATTTCATAAGACTTAATCTAATTAAACATGTCCATGAACAAGTCGCTGGGTTAGAGTGTGGCAACGGACATACGCATGTCTAGGATTGGATCTAGGGAGAGCTTGGTACTTAAGCGGCCCTAGCGGCCCACCTCCTATTCTCTGGAATCCTACCTGGTGCGTAGTGTCTGTTCACTTTAGCCGCAAGGACTTGTTGATGGGCCAAAGTTCGTAACTAAAACTCGAGAGGGACCAAATACCCTTATATTTGTAAAATTACTAAAATACCCTTATATTTGAAAAATTACTAAAATAACCCTATTTTGTGAAAGTACCAAAATGCCCCTGTTTTGCAAAATTACCAAGATACCCCTATTTTGCCAAATTACCAAAATACCCCTGTAGGGTAGAATTACGAAAATACCCTTGGATAGTGAAATGACGAAAATACCCCTCTGTGACAAATATGAGTTTATGGATGTTACTTGTGTGTGTGATGCATTCATATGAAATTCTACTTAGGATACATATGGGTGGGAATTATGGTTCGGAGGAAGATTTGAAGATCAAATAGTCGTATGGCCATGGATCCACCGGTGACTTTAAGCCCATTATATGATTAGCAACTTTGCTGCAATGTTAGGTAGTACCGCAACCGGGCTACCTTTGGTGTGTAGAGGATGGGTGGGTCGATTTAGAAATCCTCACAGGTGTGTATAAGGTTGGAAGGGAAATGGTGTGTGTAGAGGATGGATTATTGGGATGGGTTATGCATTATCTTGTTTGTATATGATACGATATGATATGATATGATATGAGGTCATTGTGGGCTAAGGCCCAAGACCACCGATTTTGATAGGGCTTAGGCCCAATGTGAATATTTGTATGTGATTTGGTTGCCAAGGGTTCTACACATTGAGTTTCGAAACTCACACCCTTTTATTTAATGTTTCAGGTGATCCTGAATAGACGGCTCGACGTAGGAGAGGACTCGGAGATGGCCACACTACAAGCTGATCAAATGCTTTATTTTGTTCAAATGAATTTATTTTAAATACTTTGTTTTTTTATTGGATTGTAATAAGGCCATGCAACTCCTAATTGACTTTAGATTTTGGGTTTTATTATTATCGTTTCAACTATCCGCTTAATAAATTTCATAAAATTTCTAAATTTAACATGGTTTTCGAAATAACTTAACCTATGAATGTTTTCTAAAATATGGGCTTTTCAATGTAACTTAATAAGATACAAGGGTTTTGGGCTTTTGGGACTTAAATTGTTAAATGGTAAAATCATTTTGAAGTGTGCCTTTAATGTGACATTCCGAACTCGGGCCTAACTTCTAGGCCGGGTTTGGGGTGTTATAAAAATAGTCCCCTCATTAGCTAGATTAAGCTTCAAGGGTTCCAAAAACACAAAAATCATCAAAAATAACCATCAAGAGGACTTACTTGCAAGGATTAAAGCTTGCTGAAATTTTCAAGCTTCCATGGCCCTTTCTTAACAGCCTAATTTAGGGGCTAGTTGAAATTGTGGTCTTGGGACCATTAATCCAGGGTCAAAGAAAATTATTTTAATGTTGTTTTATGAGTTATAACATGATTGTAAAGGTACATGAAAATTTTGGTGCTTTAATTTTAGCGATTTCATGCTAAATCGCGAAAAAGGACTAAATCGCATAAAGTGCGAAAGTTCTAATTTACAAGCTAAGGGTTCCAAATAGCTATAGAATATTGTTTGGAGGTCTTTAAAGGGCAATTAACCCCTTAAATAATGGTTGGCCGGCAATAGGGGACAAAAGAGGTCAAAATTTGGTCAAGTAGGTGGATTAGGTCGACTAAATTGAGATCTTATATTAAAATAAAGAAAGAAAAGATATCATCCTTTCTCCTTCATTCCTCCAACGAAAATTAGCAGTAAATAGAGTTTTGAAAGCTCAAAAATTTCAGCAAACTCTTCTCCTTGCAAGTAAGTGTTTTAGTGATCATTTCCATATTTGTACTTTTGGAACCCCTAAAGCTTAAGCTAGCTAATGAGGGTACTATTTTGCAAAATGGTTGAAAGTTTAGAATTTCACCATGTGAGATTTTAAGTTTTTTTCTGCATTTTTATGGAAGAAAATGAGTCTTAGTTGTTAGATAAACAACTTTTGTGAAAGATGTTTTCCATGAAAACACTTAAAATGACCCCTTTTGTAAAAGTTGTAAAATATGTGGTAAATGTGTGAAACAATGAGTATTGAGGGCTGCCATAAGAGTAATAAATGTTCACCTAGGCTCATTAAATAAAGAAATTTGATTAGAATTGATTTCCGAGCCTAGGGGTAAAATGGTCATTTTGTGAAAGTCTAATGGCAAAATGATAATTTTGCCAAAGTATGATTATTGAAATGTGCTAATTAATATGACTATTAAATGAGCTAAATTGTTATTATAGATCAAGAAGAACGAAGGATTAACCTCGACCGAGGAAAGGGCAATGTATCGGACTAGATCGACAATCTAGCCTATTTTGAAATCGAGGTAAGTTTGTATGTGATGAATTCAACATCATGCTAGTATGTTTGAGAATGTTCAATATTATAATGATGCATAATATTTCTATAAAATTGAGTGATGGTGTTGAATGAGAAAAATGATGAAAGTTGTGATGTTGAAGTCCTACTTGGACTATAATAAATGTGAGAATACTATCATTGGGACATGAGATGGATAAGGTCCAGTGTAAGACCATGTCTAGGACATGGCCTCGGCACCAAATTGAGATCCTGTATAAGACCATATCTGGGATATGGCATCGACATTGAATATGAAAATCATATAAGACCATATCCGAGACATGGCATCGATAATTGATATGAGATACTGTATAAGACCATATTTGGGATATGGCATCGGCACTCAGAGGTGACCTCATGTAAGACCACATCTGGGATGTGGCATTGACTTCGTAATTGTGTGAATGACGATGAACATGTATCTTTGAGTATCCCAAATGATTTAGTGGGATAAATACAACCTGAATTTGGAATTTAATTCGCCACACGATCGAAGGACACGGGCGTGTGACTGGCCGTGTGATGCAAGTCAGTGTTCACCACGGGCCAGACACACGGGCGTGTGACAGTCTATGTGATGCAAGTCAGTGTCGACAACGGGTGTGGAACACGAAAGTGTGATATGTTACACAAGCGTGTCCCTTCTTCCACACGGGTGTGTGGCCTTATTTTGATTGAAAAATTTCATAGTGCGTAAAAGTTTTCGGTTTAGTCTTGAAGCATCCCAGATGTATGTTTAGGGTCTCGTAGGCCCATAATAGGGATGTTATGAATGTGAATGAAAAAGTTTAAGTTGGAGTGAAATTTTATGACCCGATGTTATATTTTAAGTAAGATAAGTTTGGTGCTACCTCGTATCCAGTTCCAGCGTGGAATACGGTTAAGGGGTGTTACACTTTCCTTGAGTGAAAAATTGGTGGAGAAGAAAGAGAGAATGAAAAAGTTGAAAACTTTCTCTTATTTTATTTTATTTTATTTCATCAATTTAGTCACCTAATTCCACCAACTTTGACCAATTTTCATTTCTTTGTCCCCTATGGCCGGCCAACGCTCTCTTAAGGGCCTAATTGCACATTAAGGACCTCCAATTTAAGGTTCTATAGCTATTTGACACCTTTAGCTTGTAGAACAAAACTTTCGCACTTTATGCGATTTAGTCCTTTTTCAAAATTAAGCATACAATCACTAAAACTAATTCACCAAAATTTTTATGGACTCATATAATCACGCTACAACACATAAACTAATATTAAAATAATTTTCTTCGACCTCAGATTAGTGGTTCCGAAACCACTATTCTGACTAGCCCTCAAATTGGGCCGTTACAATTCTCCCTCTTAGGGATTTTTGTCCCTGAAAATCTTTCCAGCAAAAAGGTTCGGGTATTGGTCTCTTATGGTCTCCCCGGGCTCTCATGTGGCCTCTTCAACCCATGTATATGCCATAGTACTTTCACGAGTGCTACACTTCTATTTCTCAATTGCTTGACCTCTCGATCTAAAATCTTAACCTGCTCTTCACCATAGGTCATATCCGGTTGAATTTCAACCTCTGTTGGTGAAATCACATGTGATGGGTCAGAGCGACAACGACTCAACATAGACACATGGAATACATCATGGATCTTTTCTAACTCGAATGGCAAGGCTAATCGGTAAGCTACAGGTCCAATTCTATCAGTCACCTCATAAGGTCCAATAAAACATGGGCTTAAGTTGCCTTTCCTACCGAATTTGAGGACTTTCTTTCACGGGGATACTTTCAAAAATACCTTATCACCAACTTGAAACTCAATCTCTTTTCGCTTCAAGTCCGCGTAGGATTTTTGTCTATCCGAAGCGGCCTTCAAACAACCACGAATCACTTTTACTTTCTCTTCTGCTTCTTTGACTAAGTCAACCTCGTGAATCTGACTTTCTCTGAGTTAGGTCCAATACAAGGGCGTTTGGAATTTACGTCCATACAAAGCCTTATATGGTGCCATTTTCAAACTCGATTGATAGCTATTGTTGTAGACAAACTCTACCAACGGTAAGTACTTTTCCCAATTGCCTTGAAACTCGAGCACACAACACCGCAACATATCTTGAAGAATTTGAATTACTCTTTTCGGCTGATCGTCATTTTGCGGGTGGAAAGCAGTACTAAAATTCAGTTTCGCCCCCAATGCTTCTTGCAACTTTTTCCAAAACTGAGATGTGAACCTCGGATCTCTATTCGAAATGATCGATAAAGGTACCCCGTGAGGTCTCACAATTTCAGAATACAAATCAGCCAATTTCTCAAGTGGATAATCGGTACGCACAGGTATAAAATGAGCCGAATTAGTTAGCCTATCGACCACAACACATTCAACATTTTTCTTCTCTGGCTCAACGGTAATCCAAACACAAAATCCATGGTAATACGGTCCCATTTCCACTCGGGAACCATCACGGGCTGAAGTAAACCTGAAGGTACTTGGTGTTTAGCTTTCACTTGCTGACAAATTAAACACTTAGAGACGAACTCTAAGATGTCTCTTTTCATTCCTGACCACCAATACATCTTCTTCAAGTCATTATACATTTTTACACTACCCGGATGGATAGACATAGAACTCCTATGTGCCTCATGCAAAATCTTCTGGATAAGCTCGTCGTCTTTGGGTACACAAATTCTGTCTTGAAACATTAAGCAGCCATCTGAACCAATCTGAAAATCTGATTCTGTACCCATCTCAGACTGATTTATCTTAGCTTGCAATTCCTTATCACCTTTTTGAGCTTTGCATATCTCTTGCAAAAACATTGATTTCGCTCTCAACTCGGCTAAAATCAAACCTTCGTCAGTCACAGACAACTGAGTATTCATAGCCCTCAAGGCAAACAATGACTTCCTATTCAGAGCATCGACGACCACATTCACCTTTCCAGGGTGATAGTCAATTATCAACTCATAATCCTTTATCAGCTCTAAGAATCTTCGCTGCCGTAGTTTTAACTCCTTTTGAGTCATCAAATACTTTAGACTTTTATGGTCGGTGAATACTTGGCATTTCTCGCCATACAAATGGTGTCTCCAAATCTTCAGTGCGAACACTATGGTGGCTAGCTCTAAATCGTGAGTCGGATAGTTTTTCTCGTGTGGCTTTAACTATCCCGAAGCAGAAGCTATTACCTTACCTTCTTGCATAAGTACACACCCCAATCTATTTAAGAACGTATCGCTATACACCACAAATTCCTTTCCCGATTCTGGTTGCACTAAAACTAAGGCTTCAGTCAACAATGCTTTGAGTTTCTCAAAACTCTGTTGGCATTTCTCTGTCCATTCGAACTTAACATCTTTTTGTAGCAACCTCCTCATCGGTGTAGCAATCATGGAGAATGCTTTAACAAACCGTCTGTAGTATCCCGCTAAGCCCCAAAAGCTTCTAATCTCTGATACATTCCTCAGCGGTTTCCAATCAACGATAGCCGATATTTTAGTCGGGTCAACTCTAATTCCATCGCCTGACATGATGTGTCCTAAGAATCTGACTTCTCGGAGTAAAAATTCACTGTTGCTAAATTTAGCATACAACTACTTATCTCTTAAAGTCTGCAAAATAGTTCTCAAATGCTTCGCGTGCTAACTCTTATCACGAGAATAAATTAATATATCATCGATAAAAACAACAACAAACTTATCCAAGTACGGTCAGAAAATACGATTCATTAAATCCATAAACACGGCGGGAGCATTCGTTAAGCCAAAGGGCATGACGAGAAACTCATAATGGCCATACCTCGTCTGAAATGCAGTTTTTGATACATCTTATTCCTTAACTCTCAGCTGGTAATAACCAGACCTTAGATCTATCTTAGAAAACACTGTGTCTCCCTTCAATTGTTCAAACAAATCGTCGATCCTTGGCAAAGGATACTTGTTCTTAACTGTAACCTTGTTGAGCTGTCGGTAGCCTATACATAATCTCATCGACCCGTCCTTCTTTTTCACAAAAAGTACGAGAGCACCCCACGGAGAATAACTCGGTCTTGCGAAACCTTTATCCGTCAACTCTTGTAACTGAGCCTTCAATTCTTTTAACTCCAACGGTGCCATCCTATACGGGGCAATTGAAATAGGTGCCGTACCAGGGGCCAACTCAATACCAAACTTAACTTCCCTAGCTGGAGGTAATCCAGGTAACTCTTCCGGAAACACATCCGAATACTCGCATACCACAGGCACTGACTCTATCTTTACTTCCGACTCTTGGGTATTCGAAACAAATACAAGATAGGACTCATACCCTGTAACACCCCTAACCCGTACCCGTCGCCGGATTTAAGTTATGAGGCATTACCGAACTATACATAGATCATCGCAGGCATTCATCGAAACTCATTATTTTATCAAAGCAAAGCTCACGTGAATTCATTTGCGTATCCAATTGAATCTAAAATGTCTATAAAGTACATGCATTGCATATCTATAATTCTTATAGAACTTATAAGTACATAAAGTACAGTTCACATCTTACAAAATTCGTTTACTGAAATCAATACATCATACATATTCTAACTTACATATACTATACCACATTATTTCAAATACTAGACTATCAAATAAGCTGTAACGGTTCTAAACATTTTAACATAAGAAACACACACACACATATATATATATATATATATATATATATAACATTTCTTACTTACTAACTATATATGCTGTTTCACAAAACCACATTTGTACCTATTATAGACATAAAGACCATGGCCGAACATACATATATATAATCCATAATTAATTCTCATTTTGAATTTATTAAGCCAAAACCAAAATGAACATTTAAAATCACAAAAATTATTACTATTAGCCTACCAATCACACAAGTTAATATAACTAGTCGAGTTCCATAATTACAAATGATCTAGATTTTAGTAAGGAATGCATGTATAGTCCATGAACCAAATCATGCATACAATGCAACAATCATGATCTGTAGGTATATAAATTCAGGATTCGGTACATTAACCTAAACATATAACAAGGTTACTACCAAACTACTATGTATATATATATATATATATACATGAATCATCAAGTATTGCTACTATCTCTTATTAGTCCAATACACAACTAATCATTTCAGACATATATATCATGACCAAACATATACATAAATAACATATCTCCAACCATTCAAATTAGCATCTTCTATCACCAATTCAAACATAAGTGATACATAATTTTACCTATAAAGCCAAGGTAACCGAATGTCATTGATGCATTTGACATAAAAGCTTAACCTTTCTTAATCATACACACCAATCACCAAGTATATCAAAGACATATGTAAATAACATATGCTTATCCAATAGACTTAATCCATTCGAAATTTTAAGAATCAATTACCACACGATATAACATGTATATATATACACATCTATCATAAATCAATGTATAAGACAATCACTACCTCATATACTAGTTCATTATTTTCTTGAGTAACATGAATATGAAATACTTACCTCTCTGTCGAATTAATACGTTTCATGTTTCAAAGCTGAAATTTCTTGATATATTCATAACTCGGTTCTCATATACTCTAAGCTCAAATCACATTCACCGGCACTGGGCCTGCTGGACTCAAGGTCCGAAGTTAATCACCGGTATTAAGCCTGCTAGGCAATAAGCCCGAATTATTTCACCGGCACATGGCGTGCTAGGCTAAAAGCCTGAATTGTTTCACCGGCTCGTGGCCTGCTAGGCTAAAAGCCTGAATAACATATCAATAATTCATCAAATCACTATCTTGACATTTATATTATTACTAATTCATGTACATAAACCATAATCACTTATCATATCACATGAACTAGTTTCCATTTCAAATTCAAAACACATTTAGTTCAATATTGGACCTTAACATTCGGCTATCATCTATTTCAATACTCAAGTAAATCAAATAATATTATTGAACATATTCATAATTATCTCTTACATGTACTTAAACTTAAGAACTTACCTCTATTGACAACGAACGACTTAAACCGGCTATTCCGCAACCTTCGTCTTTCCCCGATTCAAATCCGATTTTCTTTGTTCTTGATCTAAACATATCAAAAATAACCTCATTCAAGTACATTTTATTTCAATTGAATCCCAAAACACATAAATGGGCAATTTACCAATTTACCCCCAATATTTCACATTTTTACCATTTGGTCCTATTTGCATAAAACACAAAATACACAAAATTTCACAATAACACTTAAGGGCCGAATACTCCTAGGGACTATACAAGTCCATTTCTTTCATTTATTTTGCAAATAAGTCCCTCTAAAATTTTATTTCTACAATTTAGCCCTAATTACTCAATTTCACTAAAACTTCTAATACAAAACATGTTAATCCTTAACATATCTTTAATTTAAAATCATCAAACATCATAAACCATAAGAACACATCAATGGACGAACCTCATATACACATGATTTTCAAAAATTCAAGCATGGGTCGGGTAATTTACGAAGCAACGATCACAAAAACGTAAAAATTAACAAAAATCGAAATCAAACTAACCTTGATTTTAAGCTTATAAGTGCCGAAAATTAAAAGAAATGAAACCCCTTTTTCTTCTTCAACATTCGGCCAAGAACACCAAAGATGATAATGATTTTTCTTTTGTTTTATTTTAACATATAATAAGTTAATAACTAAATTACTAATATAACCCTTTTAATAAAAATAAAACTAACATATATAATAAGGGCAATGGTGACTTTAGCCACCCACTAACTTTAAAAATGGGCTAATTGCCTTTTTAATACCCCACTTTAAAAAGACATCATCAAATAGGCACTTTTCACTATAGCTTGAAACTTTTAAAATTTATGCGATTAAATCCTTTTTGTCAAATTAAGCACACAAACGATAATATTTTTCTACGAAACTTTCACACATATTAATTCACACATAATGAGCACAGAATATAATATTTAAAAATATTTCAGACTCGGATTCGTTGTCCCGAAACCACTGTTCTGATTAGGGTCAAATTCGGGCTGTTACAACTCTCCCCCTTAGGGATTTTCGTCCCCGAAAATCTTACCGTTAAACAAAGTCGGATGTTGTTGCCTCATTGAATCTTCAGGCTCCCACGTAGCCTCTTCAACTCCATGCCTTTTCCATAGTACTTTCACTAATGGAATTCTCTTGTTTCTTAACTCTTTCATTTCTCGGGCTAAAATACGGATCGGTCCTTCATCATATGTCATATCGGTTCGGATTTCAACCTCTGACGGAATGATCACATGCGACGGATTTGATCTATATTTACGAAGCATCGAAACGTGAAATACGTCATGTATCTTTTCTAATTCAGAGGGCAACTTCAATCTATACGCAACAGGCCTAATACGTTCGATGATTTCATACGGTTCGATGAATCTCGGACTCAACTTACCTTTCCGACCAAATCAGAGTACTTTCTTCCACGGAGAAACTTTTAAGAAAACTCGGTCTCCGACCTGAAATTCAATATCTTTACATTTCAAATCAGCGTAAGACTTTTGACGATTAGATGTAGCTTTTAAACTATCTCTGATTATAGCCACTTTCTGTTTTGTTTCTTTAATCAAATCAACCCCATGTATCCTATTCTCACTGAGCTCAGTCCAATATAATGGGGTTCGACACTTGCGACCGTACAAAGCTTCGTAGGGCGCCATTTTGATACTAGATTGAAAACTATTATTTTAAGCAAATTCAATCAGAGGTAAGTATCTTTCCCACGTACCTTCAAACTCAAGAACACAACATCTCAACATGTCCTCAAGTATCTGAACGGTTCATTCAGACTGCCCGTCTGTCTGTGGATGAAAGGCTGTACTAAAATGAAGTTTAGTACCTAAAGCATCTTGCAACTTCTTCCAAAACCGCGATGTAAATCTCGGGTCTCTGTTTGAAACAATGGAACTCGGTACACCATGTAACCTCACAATATATGATACATACAATTCAGCAAGTTTATCGAGTGAATAATCTGTACGCACTGGCACAAAGTGAGCTGATCTAGTCTGCCTATCTACTATAACCCAGACTGCATCTTTCTTGCTCGGTGACGTAGGCAAATCGGTTACAAAATCCATTGTGATTCTATCCCATTTCCGTTCGGGTATCATGATTGGCTGAAGCAATCTAGAAGGCACCTGATGCTCGGCTTTTACTTGCTGACAAACTAAGCATTTTAAAACAAATTCAGATATATCTCTTTTCATGCCAGGCCACCAGTAAAACTGTTTCAAATCATTATACATCTTTGTGCTACCCGGATGTATCAATAATCGACTACTATGAGCCTCACTCAAAATCATTTAAATCAAGTCCACGTTCTTCGGAACACATATTCGGCCATTGAAGATCAAACAATCATTTGCATCAATTTGAAACTCTGACTCTGCATCATTTTCACACAGAGCTCGTTTAGCAATCAAATCTTTGTCAATTTTCTGTGCATCACAAATTTTTTGAATAAACATCGGTTTTGCCTTCAACTCGGCTATGATCAAACTATCACCAGACATTGCCATATGTGCGTTCAATGCACGAAGAGCAAACAATGATTTTCGACTTAATGCATCTGCAACCACGTTAGCTTTTCCCGGATGGTAATCAATCACCAATTCAAGTCTTTCAACAGCTCTAACCATCTGTGTTGTCTCAAGTTCAAATCTTTCTGAGTCATCAAGTACTTCAAACTTTTGTGGTCCGAGTAAACATGACATTTTTCACCGTGTAAGTAATGACGCCAAATTTTCAATGTGAACACAATAGCTGCAAGTTCTAAGTCATGTGTCGGGTAATTTCTTTCATGTGGCTTCAATTGTCTCGAAGCGTAGGCTACAACTTTGCCTTCCTGCATCAAAACACAACCTAAACCATTCAAAGAAGCATCAGAATAAACAACAAATTCTTTATCCGATTCAGGTTGAACTAACACTGGAGCTTCGGTTAGAAGGACTTTCAACTGATTGAAACTTTTCTGACACTTTTCCGACCACTCAAACTTGACATCTTTCTGTAATAGCTTTGTCAACGAGGTAGCTATTATAGAAAAACCTTTCACAAATCGTCGGTAATAACCCGCAAGTCCCAGAAAGCTTCGGATTTCAGAAACATTCTTTGGTGGTTTCCAATCAAGAATAGCTGATATTTTGCTCGGGTCAACATGAATACCTGATGCTGAAACAACGTGACCCAAAAAGCTAACTTCTTTCATCCAGAATTCACACTTACTAAACTTTGCGTACAACTGTTTATCTCGCAAAGTTTGTAGCACCAATCTCAAATACTCGGCATGCTCGGTTTCATCTTTAGAGTATATCAGTATACCGTCAATAAACACTACTACAAACCGATCCAAAAACTGTCTAAAGACCCGATTCATCAGATCCATAAAAATGGCAGGTGCATTAGTAAGTCCAAAAGGCATAACTAGAAACTCAAAATGTCCGTACCTCGTTCGAAATGCAGTCTTTGGCACATCCGCATCTCTGACTCGCAACTGATAATAGCCCGATCTCAAATCTATCTTTGAAAATACTGAAGCACCTTTCAACTGATCAAACAAGTCATCAATTCGAGGCACAGGATATTTATTCTTTATAGTTACCTTATTCAGTTGCCGATAATCAATACATATTCGCATAGTCCCGTCTTTCTTTTTCACAAACAGAACTGGTGCACCCCAAGGAGAAAAACTCGGTCGTGCAAAGCCCCTATTTGTCAACTCTTGCAACTGTGCTTTCAACTCTTTCAACTCAGTGGGTGCCATCCGATACGGAGTTATCGAGATCGGAGTCGTCCCCGGTACTAATTCAATGCCAAACTCAATCTCTCGCACTGGTGGTAAACCCGGTAATTCTTTAGGAAATACATCTGGGTATTCACACACAACCGGTACAGTTTCAATTTACTTTTCAGACACTTTATTATCCATTACATAGGCCAAATAAGCTTCGCATCCTTTTCTCACATACTTTCGAGCTAGCATCGAAGATATAACTGTAGGCAACCCACTCAGATCATTAGATTCAACTCGGATGATTTCACCATTCTGACATCTCAAATCAATAATATTTCTTTTGCAATTCACCACTGCATCGTGCAAAGTTAACCAGTCCATTCCCAAAATTATATCGAATTTGTCGAAAGGCAACAACATTAAGTTTGTTGGAAAGTAGGAATCCCGAATCATCAACGGGCAACCTTTACACACTTTATCGACAAGTACACAGTAACTCAAGGGATTAGACACACGGATCACAAACTCAGTAGACTCAACAGGTAGAGTCTTACTGGCTACTAAAGTTTCACACACATATGAATGAGTGGAACTATGACCAATCAATGCAATCACAGTAGTATCATAAAGGTGAAAGTACCAGTGATAACATCTGGGGAAGAAGCATCCTCTCTGGTACGAATAGCATATGCTTTAGCTGGTGCACGAGCCTCCAATCTAACTGTAGTGTCTTTAGTTCCTTTCTGACTGCCACTAACATTTCCCGAACGCCTAGGTGGTCTGCCTCGCACTGACACGTTACTCGGTTTGATATTCTGGGCTGTATTTTGCTCGGCTAACATCAGGCACTCTCTAATGAAATGATCTGACATCCACATTTAAAACAAGACCGATCACGAAATCTACAACTCTCGAAATTCCATTTGCCACAGTGCTTGCATTCAATTCGATTTTGCGGAGCATTACCAACACTGGCTATCGAAGTAGCTCGAGAACCCACTGGAGGTCGATCTCGTTTAAGCATGTTGGAAGTAGTCTTATGTCGGCTTAAGTCATCTCTGAACTTTTTAGATACAGATTGGAAAGCCTTACTCGATGATCTCTTACAAGTGTCTCTAACTTTTACCTCAGCTTTTCTTTTCTCTTTTCCAAGCTCTTCTGCTTTGCAGGCTCGCTCAACAAGCACTACGAACTCTTTGATTTCAAGAATACCAACGAGTAATTTTATGTCTTCATTCAGGCCGTCTTCAAACCTTTTACACATAATGGCTTCGGTAGATATACACTCTCGGGCATATCGGCTCAATCGAACAAATTTTCGCTCATATTCAGTTACAGTCATGCGGCCCTGTTTTAATTCCAGAAATTCTTTTCGTTTCTGGTCGATGAACATCTGGCTGATATATTTCTTACGGAACTCTATCTGAAAGAAATCCCACGTCACTTTTTCTTTTGGAACCACTGATACTAGTGTATTCCACCAATGATACGCAGTGTCCCGAAGTAAAGATATAGCACATTTCAGACATTCGTCTGGAGTACAAGATAGCTCATCAAGTACCCGAATAGTATTATCAAGCCACATCTCAGCCCGTTTTGCATCATCATCGTCATTAGCTTTGAATTCTTCGGCCCCGTATTTTCGAATTTTATCAACAGGAGGCCTACTAGATCTCATCGGATCTATCATCGGAGGTGCTGTAGGTACCAGAGTTGGATTATTCGGGGGTGGAGGTTGTTGTACAGCCGAGTTAGTCTGAATAAACTGGGTAAACCACTTGTTCATCATCTGGTAGAAGGCTTGTTTAGCCTCCCCCTCGTGGCTACCCAAAACTGGTCGAGAGTCTACTGGCACTGATCCGCGTGCACGGTCAGGCGCTATACTCTCTACGTCATCAGCTACGACTCTGTCAGGATCAGGATCCATTTACTATATAAAACACAGTTCGAAATGTCAGAAGTCACCACACTATCAAATATACAATAAAGGCATGTATAGCTAGACTCTCACGCGCTACGGTAGTCCTAGAATCGACTAAACCGTAAGCTCTGATACCAATCAAATGTAACACCCCTAACCCGTACCCGTCGCCGGATTTGAGTTATGAGGCATTACCAAACTATACATAGATCATCGCAGGCGTTCATCGAAACTCATTATTTTATCAAAGCAAAGCTCACATGAATTCATTTGCGTATCCAATTGAATCTAAAATGTCTATCAAGTACATGCATTGCATATCTATAATTCTTATAGAACTTATAAGTACATAAAGTACAGTTCACATCTTACAAAATTCGTTTACTCAAATCAATACATCATACATATTCTAACTTACATATACTATACCACATTATTTCAAATACTAGATTATCAAATAAGCTGTAACGGTTCTAAACATTTTAACATAAGAAACACACACACATATATATATATATATATATATATATATATATATAACATTTCTTACTTACTAACTATATATGCTGTTTCACAAAACCACATTTGTACCTATTATAGACATAAAGACCATGGCCGAACATACATATATATAATCCATAATGTAATTCTCATTTTGAATTTATTAAGCCAAAACCAAAATGAACATTTAAAATCACAAAAATTATTACTATTAGCCTACCAATCACACAAGTTAATATAACTAGTCGAGTTCCATAATTACAAATGATCCAGATTTTAGTAAGGAATGCATGTATAGTCCATGAACCAAATCATGCATACAATGTGTAATATCCAGGAATTAGGGCTTGTGCATTTTTGCTTAAAAGTATGAAATAGCATGCCTATGTGTGTTGTGAATGTGTATTATGAATTTTGTGAACCTTAGTGTGTAGTCAAATGCCTTAGAAATTATTTAATTTTTAGTCTTTAAGGGGAGCTAAGCCTGATAGGCCTTAAGAAAATATGTAGGGGATTTATGACACAAATATCAGCTTGGTAAAGTGGCTACAAGGTGCCACTTAAAGCCCACACAAGTGACGCCATATGCAGGGTTTAAGGGCTTGGGTTCGAGTTACAAGGGAATCAAATAAAGAAGTTTTATTTTGCAGCCAAGGGGAGCAGTGTTGGACGGCACTAAAATACTAGATAGATGAGTTTTAGATGTGGATTAGTTTCTTTTAAAATTCGGCTAAAGGGTGAGATAATTGTTGATTTAATTAAATGGATAAAAAGAGAGGAAATAGGAGAGAAATAAGGGATGAGATAAGGGGAAGAGTGTGGCCAGCCTAGGGACTCCCTTAAGGTGAATTTCGGCCAAGCTAGTAAAGGGGGAATAGCTGAATTTCATTAAGTTATTGTAGCCTCTCTTTCGTTTTCTTTTTTTTTCTCTCCGAAACCTTTCTCTTCTTTTTCTTTTATTCTAGTCGAAAACTTCTTCTTCCTATTCCACCATTGCCGTAATCTCTAAAAAGATTCAAACCCTTCCTCTTGTGTTTCTTGAGATAGCCGAATATCCTATTCCCATTAGGAGCCATAGCCGAATCTCAAGGCGGCCTTATTCTTTTCTCTTTGTCGCAAGTCTTAAAAGCCGAATCCCAACGTAAAGGTGTTCTTTCGGGAATTGAGGTACTCAAGGTAAGCAGTATGTATTCGACCAAGGCCACAATTAGGGATTCCAATCTGTCTATTAATTATTCAAAAGCTGAAAACTAACCTGTTAAATGATCTAGTGTGGGCCAATTGGAAGGAAGGAATATCACGGAGTTTCGGGATTTGATTAGTAATCAAATCGACAACAAGGTAAGACTTTGGTTGCGATAAATCCTTCGGGATTTGATCTTATAGCCGAATAGGCTTTTTGCTAAAATACTAAGTGTTGGCCGAATGTAGAAACTAAGATCTAGAGCATTTGAGTGGGACTTTCGGGATTTCAGGGAACTCGTTAAGGAAATCAGGTGTGTAGCCCTACCCTTAGTCTTAATAGATTTATGGTATTATTTTAATGCATGTGTTAATAAGAATGTGAAAGATATGGCTAGGGTACCATGCAATGGTACAAAGTACTCAGGTACGTTTACCTACTCCTACTATGAGTATAATATGATCTGTTATGACACATATGTGAAACTATAAGAATGTGAATAAGGAATATGACATGGTTTATGCATATTTGTATGACATAGGGCATATGGGTGAATTTGAAAAGGGGAAGTGATCTGGTGGTTTTATACCACAATATCTGAATGTGGTGACTTATGTCACGAAATCTGAATGTGGTGACTTATGTCACAAATAACTATCTGGTGGCTATGCCACAATATATATAAGGGCGATGAGCACGTCGTCTGCAATGACTGCCTTCGATGGTGTGTAGCTGATGGAGGGTCGACTTAGTAGTCCCCAAGGTGTGATGGTTGGTACGGGTGATGTGTAGTGGATGGTATCTAGGTTTGGGTTCGGGATTGCATCATTAAATTTAATTGCTATGTGTATATGTATGATCGGTTATGCCTAAATCGTTGGGACTTAGTGTGGTGGTTATACACTGAGTCTATTTGACTCACCCCATTGTGGGATATTTTTCAGGTGACGCTCAGTAGATGGATCGGGTCAGCAGGAGCTTAGTGGTGGCCATGCTCAGCACGAAATTTATTTTATTTGGACTTTTTATTTTAAGTACTTTGAATTTATTTTGGGTTTTGTTTTTGATGTAATAAGGCCATTGCTATTAACTGTTTATGCATGCATTTTTAATTATTTTATTATGACACGATTCTTATCAAATTAAAGTTTAAGTAATTTTTCTTAAAAATAAATCTTGAAATGTTTTGACACCTAACCCAAATGGTTTTCAGTTTAAATAGTAAACTCTAAGAACTCGACAACGTTTTCAACTTATGGTTTTGAAAATAAAGTTTTATCAAAATCTAGACTTCAACATAAACTCGTTTACAACTCGAACACAACAAGAATCAATTATTCTTCAAAACCAACCAAAGTTTTCCAAAGAAACAAACAAGTTTTGAACCGTTTTACTCAAGGAATATGCCAGATCCGGCCAGGGCTCGTGGGCCGGGTTTGGGGTGTTTCACAATGCAACAATCATGATCTGTAAGTATATAAATTCAGGATTCGGTACATTAACCTAAACATATAATAAGGTTACTACCAAACTACTATGTGTATATATATATATATATATATACATGAATCATCAAGTATTGCTACTATCTCTTATTATTCCAATACACAACTAATCATTTCACACATATATATCATGACCAAACTATATCCACAATATGCATCTAGACTATAGCCGAATATATCCAAAACTAATATTCATCCATGCGCATCATTTGACCATTTAAATAAGCCGAATATCTCTACTTCAACTAACATCAAATATAAGCCATATTCGCATGGCTAATATATACATAGACAAAAGTTATCATCTTAACAAAATCACAGTCTTTTCTATACATACCTTTAACCGAAAACCCAAACTAAAGAGTACCAAAATAGGTTGATAGTGTGGAGGACTTTCTTGACGATCTCTTTGAGCTCGTAGCCTTAACTGGATCTATAAAATAGAGGGGAACAAGTAGGCACACACGGTAAGCTTGCTAGCTTAGTAAGTCCTAAGAAAACATATACATAAATAACATATATCCAACCATTCAAATTAACATCTTCTATCACCAATTCAAACATAAGTGATACATAATTTTACCTATAAAGCCAAGGTAACCGAATGTCATTGATGCATTTGACATAAAAGCTTAACCTTTCTTACTCATACACACCAATCACCAAGTATATCAAAGACATATTTAAATAACATATGCTTATCCAATAGACTTAATCCATTCGAAATTTTAAGAATCAATTACCACACGATATAACATGTATATATATACACACATCTATCATAAATCAATGTATAAGACAATCACTACCTCATATACTAGTTCATTATTTTCTTGAGTAACATGAATATGAAATACTTACCTCTCTGTCGAATTAATACGTTTCATGTTTCAAAGCTGAAATTCTTGATATATTCATAACTCGATTCTCATATACTCTAAGCTCAAATCACATTCACCGGCACTGGGCCTGCTGGACTCAAGGTCCGAAGTTAATCACCAGCATTAAGCCTGCTAGGCAATAAGCCCGAATTATTTCACCGGCACATGGCCTGCTAGACTAAAAGCCTGAATTGTTTCACTGGCTCGTGGCCTGCTAGGCTAAAAGCCCGAAAAACATATCAATAATTCATCAAATCGCTATCTTGACATTTATATTATTACTAATTCATGTACATAAACCACAATCACTTATCATATCACATGAACTAGTTTCCATTTCAAATTCAAAACACATTAGTACAATATTGGACCTTAACATTCGGCTATCATCTATTTCGATACTCAAGTAAATCAAATAATATTATTGAACATATTCATAATTATCTCTTACATGTACTTAAACTTAAGAACTTACCTCTATTGACAACGAACGACTTAAACCGGATATTCCGCAACCTTCGTCTTTCCCCGATTCAAATCCGATTTTCTTTGTTCTTGATCTAAACATATCAAAAATAACCTCATTCAAGTACATTTTATTTCAATTGAATCCCAAAACACATAAATGGGCAATTTACCAATTTACCCCCAATATTTCACATTTTTACCATTTGGTCCTATTTGCATAAAACACAAAATACACAACATTTCACAATAACACTTAAGGGCCGAATACTCCTAGGGACTATATAAGTCCATTTCTTTCATTTATTTTGCAAATAAGTCCCTTTAAAATTTTATTTTTACAATTTAGCCCTAATTACTCAATTTCACTAAAACTTCTAATACAAAACATGTTAATCCTTAACATATCTTTAATTTAAAATCATCAAACATCATAAACCATAAGAACACATCAACGGCCGAACCTCATATACACATGATTTTAAAAAATTCAAGCATCGGTCGGGTAATTTACGCAGCAACGATCACAAAAACGTAAAAATTAACAAAAATCGAAATCAAACTAACCTTGATTTTAAGCTTATAAGTGCCGAAAATTAAAAGAAATGAAACCCCTTTTTCTTCTTCAACATTCGGCCAAGAACACCAAAGATGATAATGATTTTTCTTTTGTTTTATTTTAACATATAATAAGTTAATAACTAAATTACTAATATAACCCTTTTAATAAAAATAAAACTAACATATATAATAAGGGCAGTGGTGACTTTAGCCACCCACTAACTTTAAAAATGGGCTAATTGCCTTTTTAATACCCAACTTTAAAAAGCCATCATCAAATAGGCACTTTTCACTATAGCTTGAAACTTTTAAAATTTACGCGATTAAATCCTTTTTGTCAAATTAAGCACACAAATGATAATATTTTTCTACGAAACTTTCACACATATTAATTCACAAATAATGAGCACAGAATATAATATTTAAAAATATTTCAGACTCGGATTCGTGGTCCCAAAACCACCGTTCTGATTAGGGTCAAATTCGGGCTGTTACATATTCTTTTCTCATGTATTTCTTAGCAGTCATAGAAGAAATCAATACATGTAAGCTATCCGATTCACCTGATTCAACCCGAATAATATCCCCATTTTCACATCTCGGTTCAATAAACTTACTACCATAGTTTGCTAACACATTATGAACAGTCAACCAATCCATGCCAAGAATTAGGTCAAATTCATCAAACGGTAGTAGCATGAGGTTAGCCGGAAAATAATGGCCTCTTATCATCAAAGGACAGTTTCTACACACTTTGTCAACTATCACATGCTTGCCTAATGGGTTTGACACTTTTATCACAAATTCTGTAGACTCAACGAGCATATTCATGCTAGACACCAATTTCATACAAATATAAAAATGGGTAAACCCCGGATCAATCAAAGCAACAACATAGATATCATGAAGAGAAAAAGTACCCGTAATCACATCTAGTGACGATGCCTCTTCGCGAGCGCGAATGGCATAAGTCCTTGCAGGCGCTCGACCCTCGGACCTCACGGTGAAATCTCTAAGCTCACCTTTACTGCTAGCCCTACTTCCAGGGTTCTTTTGTGGTATACCCCTCGAAGGTACATTACTCGCTCGCACTTCTTGCTTTCTATTTTTTTCTTCCACCTCAGGACAGTTTCGAATGAAGTGGTCTAGAGAACCGCACTTGAAACAGCCTCTATCATTTCCTTGACACTCACCGAAATGTCATCTACCACACTGCGAACACTCTGGTTTGTTTGGTCGAGCACTACCAACACTCGCAATAGAAGTGGTTTGAGCTTTAGATGTCGAGTACTACTTACTCCTATTTCTATTCGAGAATCCCACTAAAGCTTTTGATCGAGTAGTGAACTCTCTCGATTTCTTGGATGAGGACTGGAATGATTTCCCCAGCTGTCTTTTCTTTGAGTCACGAGACTCAATATCAATTTTCCTTTTCTCTTTGGCCAATTCCTCAGCGTTGCAAGCTCTCTCCACTAGTACCACAAATTCCTCCAGTTCTAGAATACTAACAAACAATCAGATGTCCTCATTTAATCCGTCCTCAAACCTCTTACACATGATGGCTTAGGTGGATATGCACTCTCGAGCGTATCTACTGAGCCTTACGAACTCACACTCATACTCTGTTACTGTCATTCGGCCTTACTTCAATTCTAGAAATTCCTTCCTTTTTTGGTCTATAAACCTCTGGCTAATATACTTTTTATGAAACTCTTCTTGAAAGAATTCCCAAGTTATCCTTTCCCTTGGTACAACCGACACAAGGGTGTTCCACCATTGGTAGGCTGAGTCTCGCAGGAGTGATACAACACACTTCATACACTCCTCAGGTGTGCAAGACAACTCATCAAATACCCTAATGGTATTTTTTAGCCAGAATTTTGCTCTCTCTGGGTCATCATCTATATTCACTCTAAATTCCTCAGCCCCTTGCTTTCGTATTTTATCTACCGGAGGTTTTTCTCTACTAATCATTTCCACTACTCGGGGAGCTGTAGGGGCAAGCTGGGGAATCGGAGGAGGTGAAGGAGGTAGAGCAATCGAGTTTGCATGAACAAACTCTGAATACCATACATTCATCATATGGAGGAAGGTTTCTGATAAACCGTAATATGAACATATTTTAATCCCACATTTAGCATACTTTTGGATGATTTAAGCCTTGAATTATGGAATTTGGTGCTCTTAATCCTTTAATTTCATGTTTTATACTTAGGAGAGCACCGGAGGATGAAAAGAACAAGAAACGGGCCTAAAACGAAGAAAATGGGCCTAATACGAATTGCACACGGCTTGGGCCCAAGTCCACACGGTCGTGCCTCCTTAACAGACCTGAACACGGCTTGGCTGTAACATCCTGGAATTAGGGGCTTGGAATTATTGTATCTTGCTGTGTGTTGGCATGTTTTGTTTGTTGTTTTGATGTGTTTAGGGGTCCCGGGAAGGCTCGGGGTTAAGCTTGAGCCTGGGTGGAAATTTTATTTTTAGGCACTTTAGGGGAGAGCTAGCTGAGGCAGGCCTTAAGGGTATTTAATTGTGTTTTGTTAACACAAGAAGGACTGTGGTAGAGTGGCAAGGAGGCACTACTTAGAGAGCTGGGAGGTGGTGTCACAAGGGAGAAGCACCAGGAAGGAGGTTCGAATCCCACAAGCCTCACTTTGGTAACTAAATTTTTGCACTTAGGGAGCTAGAGTGGTAGATTCGGCTGGGACTTTGGAGTGTGGGAGTTGAATGAGTCAACACCTTTGACTTGAAGGGAGGAGAGGAATTGGTGGAGCAAGAATGGGTCAACAAGGTTTGAATGGGTGAAGAGGAGTGAAAGGAGGAGAAAATCAAGGGATTTTCAAGTGGATGGAAGTAATGGCCGGTTGTGGGAAGCTTGAGAGGGGAGAGATTTCGGTTGGGGTTTAGTTGGGTGTGTGCCGAATTCTTAAGGCTAGTGGCACTTGGTCTTTCTTTTGGAGGTGGTTCAATCGGTCTTGGGGGTGTCTTATGGTGCCATTTTTCTTCTTAGAGTCACTTTGAGCATTGTGTTAGCAAAACCGATTCTTGAAACACTTCCCTTTCTCTTTTGTTTTGAACTTTTTACTTCATTTCTCTTCTAACCAAAATCGAAACACCATTGCTTCTGTTCTTTTCATTTTTCTCTGGTTGCCGCAACTCCCAAGATCAAATTGGTTCATCTTTTATTTGGTAAAAGCCGAAACCTCTTACACTCTTTTCTCTTCTCTTCTTTTCTCTTTTCCTCTCATCATTCATTTCTCTACACCTTTCTCCCATTTCTTGTGTTGCTGAAACTCTTTGAAGCCCTTCCTGAATCTTTTCATCTTCATTGTTCTTCTCTTAAACACCATAACCGCACCTCTCTTCTATCATCTTCTCTCTTGCCAAGACGAAACCTTTCTTCCTCTCTACCATTTTCTGTGCTAGCCGAATCATCTACTAAAACTTATCTTCTGCTTGAGCTGAAACCTTGCACCATCTCTTTTGGCGTCTTTTCTTTCTTCGTTAAAGCCGAATAGCTCCTTTGGTAAGGGAATTGGGTTCACCCTGTTATTTGACTGTTGAAGCCTAGAACGTGAGGGCTACTCTTTTCTACCAAGTCCATGTTGGTTTTCTTCATCATTAGCGCAAGGCTGAACTTTTGGTTTCATTATTTACTAAGGTAAGGGCCATTTCTTTTTGGTTTTATTTGACCTTAGCCGAATGGCTATGCTACTCTTGATCTATGACTTACGACTAATCCTCTTCTCGTTTTGGGACGTTACTCCAGGAAATATCTTTAGCCAAGCGATTTGAAGCCCTAAGCTGAGGGGTTGTTGTTTACCGAATCGAATCACTCCATTCGGGATCTTAAGGTAAGGGGTTATCTTGTGATTTCTCAGTTATTCATTCCTTTCAAATGTGATATGCCTTAACCAAATCCTGTTATTTAGTTAATCTACGCCTTCCTGTGTACTGGTCAAGGCTATTCATGGATGCAAGAAACGATCAAGTCGGGGAGGAGAGTGTGTCCGTAACCCTTATTCCAAAGTTCAAGAAGCGTGCGGTGTCGACGGTTCGAGATTTTTCGCCGTGCTGTGGTAGAGAACCGGCGTCGGCTTGGGATAGACAAATAGCCGTCGTCCTTGCTAATGAGAGCGTTGATGCAAATAGCTTGGTATTACGTATTGTTAGGTGTGCACTACTTACACGCCTTCTTTTTTAATTGTGTTATTAACTATAAAGGCTGAAAGCCGAAATAACTGATGTGTTAAGCAAAATACCCTTTTGGGTAAGGTTAGAGACGCCGGGTAAGTTCTTGATATTGTTATTGTTGTTAATTTGCATGTATGGATATTTTGATGTTATGCATGTATTTGATCTGTGATACACTGAGATATAAGTTGCATACATATTGTGCACAATCTAAAGAGCATGGGCTCGGGATTAAATGAAAGAAGGAGGGAGAATCAGTGACTACTGTCATGAGTGACTTTTGTCACGAGTAGTCTAAGTACCACGGTGGTTGAAACCACGAATAATCTAATCAGTGACTTATCTCGGTGGTCAAGTACCACAGTGGGTTGGCCCCATGTATGCATTATTTATCAGAGATCGTCACGGTGGTCTAGGAACACAGTGGGTTGGCCCCACGAGTACATATTATAGTGACTTTGTCACGAGTGACTACGGTCACAAATGGTCTAGGACCACGGTGGTCATAAACCACAGTGGCGTAATGCCATGGGTGTTTTGGATAGAGAGTTGGACTGGGATGGGTTGCATAGCATACATGAGTCATGTGCTGAATTGAATGGGTGAAGGCCATGTTTGCATTATTCGGGGATTTACACACTGAGTCTCGATGACTCACCCCCTTTACTAATATTGCAGGTAATCAGTATATGGTGGGTTTTGGGTCGAGACGGACTCAAGGTGGCCATGTGTTGCATTATTTCAGTAAACTCAAACTTTATTTTTTTAAAATTTATTTCTATTTTGGGATTTTAATTTGTAATAGGGCCGCTTAAACTTTATTTTGGGTTTTGTTTATAAGTTGGTTTATATTTGTTATGATTTATTGATAATTGGGGTTTTCCTTAAAAGCATAAAAGAAGTTTTCATAATTTACGACAAAGGAATATTAAGCCGTAAATAAATATAACTTGGAATTTTTCTTAACATGGTAAATAATATTTTCAAAAGAAGTCATACACCTCAAGGTATAACTCGAGTGTCACCCTTCAAACATTTTTCTAAATTGATTTCGATAAGAAAAGTTCGTTTTTAGCACTTGGCTTATTTAGTAAAATAAAAAGTAGGGATAAGACAATAAAATAGTTTTTAAAGTAATAATAATAAGAGCCCATAACATGGATTCATTAAGCAAGATAACTCCTTCAGTCGTGATGTTTACCAAAGGTTTCAAATCTACTTTCTCTGTAGCAATCCAGATTCGGTCGTATTGTTTTGACTGGGTTTGGAGTGTTACATTGGCCACGACTTACACGGGCGTGTGCCATAGGGCATGTCCCTGACGTGACCTGTTTAAATTTTACTCGGATTAGGGTACTTAGAGGCAAAGAAAGCCATTCTAAAAGCCTATATAAACACCCTAAAGGCCAACCTTCAAGGGGGCGTCCAGTTAGGTTGAAGATCCAAGCCAGAAGGCCAGGATTGTGGAATTTACTCGAAGAACGCCAGTTGATTCATCTCAAGAAGCCTTAGTTATACTCAAGATGCAAGATCTTCCCTTCAATTTCCTTCAGGGGGTTTTAGGGTTTTTCTTATGTTTTGTTTTATATTTTCTTCTGAGATGTATTCTTTTATAATTATGAACTAAACCCTCAAATACCTGAGGGGGATGAAACCTAAGATGGATCTTGTTTGAACTAAACCCTCAAATACTTGAGAGGGATGAAACCTAAGACGGATCTTGTTATCATTTTCTGAATTATATGATAAATACTTGATTTGTTCTTAATTATGTGTACTTAATTCTTGCTTTGATATTTCAGGATATTGAGTCAATATTGATGTGCTTATGCAGAGGAGGAATAGACCCTATCAAGAGTAGATCTAGCATAATTAAGCGGAGTTGATCGCAACCCTAGAGATAGGATGACGAAAATCTACCGGATTAGGGTCAAACCTAATATGGGAGTCCATAGATCGAGTTAATGCAATTCTAGGGGTTTTAATTAGAAAGAGATTTCAATTATTCAACCTAGGGTTAGACGTTAGTAGCCTCGAGAGAGGTATTAATATACATTAGGGAATCCTACAGATCAAGTCAAGTGAATAAATAGTCTGGTTCAGAGTTAAATAACAAGTGAAGTCTAGGTGGATTCTTCCTCGGGTATTGTCTTAATCAATTGGTTTTTCCCACAAGTATTTTCCCCAATTCATTCTCTTTGTCTTTGCATCTTTAGCTTAGTTGTTAGTTAATTTTAGATTAAATAAATAATTCACTTTGATTTTAGGCTAAATAATAAAAAGAAAGCTAGTATTAGTACTTTTCATTTTTTTGGGTTCGACAATCCGGTCTTGCCACTAAGCTATACTACTGTTCGATAGGTGCACTTGCCTCAATCGTTGTCATAGTTAGTTTCTAGGCTCGATCATTCTTTTTATAAATTTTTAGGACTCTGACACACGATCAAGTTTTTGGCGCCGTTTCCAAGGAACTAAAATATTTAGAACGCTCAATTTTTATTACTTTAGCCATTTTTATTTTTGCAATTTATTATTTTTATTTTTTTATTTTGCTTTTAACTTTGCTATTTCACCTTCTTTTATATGTTCTTAAGTAGGTACCTCTAGTTTATGACTAGAAGGAACCCGATAGGACCCCTAATTTACGACCGTGATATTGAAAGTACTGTTCGCAGAAATCGTAGAGAGATAAGGTGAAGCTTAAATTACATAGAAGAAGAGCAAGAAGTCGAAACCAATACCACCGAATAGATGGCTGAGAATAATCCGCTACCTCCAGAGGTGGCCGAAGATCATGCTCCTCGAACTATGTATGATTATGCTAAACCTAATTTAACAGGAACTGAGTCAAGTATTGTTAGACCTGCTATTGCTGCTAATAATTTTGAACAAAAACCTAACACAATTCAGATGATACAACAATTTCTTCAGTTTGATGGTTTGCAGGATGAAGATCCAAACAATCACTTGGCAAATTTCCTAGAATTTTGTGATACTTTCAAAATAAATGGCGTTTCTAATGATGCCATCCGTCTTCGGTTATTTCCCTTTTCTTTGAGGAATAAAGCCAAACAGTGGTTGCATTCTCTTCCACGAGGATCAATCACTACTGGGAACAAATGACTGAAAAATATTTATTAAAATATTTTCCGCCGGCTAAAATGGCCAAGTTAAGGAATGATATCTCTTCTTTTGTACAGATGGATTTAGAAATTTAGAAACACTTTACGATGCATAGGAGAGATACAAAGATCTATTGAGAAGATGCCCACACCATGGATTACCCTTGTGGCTACAGGTCCAAACTTTTTACAACGGTGTGAACCCTTCAACTAGGCAGTTAATCGATTCAACTGCCGGCGGAACATTGAACAACAAAACACCTGAGGCTAGCTACAGATTCATTGAAGAGATGTCACTGAACAACTATCAGTGGCAAGTCACAAGGACCAAGCCAACAAAAGCAGCCAGTGTTTTCAACCTCGACGCAGTAACCATGCTATCAAACCAGGTAGAACTGATAAATAAAAAGATTGATGGCGTATGTGATTCTTTGTAGGTACATCCAGTCATACAGTGCGATACGAATAGAGGAGGGATGAATAACACAGACTATCCACCTTACAACCCGAGCGCTGAGAACGAGCAAGTTCACTATATGGGTAACAATTTTAAATCTCAAAATAACACTTATAGTAATACTTATAATCCAGGTTGGAGGAACCATCCCAATTTTTCATGGGGTGGTCAAGGAAACCATCCCCTTCAAACTTCCAACAACAGCCCTACCCACAAGAAAAGAAGCCGAACCTTGAGGAGATCTGAGAAAATTCATCGCAGTAATAGAAACTCGTCTTCAAAATACCGAGACAACAATTAAGAATTAACAATCATCGATTCAGGGGATCGAGAACCAATTAGGGTAACTTGCCAAGATTGTAACAGCCCGATTTAGGGCCTAGTCGGAATAGTGGTGCGAGACCATGAATCCGAGGTGAATTTATGAGTTTACAAAGTTTATGCCATGTTTGCATGCTAGTATGAATGTTTCATGAAGCAATTTTATTAAATTGTGGTGGATTGGTCCAAAAGGACTAAATTGTAAAAAGTTGCAAAATATGAGTTTCTAGAAGCTTTTTGTATGAAATAGCTTTAGAATAGTAATCAGAAGTCCTTAAATAGCAATTTTTCAAAAAATATTATTTTGGACAAAATTGGCCTTGAGATGGTGTTATAGAAATTTTTAAGAGGAAGGGCATTTTGGTCATTTGTCTAATATGTGTTTAAAATAGGAAAGAGATGATAAAAATCTCATCATCTTCTTTCCCCCCATTGCCGAAAATTGAAAAAAGCCATAGCTAGGGCTCTTCAATTTTTGAAGCTTGCTAGTAAGTGCTCCTAAGCCCGGTTTTTGATATTCTACGTATTTTTGAAGTCCCGGTAGCATGAGTAAGCTATTTTTAGCTATTTGATGAGCTAAGATGCATGTTTAAAAATTTAGCCATGAATGACATGCATGCTAAATGATGTTTTATGGAAGTTTATGAGAGTTTGATGTTAGATAAACATCTTTTCCTTAAGGAATTTCATGAAAAATGATAGTATGGACTATTTTGTAATGAATATAAAATTTGGTCATACATGCTAGAAATAGAGAGAATTGTTGATTCCTATAGTAGAGAAAATGATTCAGCTAAGCTTGATGTTTAAGAAAGTTGCATGAAAATCATTTTACGAGCCTAGGGGCAAAAGTGCAAATATGAGAAAGTATAAGGGCAAATTAGTAATTTTGCCAAGGTATGAATTATGAGTCAGTTTAGTCTATATGATTATTAAATGATCCATTTATGATTATAGATCAAGAAAAACGAAGCTCGGATCGAAACTGAGGCAAGAATAAGGTTAAGGACTAAATTGCTTAACTACATACATTTTGTATTTTGAGGTAAGTTTGTATGAGTTCTAAGCTTTATGATTTTATCATTTAATTGCTTAGTATAATATACATTGTTATCATGAATGGTTTAATGTTATGTTAAACAAAGAAGTCAATAAGATTAAACAAGAGAAAGTCCCGATTGAAGATGAATTACCCTGGATATACGGTCCAGTACATGAGATAAGAAAGTCCGTATAAGACCAAGTCAAGGCATGGCATCGGCAATTAAACAAGTTATCATGTAAGTCCAAGAACCCAAGCTTAGCATTGAATAAGTTATCATGTAAGTCCAAGGACCTAAGCTTGGCATTGAATAATTTATCATATAAGTCCAAGGACCCAAGCTTGGCATTGAATAAGTTATCATGTAAGTCCAATGACCCAAGCTTGGCATTGAACAAGTTATCATGTAAGACCAAGGCATGCTTGGCAATGATTCGAGAAGAGATCTTCCACATAAGTCCATACTTAGAGTATGGCATTGGCATCAAGTACATGACTAAAGATCTAGTATTCTCGGTAATTCATAGAAATTCATCGGGCAAATGAGCTAAGCTAAAAGGGTGAAAACAAGAATGTTAAGAAAGCAAAGCCATTATCAAATTGAAATTGAATATTATTCATGTTATGAATGATGAATTAGAAGACATGATTGTGATGTTTAAGTATGCTGATCAATGTGATCAAGAGATACAGGTACTTTGTTACCTTACAAGTATGAGATTAGTAAGTACCATGGGACAAGTAAGAATCATGTATGAGTAAGTAAGCTTTATAGAAGAGATAATGATACCATTCTTATGTCAAATGGTTTATATGAAGCAAGTTTATTTTTTTTAGGTGTTATACATGCAAACTTACTAAGCTAAATGCTTATGTCTTTGATTTTTTCTTTCTATGTAGTCCTGCCAAGCTAAATTGTGGATCATTGGAGTCGGAGCTCATAGCACACTATTGACCCTTATTTTGGTATAGCCAAATTATATTACTAAGTATGGCATGTATAGGAATCATTCCTCTTGAGAACATGTTTTTTTTGTAAGGCCATTATATAGGCTATCAAGTTATTATTCTTTTGTATAAACGGTTGGCCAAACTTGATTAAGTTGTTTGTATATAGATGTCAATGAAATATGTAGTAATGTTCATAAAAGTTATATTATTAATGATTTGTATTGGTTGAAGTTGAGTTGATCTTAATTTAAGGGAGGCAAATGGCTTGGTAAATAGCCTCTAATTGCCTACACGGTTAGACACACGGGCGTGTGTCTAGACCGTGTTAACCCTGCACCTTAATGTTTTAAATCAAATTAGACCACGGTCATTTTACACGACCGTGTGTATGAGCCGTGTAAGACACACGTTCAAAGCATGGGCGTGTGCTTAGGCCGTGTGGTTGAAGTCAGTAGCTTCACACGGTTGGTAAACACGGGCGTGTCAAAGCCGTGTGAATAAAGTTAGTAACCTTCCACAGTTGTAGGCATGGGCGTGTAAATGAGTTCACGGGCGTGTCCTCAAGCAACATGGGCGTGTGAACCCTGCTTCTAAGATGAGAGTTAGATGAAGTGTCTGAAGGTGTTCGGATAAATGTTTGAGGCCTCGTAGGCCCATAATATGCATGTTATGATCAAGAAAGAAAAGTTTAAAGTTGGTTCAAAATTTTACAGCCCGTAAGTCGATTCTAGTTTAAAGTTGGTTCAAAATTTAATGGTATCAGAGCTACGGTTTAGTCGATTCTAGGACTAACATAGCATAAACACGAGTTTAGCTATACATGCCATACCTAAGAATGTTTTTATAATGATAGTGTGACGACTCCTGACGACTTAAAATTTTGTTTATACATATAGTAAATGGATTTCGAAGGAAATGTGGCGGATGACGTAGAAAGTAATGCGCCGGCTCCCGCTGAGGGGATAGTGCCGAGCGAAAATGAGAATAGACCCACTAAGGTGAGTCAAAGAGGAGGAGAAGAGGCTAGAGAAGCCTTCCTCCACATGATGAACACATGGTATATAGAGTTTATTCGGGCGAACCCAAATGCACAACCCCCTCCACCCCCGCCTGTTCCACAACCTATTCCTGCAACCCCTCAAGTAGTAGAGGTGGTAAGAGGAGATAAACCTCCAATCAATATGATCAGAAAACATGGGGCAGAAGAATTCCGAGCTAAAAAGGAAGATGATCCAGAAAGAGCTGAGTTCTGGTTGGAAAATACCATCAGGGTATTTAATGAGTTGTCATGCACACCTGAGGAATGCATGAAGTGTGTAGTCTCTCTCTTAAGAGACTCTGCTTACCAATGGTGGAACACCCTTGTGTCAGTAGTACCAAGGGAAAAGATTCCATGGGAATTCTTCCAAGAAGAGTTCAAGAAAAAGTATATTAGTCAAATATTTGTGGAACAGAAAAGAAAAGAATTTCTAGAGTTAAAGCAAGGCAAGATGTCTATAACTGACTATGAGCGGGAGTTTGTACGACTTAGCAAGTACGCTCGCGAATATGTATCCACTGAGGCCGTCATGAGTAAAAGGTTTGAAGATGGGTTAAATGAGGACATCAAATTGCTTGTTGCTATCTTAGAATTAAAAGAATTTGTTATGCTAGTAGAAAGAGCTTGTAAAGCCGAAGACTAGTAAAGGAGAAGAAGAAGTCTGAAATGGGGTCTCATGACTCTAAAAAGAGACAGTGGAATAAGTCATTCCAGTCTTCGTCCAAGAAGTCAAGAGATTTCCCTGCTCGATCAGCTACTTCCACTAGGTTTTCAAGAAAATACAAGAGTAAGCAGTATTCGGGAAATAAAGCACAGATGACTTCAGTTGCAAGTGTTGGAAATTTTAGACCTGAAGACCTGAATGTCCACAGTGTGGCAGACGTCATCTCGGAGAGTGCCGAGCACATGAAAATGCATGTTTTAGATGTGGATCCCAAGACCATTTCATAAAAGATTGTCCAGAGATGATGAAAGAAGAAAGAACTCAAAACCCAAGATCTGGGAATATGGTCAGAGGGAAATCACAGAAAAACCCTGAGTGGGGCAAGTGGAAGATGTAACCCTAGAGATCAGGTCGCGAGACCCAAGGGTAGAGCGCCTGCAAGGACTTATGCCATTCGTGCTCGCAAAGAGGCATCTTCTCCTGATGTTATTACGGGTACCTGTTCTCTTTACAATACTAAAGTTATTGCCTTAATAGATCCCAGATCCATACACTCTTACATTTGTATGAAATTAGTATCTGATTTAAGTATGCCTATAGATACTACAGAATTCATGATAAAGGTGTCTAATCCTTTAGGCAAGAGTGTGTTAGTTGATAAAGTATGTAAAGATTGTCCACTAATGATTAGAGGTCATTGCTTTAAAGCAAATCTTATGTTGTTACCATTTGATGAATTTGACTTCATTCTTGGTATGGACTAGTTGACTACTCATAAAGTAATAGTTAATTGTGGGAAGAAGTGCATAGAAATGAAATGTGAAAGTGGGGATGTTCTTCATGTCAAATCCGATGAACATGATAGATTGCCGGTAATGATTTCTACTATGACGACACAGAGATGTGTAAGAAAAGGGTATGAAGCATATCTGGCCTTTGTGATGAACGATAAAGAAACAGAGCTGAGGATTGAGTCAGTACCGATAGTATGTGAGTACGTGGATGTTTTTCCCGAAGAATTATCGGGACTACCACCAGTTAGAGAAGTTGAGTTCAGCATTGAGTTAGTTCCCGGTACGGTACCGATATCTTAGTTCCCGGTACGGTACCGATATCTATTACTCCTTATAGGATGGCTCCAACAGAGTTGAAAGAATTGAAGTTATAGTTGCAAGAATTGACTGATAAGGGTTTTGCAAGATCAAGTTGTTCACCATGGGGTGCTCCGGTTTTATTTGTGAAAAAGAAAGATGGTACCATGACATTGTGCATAGATTACCGTCAGCTTAATAAAGTGACAGTAAAGAACAAGTACCCATTGCCTAGGATCAATGATTTGTTCGATCAATTGAAAGGAGCTACTGTGTTCTCTAAAATAGATTTGAGATTAGGGTACTACCAGCTGAGGGTGAAAGATTCAGATGTATCCAAGACTGCCTTTCGAACGAGGTATGGGCATTATGAATTTTTAGTCATGCCCTTTGGGTTGACCAATGCGCCTGCGGTATTCATGGATTTAATGAACCACATCTTTAGGCCATACATTGACAAGTTTGTGGTCGTTTTTATTGACGACATACTGATTTATTCCAAAGATGAGAATGAGCATGCTGAACATCTTCGGATAGTTTTGCAGACTCTTCGAGAAAATCAGTTATATGCCAAGTACAGTAAAAGCGAGTTTTGGCTCAAGGAAGTAGGATTTCTTGTACATATTGTCTCGAGAGATGGAGTCTGAGTAGATCCTAGTAAAATCTCAGCCATAATAGACTGGAAGCCACCTAAGAACATCTCCAAAATTAGAAGTTTTCTGGGCCTAGCCAGCTATTACAGGCGATTTGTCAAGGGGTTTTCCATGATTGCAACCTCGATGACTAAATTGTTACAGAAATATGTGAAGTTTGAGTGGACAGAAAGATGCCAACAAAGTTTTGATAAATTGAAAGCAATGCTGACAGAAGCTCCAGTTTTAGTACAACCCGAATCAGGAAAGGAATTTATAATTTACAGCGACGCATCCTTAAATGGATTAGGCTGTGTACTTATGCAAGAAGGCAAGGTGATTGCTTATGCCTCCAGACAGTTGAAGCCTCACGAAAAGAATTATCCGATGCATGATTTAGAGTTGGCTGCCATAGTCTTTGCTTTGAAGATTTCGAGACACCATTTATATGGTGAAAGATGTCGGATTTTTACTGATCACAAAAGTTTGAAGTACTTGATGCCCCAAAAAGAGCTGAACTTAAGGCAATGGAGATGGTTAGAGTTGATCAAAGACTATGAGTTGATCATTAACTACCATCCAGGAAAGGCGAATGTGGTCGCCGATGCTTTGAGCAGGAAGACCTTTTTTGCATTAAGGACAATGAATTTGCGGATGACCTTATCCGACGATGATTCTATTCTAGCTAAGTTGAGAGCTAGACCAATGTTTCTTCAAGAGATCTTTGAAGCTCAGAAAGAAGATAGCAAATTGCAAGTCAAGAGAACTCAGTGTGAGTCAGATGTTAATTCCGACTTTCAGATTGATTCTAATGGATATTTGATGTTTAGAGATAGGGTTTATGTACCGAGAAAGGAAGAACTTATTCAGAGAATTTTGCACGAGGCACATAACGGGTGTTTATCTGTACATCTGGGTAGCACTAAGATGTATAATGACTTGAAGAAACTATATTGGTGGCCAAAAATGAAGAAAGACATTTCAGAGTTTGTTTCCAAGTGCATGATTTGCCAGCAAGTAAAGGCTGAACACCAAGTACCTTCTGGTTTACTTCAGCCCATCTTGGTTCTCGAGTGGAAATGAGACCGTATTACTATGGATTTTTTAACGGGTTTATCAATGTCACCAAGCAAGAAAGATGCTATATGGGTTGTAGTTGATAGACTCACTAAGTCGGCCCATTTTATACCCGTACGAGTGGATTACTCACTTGACAAGTTGGCAAACTTGTATGTTTCAGAAATAGTAAGGCTTCACAGAGTTCCCTTATCGATCATATCAGATAGAGATCCAAGATTCACATCCAGATTTTGGAGAAAGCTGCAAGAAGCCTTGGGTACAAGATTGAGTTTTAGCACAGCCTTTCATCCTCAAACTAACGGTCAGTCGGAAAGAGTAATTCAAATACTAGAGGATATGCTCCGGTGTTGTGTTCTTGAATTTCAAAACAGATGGGAAAAGTTTCTCCCATTGATAGAATTTTCCTACAACAATATTTTTCAGTCAAGCTTAAAGATGGCGCCTTATGAGGCTTTATATGGGCGTAAGTGCAGAACGCCTTTATTTTGGACTGAACTTAAAGAAAGCCAAATTCACGGGGTTGATTTGGTTAGAGAAGCTGAAGAAAAAGTTAAAGTGATACGAGAATGTTTAAAAGCTGCATCAGATAGACAAAAGTCTTATTCAGATTTAAAGAGAAAAGAGATAGAATACCAAGTCGGGGATAAAGTTTTCTTGAAAGTGTCACCATGGAGAAAAGTCCTCAGATTTGGTCGGAAAGGCAAGTTAAGCCCACGTTTCATTAGACCTTATGAGATTATTCAGAGAGTTGGACCGGTAGCTTATCGTTTGGCCCTGCCATCAGAATTAGAAAAGATACATGATGTGTTTCACGTGTCAATGTTGCGACGCTACAGATCAGACCCTTCACATGTGATTACCCCATTAGAGATAGAGATTCATCCCGACATGACTTACAGTGAAGAGCCAGTCAAAATTTTAGCTCGAGAAGTCAAGCAATTGAGAAAAAAAGTATTGCCTTAGTGAAAGTATTGTGGTAAAGACATGGGATAGAGGAAGCTACGTGGGAAACAGAAGAGAATATGAGAAACCAGTATCCAAACCTTTTTGTTGGTAAGATTTTCGAGGACGAAAATCCCTAAGCGGGGGAGAATTGTAACAGCCCGATTTAGGGCCTAGTCGGAATAGTGGTGCGAGACCACGAATCCGAGGTGAATTTATGAGTTTACAAAGTTTATGCCATGTTTGCATGCTAGTATGAATGTTTAATGAAGCAATTTTATTAAATTGTGATGGATTGGTCCAAAAGGACTAAATTGTAAAAAGTTGCAAAATGTGAGTTCCTAGAAGCTTTTTGTATGAAATAGCTTTAGAATAGTAATTAGAAGTCCTTAAATAGCAATTTTTCAAAAAATATTAATTTGGACAAAATTGGCCTTGAGATGGTGTTATAGAAATTTTTAAGAGGAAGGGCATTTTGGTCATTTGTCTAATAAGTGTTTAAAATAGGAAAAAGATGATAAAAATCTCATCATCTTCTTTCCCCCCATTGCCGAAAATTGAAAGAAGCCATAGCTAGGGCTCTTCAATTTTTGAAGTTTGCTAGTAAGTGCTCCTAAGCCCGATTTTTTATATTCTTCGTATTTTTGAAGTCCCGGTAGCACGAGTAAGCTATTTTTAGCTATTTGATGAGCTAAGATGCATGTTTAAAAATTTAGCCATGAAAGACATGCATGCTAAATGGTGTTTTATGGAAGTTTATGAGAGTTTGATGTTAGATAAACATATTTTCCTTAAGGAATTTCATGAAAAATGATAGTATGGACCTTTTTGTAATGATTATAAAATTTGGTCATACATGCTAGAAATAAAGAGAATTGATGATTGCTATAGTAGAGAAAATGATTCAGCTAAGCATGATGTTTAAGAAAGTTGCATGAAAATCATTTTACGAGCCTAGGGGCAAAAGTACAAATATGAGAAAGTATAGGGGCAAATTAGTAATTTTGCCAAAGTATGAATAATGAGTCAATTTAGTCTATATGATTATTAAATGATCCATTTATGATTATAGATCAAGAAAAACGAAGCCCGGATTGAAACCGAGGCAAGAACAAAGTCGATGACTAAATTGATTAACTACATACATTTTGTATTTTGAGGTAAGTTTGTATGAGTTCTAAGCTTTATGATTTTATCATTTAATTGCTTAGTATAATATACATTGTTATCATGAATGGTTTAATGTTATGTTAAACAAAGAAGTCAATAAGATTAAACAAGAGAAAGTCCCGATTGAAGATGAATTACCCTAGATATACGGTCCAATACATGAGATAAGAAAGTCCGTATAAGACCAAGGCAAGGCAAGGCATGGCATCGGCAATTAAACAAGTTATCATGTAAGTACAAGGACCCAAGCTTGGCATTGAATAAGTTATCATGTAAGTCCAAGGACCCAAGCTTGGCATTGAATAAGTTATCATGTAAGTCCAAGGACCCAAGCTTGGCATTGAACAAGTTATCATGTAAGACCCAGGCAAGCTTGGCAATGAAACGAGAAGAGATCTTCCACATAAGTCCATATTTAGAGTATGGCATTGGCATCAAGTACATGACTAGAGATCTAGTATTCCCGGTAATTCATAGAAATTTATCGGGCAAATGAGCAAAGCTAAAAGGGTGAAAACAAGAATGTTAAGAAAGCAAAGCCATTATCAAATTGAAATTGAATATTATTCATGTTATGAATGATGAATTAGAAGACATGATTATTATGTTTAAGTATGCTGATCAATGTGATCAAGAGATACAGGTACCTTGTTACCTTACAAGTATGAGATTAGTAAGTACCATGGGACAAGTAAGAATCATGTATGAGTAAGTAAGCTTTATAGAAGAGATAATGATACCATTCTTATGTCAAATGGTTTATATGAAGTAAGTTTATTTTTTTTTTATGTGTTATACATGCAAACTTACTAAGCTAAATGCTTACGTCTTTGATTGTTTCTTTCTATGTAGTCCTACCAAGCTAAATTGTGGATCATTGGAGTCAGATCTCATAGCACACTATCGACCCTTATTTTGGTATAGCCAAATTATATTACTAAGTATGGCATGTATAGGAATCATTCATCTTGAGAACATGTTTTTTTTTTTGTAAGGCCATTATATAGGCTATCAAGTTATTATTCTTTTGTATATGGCTAAATGGTTGGCGAAACTTGTTTAAGTTATTTGTATATAGATGTCAATGAAATATGTAGTAATGTTCATAAAAGTTATATTATTAATGATTTGTATTGGTTGAAGTTGAGTTGATCTTAATTTAAGTGAGGCAAATGGCTTGGTAAATAGCCTCTAATTGCCTACACGGTTAGACACACGGCGTGTGTCTAGACCGTGTTAACCCTGCACCTTAATGTTTTAAATCAAATTAGACCACGGTCATTTTACATGGCCGTGTGTATGAGCCGTGTAAGACACACGTTCAAAGCATGGGCGTGTGCTTAGGCCTTGTGGTTGAAGTCAGTAGCTTCACACGGTTGGTAAACACGGGCGTGTCAAAGCCGTGTGAATAAAGTTAGTAACCTTCCACAGTTGTAGGCATGGGCGTGTAAATGAGTACACGGGCGTGTCCTCAAGCAACATGGGCGTGTGAACCCTGCTTCTAAGATGAGAGTTAGATGAAGTGTCCGGAGGCGTTCGGATAAATGTTTGAGGCCTCGTAGGCCCATAATATGCATATTATGATCAAGAAAGAAAAGTTCAAAGTTGGTTCAAAATTTTACAGTCCGTAAGTACATGTTTAAGTGAGTTTAAGCATGGTAATGCTCGTATCCAGTCCTAGCATCAGTCTCGGGTATAGGGTGTTACAAAGATCATATTAGAACGACCACAAGGCAGCTTGCCAAGCAACACTGAAACTAACCCAAAGGAGCAACTTCAAGCCATAACAGCTCAGGATAGTGTAGGGTTAGATGAGCCTGCGGTAAGCCAAGAGAATGTGTTAGAGGAAGGTAAGAACGAGGTAAGTCATGATAAGCCAAAACCGATAATTAAAGAGTACCAACCTCGTATACCGTACCCCGAGCGATGAAGAAGGACAACACAGACGAACAATTCGGTAAATTTCTTAAACTTTTAAAGAAATTACATATTAACTTACCGTTTCTTGAAGCTCTTTCGCAGACGCCAAATTCAAGGAAATTTTTAAAAAGTCTTTTAACAAACAAACGGAAGTTAGATGAAGAATCACACGTAGAGCTAAACGCAGTGCGCTTAGTAATGTTGCAAAACAAACTACCACAAAAATTAAAAGATCCAGTGAGTTTTACAATTCCATGCTTAATCGGTAGTTTCTCTATTGATAATGCTTTAGTTGATTTAGGGGCAAGCATAAACGTTATGCCTTATAAAATGTTTAAACAACTAGGTCTAGGGAAACCCAAACAAACTAGGATGAACATTCAATTAGCTGATAAAACTGTTAGAATTCCTAGGGGTATAATTGAAGATGTTCTTGTGAAAATTGATAAATTCGTATTCTCAGTAGACTTTGTCATTTTAGACATGGATGGGGACAATAGTATCCCCTTAATTTTAGGAAGGCCTTTTTTAGCAACTGCTAGGACTAAAATTGATGTCAATGCAAGTGAACTCATACTTTGCATAGGTGACGAATCAATCAGTCTCCAGGCTCTTGACTCAGCTAGGACATCAAGTAGTCAAGGTGAGAATATAAATTCTATTAACAACCATTCGGTTAAACCTTCTTTGCAGGAAGCACCACGGAACAACACAACTGAGCCAGATCCTATACCTCGTGCAAACAAGGAAATGACTCATAAGGAACAACGACTTCAGATCAATGAACTAGATGAGTGGAAGACACACTCCAAGGAGAAATTAGGAATACACAAAGCAGAACCAATGCCATTCCATGGGATAAACCAATTTAAGATCGGAAATCAGGTATTGTTAGATAAGACAGACCCTCGAATATCTCCTTCTAACCTAATACAAACGAATAAATCTCTTTTAGGGTACTCAAGGTTTTCCCATACGGAACAGTCGAGGTAAGTAATCCTATATTCGGCACTTTTAAAGTAAAAGCTACTCGACTTGAACTATATACTGATAATAGGACTAATAGCATGAGAAAGGACTTTCAACTCCTCAAACCACCATGATTGTGCGAATGAGAGGTAAGTCTAGCTTAAGACTATAAATGAGCGCTTCTCGGGAGGCAATTCGAGCACTAACCCCATTAATCTTTAAATTTTTTATTGTTTCTTTAATTTTTCCTTTTTTAGCACCTAACTATAAACTAACCAAGTGCAGATTTCCATACCACACGGCCGTGGCCGTGACCGTGTGGATACTACGGATGTACGTACTGACATGGTAGAGATAGTACGAAACAGAACGAAAAATATCTTCAAGCCACGACCCTCAACTGAACACCATGGCTGTGCGATGCGGCCGTGGCCGACACTGTTTTAGCAACACGGGTGTGTCAACCTGCACATAGGCGTGGGAGAAACGAACGAAGCATAACACGGCCGTGCGACACAGCCGTGTGACTCGACACGCCCACGGTACACAGGCGTGAGGACGTACCAGACCTGAAATTTCTATTTAAAACCACCTCTCTCCCCTTCTTACCTACTCCCCACCCTTCTTCTTCCTTTACACCTCCATTCTTTTTCATTCTCATTCTTCTTCATTCCTCCTAACCCTAGATCTAATCACATCCATGTCGAAGAAACGGAAGGATCCTAGCACAGTCTCCCTTTGTAAGACCGATCTACATAAGTTCATGTCGGTCGCTTCATTAACTCGACAGGAAAAGGACCTTTGAGTCCATTTAACTTTTCTTTTCATTTTCACTTCTCATTTATTTTCCTTTTCTTTATTTTCCTTTTACTTAGTTTAATCTATTTTATTTCATTTTCTTTGATTTAGGTTCTAAAGGCTGCTTGGGAATAACCACACCACGACCATAGCCACAACACCACAGCCTTAGAAATCACACTCACCCCGCTAACCATCAAACGATAAGGACTTTACATCCCATAAATCTTTTCTTTTAATTTTATTTTACTTTCTATTTTCTTTGTCTTTGTCTTTCTTGTTTTTAAATATATATTTAGTATATTTTGAATTATTATTATTATTTCCTGGCTATTTCTTCACGAGCTTCCCAATTTCTTCATCTAGCGCAAAGATTGTCAGCGGCCACCACACCACGACACTCCCAACTCAAGGAAGCCATCCAAATTCAGGAAGTTTCACCTCTACCTATCTCTTAAATTTCATATATATCTTTGTACATTGAGGGCAATGTACATCTTAAGTGTGGGGGGTGAGTATTTATTTTGAGAAAGTGCCTAACTTTCTGCATTATTCTCAAATCCCTGAATGATATCTTGTCTTTAAGTAATTTTCTCATATTACTATTAGAATGAAATTTCCTGTGATATATGATTTTCTTTGATATGTTTTGGATTAAGTCATTGATAATTATGCAGTGATGATTTAAACTTTAGGAGACTAGAGAATCAAGCATGACAAGTCCATTTTCAAAAATTAAAATTTTGTTAGGTTGTCTACCTGAATCTAATTATTATCTTGAAGTTTGAAATTTACAAGGTTGATATCAAAAACCCATAATTTTTGTGAGATTTTGAGCCTTTTAGAGCATACATCCTCTCATGCTCACTTTTTGATTATGAGTGTGTCAACATTGATTTGTTATTCTAGAACTTGCTTCGATTATACATGTCAAAACCACGTCATTGATTTGATATACAGAGATGATAGAGGCACTTAGGAATTAACCCACTCACTCCACTAAAAAAAGCTTGCCCTCACAATTAACCCCTAGTGAACCCCTTTGATCCTAACAACCCCTTTTGTTGACTCACCCACTAATATTAACCTGAAACCCATTTTTGTATTTGTTATCACCATTCCTTGACTCCTTTTTTTGTCGAGATTTGATTTTGAGCAATTTCCTAACTATGTTCTATATTTCAGTTGTAAATTTTTTTTTTCCTTTACTTGATTTGTTCTTTAAAAAACAAATCGAAGTATATTCATTATTAGTTCTATGATTATTGAGCTTATATGTATAAATTCCACATCTTAAAGAAAAAGCTCGTATTGTTAATATTACAATTTTTCAATTGATGTAATTATTCAAGTATTAGTTTATTTTTTCTAGTTAGGTAAATTGTCAATGCAATCTCGATTCTAACCTCCTAATTCAGCCTTTATCCACACCTTAACCCGAGCCCCGTTACAACCCTTTTTAAAGACCTTTTAATTTGTGTATCATTTCAGTTTACAGAGGTGGAGATTTGATTTTCAGGCAAGCCTATGGGATTAACTTTGCATGTTCGACTTTTGAGTGCTTAATTTTGAACCTTAAACACTTTGAGTGATTTGAGTGAATCTTTAATGAGGATGTCAACTCTTGTCGATTTAGAATTAAAGGTGATTTTTTAGGTAAGGGAAAACACCTATATTTCGTGTTACAAAAACTATGACTTTGATTGTTTGAATCTTCAGGTTCCTTTTACTTAAATTATCAATGTACGAATTATCTTTGAATTATGATGGAACACTATTGATGAATATTATGAATCAAGGAAGTTCATTTTAATTGTGAGTTGAGAATTTTTCTTGAGGACAAACAAATGCTTAAGTGTGGGGGTATTTGATAAACCGTAATATGAACATATTTTAATCCCACATTTAGCATACTTTTGGATTATTTAAGCCTTGAATTGTGGAATTTGGTGCTCTTAATCCTTTAATTTCATGTTTTATACTTAGGAGAGCATCGGAGGATGAAAAGAATGAGAAACGGGCCTAAAACAGAGAAAATGGGCCTATGTATAAATTGCACACGGCCTGGGCCGAAGACCACACGGCCGTGCCTCCTTAACAGACCTGAACATGGCCTGGCCACGACTTACACGGGTGTGTGCCATAGGGCGTGTCCCTGACATGACCTTTTTGCATTTCACTCGGATTAGGGTACTTAGAGGCAAAGAAAGCCATTCCAAAAGCCTATATAAACACCCTAAAGGCCAACCTTCAAAGGGGCGTCCAGTTAGGCCGAAGAGCCAAGCCAAAGAGGCCAAAATTATGGAATTTACTCGAAGAAAGCCAAATGAATCATCTCAAGAAGCCGGAGTTATACTCAAGACGGAAGATCTTCCCTTCAATTTTCTTCAGGGGTTTTTAGGGTTTTTTTATGTTTTGTTTTATATTTTCTTCTGAGATGTATTATTTTATAATTATGAACTAAACCCTCAAATACCTGAGGGGGATGATACCTAAGACGGATTTTGTTATCGTTTTCTGAACTATATGATAAATACTTGATTTGTTCTTAATTATGTGTTCTTAATTCTTGCTTTGATATTTCAGGAAATTGATTCAAGTATTGATGTGCTTAGGCAGAGGAGGAATAGACCCTGTCTAAGAGTAGATCTAGCATAATTAAGTGGAGTTGATCACAACCCTAGAGATAGGATGACGATAATCTGCCGGATTAGGGTCAAACCTAATATGGGAGTCCATATATCGAGTTAATGTAATTCTAGGGGTTTTAATTAGAAAGAGATTTCAATTAATCAACCTAGGGTTAGATGTTAGTAGCCTCGAGAGAGATATTAATATACATAAGGGAATCCTGCGGATCAAGTCAAGTGAATAAATTGTCTGGTTTAGAGTTAAATAACAAGTGAAGTCTAGGTGGATTCTTCCTAGGGTATTGTCTTAATCAATTGGTTTTTCCCACAAGTATTTTCCCCAATTCATTCTCTTTGTCTTTGCATCTTTAGCTTAGTTGTTAGTTAATTTTAGATTAAATAAATAATTCACTTTGATTTTAGGCTAAATAATAAAAAGAAAGTTAGTATTAGTATTAGTACTTTTGGTTCTTGTGGGTTCGACAATCCGGTATTGCCATTAAGCTATACTACTGTTCGATAGGTGCACTTGCCTCAATCGTTGTCATAGTTAGTTTCTAGGCTCGATCATTCTTTTTATAAATTCTTAAGACTCTGACACATGATTAGTTTCTCTAGCCCCTCCACCCTGACTCAGTGTTACGAGTCACTTTCGACTGGCGGGGTCCCTTCTACAGGAGCCGGCGTATTACTCTCGACATCATCCGCCACTACTCCATCGGGATCCATTTACAATATATAAAAACTCATTTTAAATTGTCAGGAGTCGTCACACTATCATAATTCATATATGGCATGTATAGCTAGACTCGTACACATGCTAGGTTAGTCCGAGAATCGACTAAACCATAACTTTGATATCACTAAATGTAACACCCCTTACCCGTATCTGATGCCGATACAGGGTACGAGGCGTTACCTTTCTTAAAAATATGCATACAAAAGATTCCAAGTTATGAGATTTCATTCAAATTTAAAACCTTTCAAACTTTGTTTTAAAATCCCTAATATGAGCCTATGAGGCCCAAAACACACTTTAGAAATGGTTCGGGACCAAATCGAGTTCTTTAGAAAACTTCAAAAAATGTCACTAAAAACAGGGGCATACACCCGTGTGGAAGGGTGACACGCCCGTGTGATATGATAACATGGCCATGCTGAAGGACCTTGTAAATCACACGGGCTAAACATATAGGGACACACTCGTGTCCCGTGCCTGTGTGGACTTATTTCTCAATTCGAACCTATAGGGGTTTTTGCACGGCCTGGCACATGCCCATGTCCATTGCCCATGTCCCTCACACGGCCATGACACGCCCGTGTCTCCGCCCGTGTGTAAAAATCTTGACATTCTATTTCTGACATCATCAACCCAATAAAGTCACACGACCAAGGCACACGCCCGTGTCCTTAGGCCGTGTGGCGAATTAAATTTCTAAATTCAAGTGTAGACTTCACACGGCCTGGCCATATGCCCATGTCCTATGGCCGTGTCTTCTACACGGTTGAGACACACGGCCGTGCCTCAGCCCTTATGGTTACTACTGGGCATTCTGTTTTGCCAACTTAGGGTTCAAGGGGACACACGGCTGAACTACACGCCCATGGGGCAGACTGTGTGTCACACTCGGCCTAGACAAACGCCCGTGTGTCTACCTGTGGGACAATAACAAGGCTATTTACCAAGCCCATTTTGCCACCCTTACTTGCACCAAAATAAGCCACATTAAATAACCTACTCATTCATGCATTAATATACCAAATACTCAACCATGCAATTTGCACATCCATGAAAAACATCATCATTTTCATATATCAATAATAAGTATTAGCCATCATCCATGGCCTTGTACAAAATGAATTCATCTTCAAGACAAGCCAACAAATTTGGCCAAAACAATATGAAACTTGACAAAAGACCAAGTCCCTATACATGCCATACTCAAAATGATAAATCTAACTATACCAAATGTTTTAATTGATAGTGTGATCGAGCCTCCTACGTCCTTGGATCCCCGAGCTAGCTTGGCAATACTATAAGAAAATGGAAGGAAAAAGGGAGTAAGCACAAAACTTAGTAAGTCATAGGTAAATAATTAACAACAATTACCATGCACTATCGTACTCATAGCATATCATAAACTTGCACCAAATTCTTAGATAATTAAAGACATAACTTACTCATTTTCATCCTTACTAATCATACAACATAAATTCAGCTCATTTCTCATGGGTTTCGTGTAGGTACCTGTATCACTTACAACATAGTTGTACTTTTCTCACTTTTAACACAAACTTTAAACTTCCCGTTGAACCAGCTAGAATACCAAAGGATACCCGACAAGCCTCACATAAGAGGGTAAAATGCCGATGCCATGTCCTAGACATGGTCTTACACTAGCTCTCTTCTCAATGCCGATGCCGTGTCCCAGACATGGTCTTACACTGGCTCTCATAATGTGGCAGATGCCATGTCCCAGACATGGTCTTACACTAGCACACATATCAACCAAATGTCATGGCTTGGATATCCAATCTATTCCTAATGTTCAACTGGGAGTATACCATATCAAATTTCGTCATGCATATTCGTAACAATAATCAATCATTTTATGCATAATAAAAATAGAGTTGTATTATTTACGTAGAACTTACCTCGGTATACAAAAAGTGGGCGACTAGATTGAATTAGTCTACTAGCTTGGTTTTTCCTCGGTCTAGGTCCAGACTCTGTTTTTCTTGATCTATAATGACAAATTCACTTATTTAATCACTACAAAAATCAAGACATTCCAAAATTCCTACTTTGGCAAAATTACCATTTTACCTTTAGACTTTCACATAATTACAATTTTGTCCCTGGGCTCGTAAAACGATTTTCATCAAATTTCCTCATGAACCAAGCCTAGCCAAATCTATTTGAAACTTATAGCAACTCACAAATCCAATTATTTCACACATTTACTACCTATTTTACAACCTTTACAAAAAGGTCTATTTTAGGTGTTTTCATGGAAACCCCTTAACAAAAGTTATTTATTTAACAACCAAGATTCATTTTATTCCATAAAAAATCAGAAAACAACACTAATTCTCTCATGGAAAAACCCTAGACTTTCAACCATAGTGCAAAATAGTCCCCTCATCAACTAGATTAAGCTTCCATGGCCCTTTCCTTGAGTGAAAAATTGGTGGAGAAGAAAGAGAGAATGAAAAAGATGAAAACTTTGTCTTATTTTATTTTATTTCATCAATTTAGTCACCTAATTCCACCAATTTTGACCAATTTTCATTTCTTTGTCTCCTATGGCCGCCCAACACTCTCTTAAGGGCCTAATTGCGCATTAAGGACCTCTAATTTAAGGTTCTATAGCTATTTGACACCTTTAGCTTGCAGAACAAACCTTTCACACTTTATGCGATTTAGTCCTTTTTCAAAATTAAACATGCAATCACTAACATTAATTCACCAAAATTTTCATGCACTCATATAATCACGCTATAACACATAAAAAAATATTAAAATAATTTTCTCCGACCTCGGATTAGTGGTTCTGAAACCATAGTTCAAGATAACCAAGTGACGTTTAATGTTCTTAAAGCCATGAAGTTCCCTGATCTGATAGAAGGATGTTCAGTGATGGAAGAGCTAGAAACCTTAGTTTCTATGGAGTGGGAAAGCAATTTTGAAGAAGACCCATTGGAAAAAACTTTAGGCTCAAGAAAATAAACAACTGAAGTTCTCAATCGGCGAACCACCCAAACTTGAACTTAAGGTACATTTTTCCATTTGAAATACGTTTATTTGGCTAACAGTTCTACTTTGCCTGTGATTGTTTCAGCACAACTAATAGAACACCAAGAGGAGCAATTGGTCAAAGTCTTAAAGAAATTTAAAAAGGTGATCGATTGGACCATATATGATATTTGAGAAATAAGCCCATCTTTTTGTACGCACAAGATTACCTTAGAGGAGGGCGAGCGAGTTAGAATAGATGGGCAAAGGAGACTTAGTCCAATAATGAAAGAGGTAGTTTGAAAGGAAGTTATCAAATGGTTAAAAGTGGGAATTATCTACCCCATCTCAAATAGTTCATGGGTAAGTCTGGTACAGTGTGTACTAAAGAAAGGTGGAATCACGATTTTCGAGAATGAACAAAGTGAATTAATCCCGACGAGGACGGTCACGGGTTGGAGAATCTGTATAGATTATAGAAAATTGAACAAAGCTACACGGAGGAACTATTTTTCGCTAACTTTTATGTATCAGATGTTGGACCGACTAGCAAGTAACAAATATTACTATTTCTTAGATGGATATTCGGGATATAACCAAATAGTTATAGCCCCAAAAGACCAATACAAAATGACTTTTACTTACCCGTACAGTTCATTTTCTTTCAGGCGAATGCCTTTCGGTTTATGTAATGCACCTGCCACATTTCAACGATGTATGATGGAAATATATACTAATATGGTAGAAAATTTTGTTGAGGTATTCATGGATGATTTTTCTACTTTTGGTAACACTTATGATGTTGATAAACCGTAATAGTAACATATTTTAATCCCACATTTAGTATGCTTTTGGATGATTTAAGCCTCGATTCATATAAAAAGGTGCTCTTAATCCTTTCTTTTCATGTCTTATACCCAGGAAAGCACCCGAGGATGAAAAGAGCATAAAACGAGCCCAAAACGGAGTAAATGGTCCATATCATGAAATCAACAAGGCCTAGCCCAAAGATCACACGGCCGTGCCTTATCAAGCATCTAGAACACGACCTTACCCCCGAGTCACACGGCCGTGCCTCATTAAAGAAGTCCGAACACGGTCCAAAGACTAGTCACACGGGCATGTCACATGGCCGTGTCCCTGTCGTGGCAAAGAGCAATTTCATTCGAATTTGGATACTTTGGGGTGAAGAAACACATTCCAAGAGCCTATATAAACCCCCTAAGTACCACTTTAGAGGGGGCGGTGAAGCTAGGCTAAAGAGCCAAGCTGAAAAGGTCAGAGTTGTGGGAATCACTCGAAGTTAGCTAGTTGATCCATCCCAAGAAGCCGGAATTCTACTCAAGACGGCAGATTTCTCCTTCAATTCCTTCAGGGAGTTTTAGGGATTTCTTATGTTTAATTTTATCTTTTCTCTTGAGATGTTTTATTTTTTTTTATTATGAACTAAACCCTTCAGATACCTGAAGGGGATGAACCCTAGATGAATCTTATTATTTATTTCTAAATTATATGATAAATACTTAGTTTGTTCTTAATTATGTGTGCTTAATCGAAATTTGATGTGCTTAGGTGGAGGAGGAATAGACCCTGCCTAAGAGTAGATCTAGCGTAATTAAGCGGAGTTGATCGCACGCCTAGAGATAGGGTGACGAGATTTTGCCGGATTAGGGTGAAACCTAATATGGGAATCCATAGATTGATTTACTGCTATTCTAGGGGTTATTATTCGAGAAAGAGATTTTTATTAATTAACATAGGGTTAGACATTATTCGCCTCGAGAGATGGTTTAATATACGTTAGGGAGTCCTACGGATCAAACTAAGTGAATAAATCGTATGGTTCAGTGTTAGATAACAAGTGAAGTTTAGGTGGATTCTTCCTGAGGGTATCATCGTGATCAACTAAGTTTTCCTTCTAGTTATTTTCCAATTCATTCTTTTTGTCTTCGCGTCTTTAGCTTAGTAGTCGTTAATTTAGATTAAAGAAACTTCACTTTATTTTAGGCTAAATAATAAAAAGAAAGTTCGTATTAGTACTTTTAGTTCCTTTGGGTTCGACAATCCGGTCTTGCCTAAGATATACTACTGTTCGATAGGTACACTTGCCTTTAATCGTTGTCAGAGTTAGTTTTCAGGTGATAAATCGTAAAAGTAACATATTTTAATCCCACATTTAGTATACTTTTGGATGATTTATCCTTTGATTTATGTAAAAAGGTGCTTTTAATCCTTTCTATTCATATTTTATACTCAGGAAAGCACCCAAGGATGAAAAGAACGAGAAACAGGCTTAAAACGGATCAAATTGGGCCAAGAGAGAAATCGACATGGCCTGGCCCAAAGACCACACGGTAGTGCCTCATTAAAACTTCGAACACGGCCTGGCCAGGATTCACACAGGCGTGTGCCATGGCCGTGTCCCTATCGCTGGAAATAGCAATTTCATTCAGGAAAGGATACTTGGAGGCAAAGAACCACATTCCAAAGCCTATTCAAACACCCTAGTAGGAATTCTACTTAAATTAGGATACTTAGGGACCAAGTAAGGCATCTCAAAGTCTATATAAACAACCAAGGGGGCAACTTGAAAGGGGGAGTTCGGCAGAAGCCAAAACCGGCGTCGAGCTAGGCCAATGAGCCAAGCCAGAAGGGTCAGAGTTGAGGGAATCGCTCGAAGTTAGCCAGTTGATCATCCCAAGAAGCCTAAATTCTACTCAAGACGGTAGATCTCTCCTTCAATTCCTTCAGGGAGTTTTAGGGATTTCTTATGTTTTGTTTTATCTTTTCTCTTGAGATGTTTTCTTTATTTGTTATGAACTAAACCCCTCAGATACCTGAAACCTAGATGAATCTTGTTATCGTTTTCTGAATTATATGATAAATACTTAGTTTGTTCTTAATTATGTGTGCTTAATTCTTGAGTTAATATTTCGCGGATATTGATTCAAGTTTGATGTGCTTAGGTGGACGAGGAATAGACCCTGCTTAAGAGTAGATCTAGCATAATTAAGCGGAGTTGATCGCACGCCTAGAAATAGGGTGACGAGATTTTTCCGGATTAGGGTGAAACCTAATATGGGAGTCCATAGATCGATTTACTTCTATTCTAGGGGGTTATTATAAGAGAACGAGAGTTCCACTAATTAACCTAGGGTTAAACATTATTCGCCTCGAGAGAGGGTTTAATATACGTTAGGGAGTCCTACGGATCAAACTAAGTGAATAAATCATATGGTTCACCGTTAAATAACAAGTGAAGTCTAGGTGGATTCTTCCTAAGGTATCGTCGTGATCAACTGAGTTTTTCTTCAAGTTATTTCCCAATTCGTTCTTTTTGTCTTTGCGTCTTTAGCTTAGTAGTCATTAATTTAGATTTAAAGCAACTTCACTTTATTTTAGGCTAAATAATAAAAAGAAAGTTAGTATTAGAACTTTTAGTTCCCTTGGTTTCGACAATCCAGTCTTGCCTAAGCTATACTACTGTTCGATAGGTACACTTGCCTTTAATCGTTGTCAGAGTTAGTTTCCAGGTTTGATCATTTGTTTTATAAATTTTAAAGCTCCGATTTTAACGATCAAGTTTTTGGCGCCATTGCCGGGGAACTAAAATATTAAGAAAGCTATATTTTTATTACTTCAGCCATTTTTTTATTATTGCAATTTATTTTCATTATTATTTATTTTTCATTATTATTTTTTTACTTTTTTAACTTTTTTATTTTTGGCAGATAATTTTAGAGATGGCACTGAATAATTATCAGTGGCAATTCATGAGGACAGAGCCAATAAAAGCAGCCGATATCTACAACCTCGACCCAGTACATCCAGTTATGCAGTACGGACCAAGTGGAGGCGTGGCGAATCCTGAGTACCCACCCTACGGATATGGCATGGAGAATGAGCAAGTCCACTATATGTGTAGCATCCTGAATTAGGGCCTTTGCATTTGATGTGTTTCTGTGTGTATGTTATGTGTTGTGTGTTGTGTTGGTGTGTTTGGGGGTTCCGGGAAGGCTAAGGGTTAAACCTGAGCCTTGTTATAAATTTCTGCTTTTGGCACTTTTAAGGGAAGCTAGCTGAATTAGTCCTTAAGGGATATTGTTTGTGTTGGATGACACAAGAAATCAATTGGTAAAGTGGCAAGGAGGCGCCACTTTGGGAGCTTGGAAGTTGCGTCAGAGGGGAGTCACAAGGGGGAGTTCGAGCTGCAAGAATAGCAGTTTGGAGTTTTATTTTGCGTATGGAGAGGCAAGTGATGGATTCGGCAAGGGCACTTGAGGGGGTGTGTTGATTGAGTCAAATGTTTTTGAATGTTTGGTGGAGAGGGTTTTTAGGAGTTTGAATTATTCAAACAGGTTTGAATGTGTGATCAGGAGAAAGTTTAGGAGGAAAAGAATGGATTGAGGAAGGGGTTGTGTTAGCCAAATTTTGAAGGTGGCTAGGTGTAGTTGGGCATTCGGTTTTTGGGTGGGAGCTTAGGGGTGGCCGATTGTTGGTGTTAGCCTTAGGGGGGTGAATTTTCGGCTAGTTAGGGAGCCTCTAGGGTCTTTTTCTCTCATTTCTTTTGTGGCAAAAACCGTAGCAGTCCTACATTCTTGATTTGCATTTTTCTTTTCTCTCAAATTATCTCATTATCTTCTTCTCTTGTGTTTGGTCGAAACCTACTTTGTTTCCCACTCATTGTTTGTGTTCCATTCTTTTTGCCATTCTCTTCAAAGCCGAAACTCTCTGAAGCCATACCCCTGCCGAAACCTTATTTTCTCCTCTCTCAAGCGCCATAGCCGAACTCTCCTAGCATATTGCCATTTCTTTTTCTTTTCTTTCTTTTGTTGGATTCAACAAGAGCCGAAACTCCATCTCCCATTCCTTCTCTTCATCTCTTCCATCTCTGGTTATCCGAAACTTACTCTCTTTTCCACTCCTTTCGGTTCGAGAGCAGAACAGCATCAATATTCGTTCTTGGTAAGTTTTCTCACTTAGCCGAATCACCCCAGTCTCGCATTCTTTACTTTCTTCTCTCTTTTTCTTTATAAAGAAAAGCTGAAATTTGTCATTTGTTTTAAGTATATCTTAATTATTTGTTAGCCGAAACTCTCTGGCATTCAAATCTCCTCTCTTGACTCCTGTTTGCAGTAGATCGCCGTTACTGATCTTCCATCACTCCCAATCGGTTTCTTTAGTGGAGGTGGTAGGTGCTTTCTTTCCATTTCAAACGTTTTGCTTTCGCTTGAGTGCCGAAGGCAGTGATTCCATTCTTTTAACTCTTGGCCGAATATAGGTGAGAGTGGTGTCGTATTCTTTTGGAGAATTTCGGGATTCGTTTGACTTGTGGATCAAGCCTAAAACTTCGGGATTTGTCGATCTAGGTAAGGATCCTTAGTTTTTTGAGTGTTGTTGTCTTTTGGTTCAATTTCACTTCTTTAGTCGAGTCTGGTGACCAAGGTTTGTTCATGGACCCAAATGTCAGCCAAGCGATAGGAGGGGTTGGACCCTTGAACCCAGTCCCTAAGTTTAAGAAGCGAGCAGTGTCAGCAGTTCGAGATTGGCCACCGGGTTGTAGGCCGGCATCCGAGCAGAATCGTAGACAGATAGCAGTGGTTTCGATTAGCGATAGTGTCGACGTAGAGGGTGTGATATTACGTGTTATCAGGTGTGTAACTCTCACACACTTCATATGTTCTTTTGTTAGTTGCTATTATGTCTAAAAGCCGAAGTGACGTATTGGGTCACTAAAATACCCTTGTGGGTAAAAGCGAGGACTCCGGGTAAGTCTATTATGTTTTGCTATCAACAAATGCATATATTAAAGCCTGGATGTGTCATGTTAGTAATCGTTAAGCATGATCATACCATAATGTAAAACAGGAGCATGGAAATGGGTTATGATGAGAAGAGGGAGGAAACTTGATCTTTTCAGACTGTTACCAGTGGTTAGGTACCACAAGTGGGTTGACCCCACATAATCTTATTATTTTTGACTAAGTCTCAGTGATTTGGAACCACCAGTGGTTAGGTACCACATATATTGATTTCTGTGACTCGTCCCAGTGGTTTGGTACCACAGTGGGTTGGCCCCACGTATTGATATAAGGGATTGTCACCAGTGGTTAGGTACCACAAGTGGGTTGGCCCCACAAGCTATTATTTGTAACTTTTGTCACCAGTGGTTTGGAACCACCAGTGGTTAGGTACCACTAGTGGCTAGGTGCCACAAATACTGGGTAGACACAAGAGATACGGATGGATACCTAGGTTGGTTGGGTTGCATGTCTTACATATGCATCTGTGTGAGGGCCTAATTTCTTTTGGACGGGGATTTACACACTGAGTCTCGGTGACTCACCCCTTCCATTAATCTTTGCAGGTAATCCTTAGACCGTGGATATGGAGCCGAGGTGGACTCGAGGTGGCCATGCATAATATTTTGGATTTCATTTAAAATAGTTATTTCGGAATTATTTCAACTTAAATTTGGATTTTTGGTAATGTAATAAGGCCATCTAATCGTTAATTTGGTTTATGTTTGTCTTGTTGATTTGCTATAATTTTATTTTGGTTGTTAAAGCATGCCTAAATTATTACGAAATGGATAAATTTTGAGATTATAAAATGGATAAATTTTCGGGCTCTAATAACATGGCAATTCAACTTTTCAAACTGAGACTCAAAATATTTTTTTCAATAGATCACTCAATACGAATTCTGTATTAGCAAATCAAAGGTTTTTCCCAATTCATGACGATAACTCAGTTTTCAAAGTTTTTCCTTCCTGTGACATACCAGACTTGGTCGTAGCGTTCTGACCGGGTTTGGGGTGTTACAATATGGGTAACTATCCTAGACTTCAAAATAATTTTTAAGGTAACACTTGTAATGCAGGTTGGAGGTACCAACCCATTTTCTCGTGGGATGATCAAAATAGCCAAAGACAGGAACTTCCTCCAAATTTTCAACAACCACCTTACCAACAGGAAGAGGAGTCGAACCTCGAAGAGATGCTGACGAAATTTTTGGCAAACACGGAAAACCGTTTCCAAGAAAATGAGAAAACACTTAAAGATCAACAAGCGTCAATGGAAAACCTTTCTAATTCAGTCAAATAAGTCACTAATGCAGTCAGTCAACTTGCAAAGTTAATGGCAGAACAACCGCAAGGACGTCGACCAAGTAACACCGAGATTAACCCAAATGAGCAAATTCAAGCCATCACAGCTCATGATAGCAAAAGGTTAGATGAACCAAACAAAGAGGTAGACGAAGGTAAAATAGAGGTAGCACAAGAAAAGCCAAAACTAGTAATCAAAGAGTACTAACCCCACATACCTTATCCGGAAGCGATGAAGAGAGACGATACAGAGGAACAGTCCGGTAAGTTTCTTAAACTTTTAAAGAAATTACATATTAACTTAGCATTTCTCGAAGCTCTTTCGCAGATACCCGATTATAGAAAATTTTTAAAAGAGCTGTTGACAAACAAACGGAAACTAGACGAGGCATCGCATATGGAGCTAAACACAATGTGCTCAGCACTTCTACAAAATAAACTGCCACGGAAATTAAAAGATCCAAGGAGTTTTACAATTCCATGTTTAATTGGTAGTTTATCTATTGATAATGCTTTAGCTGATTTAGGGGCAAGCATCAATGTTATGCCTTATAAAATGTTTAAACAACTAGGTCTAGGGAAACCCAGACAAACTAGGATGAGCATTCAGCTAATTGATAAAACTATCAGAATTCCGTGGGGTATAATAGAAAATGTTCTAATCAAAATTGATAAATTCATATTCTCAGTAGATTTTGTTGTCTTAGACATGAATGAGGATAATTCGATTACTTTAATTTTAAAATTGATGTTGGTACAGGAAAACTCACTCTTCGTGTAGGTGACGAATCAATCAGTCTACAAGCTCTTAACTCGGCCAGGACATCAAGCGATGAAGGTGAGAAAGTAAATTCAGTTGATAATCAAATTGTTCAACTTTCACCACAAGGCTACAAACCTGAGCCGAATCATGGACTCCAAGCCGTACAAGCTCATAACAGTGAATTGTTAGTAGAATCTGATCCAAGGGAAGAACCTGTGGTAAGTGAAGTTAAGGTTGAGGTGTGCCATGATATACCAAAACCGGCAATTACAGAATACCAACCTCGTGTGCCATATCCCGATGCAATAAAGAAAGACCACACAGAGGAAGAATTGGGTGAACTCACACTTCGTGTAGACAACGAAACAATCACTCTTCAAGCTCTTGACTCAGCTAGGACATCAAGTAGTAAAGGTACAAACGTTAATTCGATTAATAACCATCTAGTTCAACCTTCTTTAGAGGAAGCATCACGAAATCACTTAGTTGAGCTAGATCCTAGAACTTGTGCCAACAAAGAAGAATTATATGAGGAACGAAGCCTTAGGGTCGACAAAATAGAAGAATGGAAAACACAATTTAAAAAAGAACCGGAACCACACGAAGTGAAACCGAAGGAAACCCCAGACAAACTGATAGGAACAACAAATCACTTCAAAATAGGGGATCAGGTATTGTTCAATGAGGAAAACCCTCGAATCACCAATTCAGACCTCAAGACAAATGAAGAAATCACTTTTGAGGTACTTAATGTCTTCCTATACGGCACAGTCGACGTAAGCAAGCCTAAATTCAACATTTTTGAGGTAAACACTACTCGACTTGAACTATATATCCATAACCAAATTGATTGCATGAGAAAGGATTTCCACCTCCTCAAACCACCATGACCATACGAATGAGAGGTAAAGTCTAGCTTAAGACTATAAACGAGCGCTTCTCGGGAGGCAACCCGAGCACTAACCCTATTTATTTTTAAATTTTTATTTTTTTTCTTCTTTCTCTTTTCTCTTTTTTCATTTTTTTCTTCTTCTTTAGCACCGAACTAACCAAGAAAGCAGATTTCCAGACTACACCGCCTTGCACACGGGCGTGCCTGTGGCCATGTGGAAGCTAGGGGACGATCCATGGGCGTGCCAGTAGCCGTGCACGACAGAGAAAAAGTTCTTTTCCCAAACACGGGCGGCGATAATACCCCACGCCTATGCCAACCTCCCGTGCAAGGTTACTGACTTGCCAAACACGGGCGGAGCACGCCCGTGCCGTCTAAACGTGCCAACATTCCGACTTGACGAACACAGGAGGAGCACACCGATTTTAAAGAAAGACACTGGCTTGCCACTATACCCACGGGCGTAGCCATATACCTGAACGGGCTAAAAATTCAAAATCCCAAAACACGGGCTACATCTCTATTTAAACCTCCTTCTTCCTTTTTCCTTTCTAGATGTCTTTCATTTTCCATTATTTATTTCTATTTTTATTTTTGTTTTTATTTTATTTTATTTTTATTTTTATTTTTTACATTATTTTATTTTCTTTATTATTTTCTTCTTATTCTTTATGACAATTAGATTTAGCTTAGGATTCAATAAAATCAGACCGACTGCTTCGAGGATTCAATTTCAAACGATTTGAGACGCTTCCCCACGTTCACCTCCAATCCTATCCAGTTTCTTTTCATTGACTTCATCCAAAATTCAGGAAGTTTCACTTCTCTCCCCATCTTATGATTTTATGATTATTTTGATATTATCTATCTTTGTACATTGAGGGCAATGTACAACTTAAGTGTGGGGGGGTTAACTACAGTATTATTTGAAAATCCCTGAATTATGCCTTGTTTAAAAGTAAAGTTTATCATATTATGATTAGAATGAAATTTCCCTAATTTAAGATTTTTATTGATATGTTTTGGATTAAGTTATTAATAATTGTGCATTGATGATTAAATTTGAAGGATACTAGAGAATCAAGCATGATAAGTCTATTTTTCAAAAATTAAAACTTTTTTAGGTTGTCTACCTGAATTTGAATGTTACCTTGAAGTTTGAAATTTACGAGGTTGACATCAAATACCCATAACTTTTGTGAGGTTTTGAGCCTTTTAGAGCATACATTCTTTTTCGTGCTCATTTTTTTTATTATGAGTGTGTCAACATTGAACTGTTATTCTAGAACTTGCCTTGATTATACATGTCGAGACCACATCTATAATTTGATATACAGAGATGATAAAGGCACTTAGGATTTAACCCACTTACACCACTAAAAGGCCTACCTTCATAAATTAACCCTTAGTGAACCCCGTTTAATCCTAACAACCCTTTCTATTGACTCACCCACTAATTTTAACCCAAAACCCTTTGTATTTGTTATCACCATTCCTTTTTAACTACCCTTTTTGTCGAGATTTGATTTTGAACAGTTTCCTAACTATGTTCTATATTTCAGTTGTAAAAGTTCTTCTTATTCTTATAATTATTTGTTCTTAAAAAAAACGAAGTATATTCATTATTAGTTAGGTGAGCTTATGCATGTAAATTTCAAGTCTTGAAGAAAAAGCTCGTATTAGAGTATTAGTATTACAAATTTTCATTTGATGCAATTACTTATCATTAATTCATATTTCTAGTTAGGTAATTTGTCAGGTCAATCTCGATTCTAACATTCTAATTCAGCCTTTATCCATACCCTTAACCTAAGCCCCGTTACAACCCTGTTAAAGACCTTTTGATTTGTGTATCATCTCATTTTACAGTGGTGGAGATTTGAATTTCATGCAAGCCTATGGGATTAACTTTTCATGTTCGACTTATTGAATGCTTAATTTTGAACCTTAAACACTTTGAGTGATTTGAGTGAATCTTTAGTGAGGATGTCAACTCTTGTCAATTATGAATCAGAGGTAATTATTCAGGTAAGGGGAAACACCTATGTTTTCATACTATAAAAACTATGACTTAGATTGTTTGAATCTTTAAGACTCTTTGAGTTGAATTATCCATGTATGAATTATCTTTAAATTATGATGAAACACTATTGAAGAATGTTATAAATCAAGGAAGTTCATTTTAATTGTAAGTTGAGAATTTTGATTGAGGAAAAGCAAAAGCTTAAGTGTGGGGGTATTTGATAAACCGTAAAAGTAACATATTTAATCCCACATTTAGCATACTTTTGGATGATTTATCCTTTGATTTATGTAAAAATGTGCTCTTAATCTTTTCTTTTCATATTTTATACTTAGGAAAGCACCCAAGGATGAAAAGAATGAGAAACGGGCTTAAAACGGACCAAATTGGGCCAAGAGAGAAATCGACACGGCCTGGCCCAAAGACCACACGGTCGTGCCTCACTAAAAGTCCGAACACGGCCTGGCCACGATTCACACGGATGTGTGCCATGGTCGTGTCCCTATCGCTGGAAAGAGCAATTTCATTCAGGAAAGGATACTTGGAGGCAAAGAAACACATTCCAAAGCCTATTCAAACACCCTAGTAGGAATTCTACTTAAATTAGGATACTTAGGGGCCAAGTAAGGCATCTCAAAGTCTATATAAACAACCAAGGGGGCAACTTGAAAGGGGGAGTTCACCAGAAGCTGAAACCGGCGTCGAGCTAGGCCAAGGAGCCAAACCGAAAGGGTCAGAGCTGAGGGAATCGCTTGAAGTTAGCCAGTTGATCCATCGCAAAAAGCCGGAATTCTACTCAAGACGGCGGTTCTCTCCTTCAATACCTTCAGGGAGTTTTAGGGATTTCTTATGTTTTGTTTTATCTTTTCTCTTGAGATGTTTTCTTTATTTGTTATGAACTAAACCCCTCAGATATCTGAAACCTAGATGAATCTTGTTATCGTTTTCTGAATTATATGACAAATACTTAGTTTGTTCTTAATTATGTGTGCTTAATTCTCGAGTTAATATTTCACGGATATTGATTCAAGTTTGATGTGCTTAGGTGGAGGAGGAATAGACCCTGCTTAACAGTAGATCTAGCATAATTAAGCGAAGTTGATCGCACGCCTAGAGATAGGGTGACGAGATTTTGTCGGATTAGGGTGAAACCTAATATGGGAGTCCATAGATCGATTTACTTCTATTCTAGGGGTTATTATAAGAGAACGAGAGTTCTACTAATTAACCTAGGGTTAGCCATTATTCGCCTCGAGAGAGGGTTTAATATACGTTAGAGAGTCCTATGGATCAAACTAAGTGAATAAATCGTATGATTCAGCGTTAGATAACAAGTGAAGTCTAGGTGGATTCTTCCTGAGGGTATCGTCATGATCAACTGAGCTTTTCTTCAAGTTATTTCCCAATTCGTTCTTTTTGTCTTTGCATCTTTAGCTTAGTACTCGTTAATTTAGATTTAAAGCAACTGCACTTTATTTTAGGCTAAATAATAAAAAGAAAGTCAGTATTAGTACTTTTAGCTCCTTTGGGTTCGACAATCAAGTCTTGCCTAAGCTATACTACTATTCGATAGGTACACTTACCTTTAATCGTTGTCAGAGTTAGTTTCCAGGTTTGATCATTCATTTTATAAATTTTAAAGCTCTGATTTCAGTGATCACCAGGTTCGATCTTATTCATTATAAATTTTAAAACTCGACACAGCGATCAAGTTTTTGGCGCTGTTGCCGGGGTACTAAAATTTTAAGAAAGCTCTATTTTTATTACTTTAGCCATTATTTTTATTTTTTCGCAATTTAATTTATTTTTATTTTTTTAGGTTAAAATTTGATTTCCCTAAATTTTCTTTCTTCTTTTAGCAGGTACCTCTAGTTTATGACTAGAAAGAACCCGAGAGGACCTTTGGTATACAATAGTGAAATTAAAGCTACCGTTCGTAGGACTCGCAGAGAAATCAGGCAAGCCCTAAATTACACAGAGGAAGATCAAGAAGGCAGATCCAATCCTACTGAAGGGATGGACGAGAATAACCCACAACCACATGATGTGGGGGAAAACAATGTTCCACGTACTATGTTTGATTATGCTAAACCGCATTTAACAGGAGTAGAATCGAGTATTGTTAGGCCTGTTATAGCTGCTAATAATTTTGAATTAAAGCCTAACACAATACAAATGATTCAACAGTTTGTTCAATTTGATGGTCTGCAGGACAAAGATCCAAACACTCATATAGCTAACTTTTTAGAGTTCTGCGATGCCTTCAAAATAAATGGCGTTTCTGGTGATGCCATACGTCTTCGGTTATTCCCTTTATCATTAAGGAATAAAGCCAAACAGTGGCTGAACTCGTTACCACGAGGATCAATCACTACATGGGAACAAATGACCGAAAAATTTTTATTGAAATATTTCCCACCGGCCAAAACGGCCAAATTACAGAATGATATCTCTTCTTTTGTACAGATGGATTTAGAGACATTATACGACGCATGGGAGAGATACAAGGATCTCTTGAGAAGGTGTCTGCACCATAGTCTACCCTTGTGGCTACAAGTCCAAACATTCTATAATGGTGTAAACCCCTCAACGAGACAACTAATCAATTCAGCCGCCGGCAAAACCCTTAACAACAGAACTCCTGAAGCAGCCTACGAGTTCATTGAAGAGATGTCACTGAATAACTATCAGTGGCAAGTGACAGGGACAAAACCGACAAAATCAGCCGAAGTTTACAACCTCGATGCAGTGACTACACTATCAACACAGATAGAGATGATAAATAAAAAGCTTGATAGTTTGTGTTCTTTGCTGGTACACCTAGTCATGCAGTGCGACGCAAGTGGAACTGTGGCGAATCCTGAGTACCCACCCTACCAACCGGGAGTAGAGAGCGAACAGATGAACTATATAGGTAATAATTTCATATCCAATAATAATCCTTATAGTAATACTTACAATCCAGGTTGGAGGAACCACCCAAATTTTTCGTGGGGAGGTCAAGGAAATCAATGAAATCAAAGGCAACAACCTCTTCAAAACTTCCAAAATCAGCCCTATCCGCAAGAGAAGAAGCCAAACGTCGAAGAGATGCTGACAAAATTTATGGCAAACACGGAAAATCGCTTCCAGGATACCAAGAAAACACTTAAAAGTCAACAAACATCGGCTGAAGAGACTAAGAACCAAGTTGAGGAACTCACTAAGTCAGTTGGACTACTTACTAAGATGATTTGTGAAATACGGGCAGAGATTCTTTAAAAAGAAGCTGAACAGGTAAAAGCAGTTACACTAAGAAGTGGAAAAGAGTTAGTCGAACCAAGAGACCACACGAAGATAACAAAACAAAGGATGAGGGAGTTGAGGACGTAAATCCAGTACGTAAAGGAAGTAACCCCCCAATCCCATACCCAGCAAGGTTGAAGAAAGAAAGATTAGATGCCCAATACGGTAAGTTTCTTCAACTTTTTAAACAAATACATATTAACTTACCTTTTGTTGAAGCCATTTCACAGATGCCGAGGTACGCAAAATTCTTAAAGGAACTCCTGACGAATAAAAGGAAGCTTGAAGAAGTATCAATGGTGGAACTTAATGAAGAATGCTCATCCATCCTCCAAAACAAGTTACCAACCAAATTAAAAGACCCAGGAAGTTTTACTATTCCTTGTTTAATTGGTAGCTTAAATATTAAGAAGGCATTAGCTGATCTAGGTGCCAGTATTAGTTTAATGCCTTACAAAATGTTTAAACAACTAGATCTTGGGGAACCAAAACCCACTAGGATGAGTATTCAGTTTGTTGATAGATCTATTAAATATCTTAGAGGAATTATCGAAGATGTCTTGGTGAAAATTGATAAATTTATTTTCCTTGTTGATTTTGTTGTGTTAGACATGAATGAAGACATTGATGTTCCTTTAATTTTAGGGTGTCCTTTTTTAGCTACTGCTAGGGCCGTTATTGATGTAGGTGACGGTAAACTTGCATTAAAGATAGGCGATGAGGAAATTATTTTTCAAATCTATGATGCCATGCGATATTCTAAAGAACAAGATGATTCCTGTTATTTTGTTGATACTACTAATCATATCATTCAAAATTCATTACAGGAAATCATCCATGACGACACGATGGAACTGTGCCTGGCTCAAGAATAGGGGGAAGAAGATGAAGGTGAGAAGATGAACTTGAATACATCTTCGTTTAGACAAATGAAAGAAGAAAGCATTGAAGACACTAACGAATTAAAACAGAAAACCTCCATGGATGAGCCGCCCAATCTGGAATTGAAACAATTGCCGAAACACTTGGAATACGCATTTCTTTGGGAAAATTCTACACTACAGGTTATTATCTCTTCAGAACTAAAACCCAAGGAAAAAGAGGAGTTGGTACAGTTACTAAGAGAACATAAAAGGGCCATAGCTTGGAAAATTTCTAACATCAAAGGAATAAACCCATCATTCTGCACCCACAAAATCTTAATGGAAGAAGAATACAAGCCATGCGTGTAGCCCCAAAGACAGCTAAACCCCAACATGAAAGAAGTGGTCAAAGCCGAGGTAATTAAACTTCTAGATGCAGGAATAATTTATCCTATTTCTGACAGTACTTGGGTAAGCCCTGTGCAGGTAGTTCCAAAGAAGGGAGGGATGACTGTGGTGCCCAATGAAAGAAATGAGTTAATCCCTACAAGAACAGTTATAGGTTTGAGAGTCTGTATAGACTACAGGAAGTTGAACGACGCCACCAGAAAAGATCACTTCCCTCTACCCTTCATAGATCAAATGTTAGAAAGACTATCAGGGCATATGTATTACTGCTTCTTGGACAGACTTTCCAGGCTACTTCCAAATCCCAATAGCTCTAGAATATCAAGAGAAGACAACATTAACATGCCCATACGGTACGTTTGCTTATCATAGAATGCCTTTTGGATTATGTAATGCTCCTGCTACTTTTCAGCGTTGCATGTTGGCAATGTTTGACGAACTTGTGGAAGACATTATGGAGGTATTTATGGATGACTTCTCGATATTCGGTAATTCTTTCCATCTTTTCCTTAAAAATCTAAAACGAGTTTTAATAAGATGTGAGGAAACAAACCTTATTTTGAATTGGGAAAATGTCACTTTATGGTTAGAGAAGGGATTGTATTGGGACATAAGATTTCTAGTAAAGGGATTATGGTAGATAAAGCAAATGTTGAAACCATAGAAAAATTACCTCCCCCTAGCTCAGTTAAGGCTATTAGAAGCTTTTTAGGACATGCAGGGTTCTATAGAAGATTTATTAAAGATTTTTTTAAAATAGCTAAGCATTTAACAAAATTACTGGAAAAAGATGTTCCTTTCAATTTCAATCAGGAATGTTTAGATGCATTTAATGTTCTTAAGGATAAACTAATAAAAGCTCCAATTATAATTGCACTTGATTGGAATTTACCCTTTGAACTAATGTGTGATGCAAGTGATTTTGCAGTAGGTGCAGTTTTGGGAGACCGAAGAGACAAGCATTTTCAGCCAATTTACTACGCCAACAGAACATTAACACCCGCACAAGAAAACTACACCACCACAGAGAAAGAATTGCTAGCTGTAGTTTTTGCTTTTGATAAGTTTAGGCAATATCTAATATTGTCTAAAGTTGTTGTTTACACTGACCATTCAACTCTTCGTTATCTTTTAACTAAATCTGATGCAAAACCTCGACTCATACGATGGATTTTACTCTTACAGGAATTTGACTTGGAGATACAAGATAAAAAGGGAGCTGAGAATCTTGCAGCGGATCACCTCTCTAGACTTGAAAATCCACATGCCAAAGAGCTCAACGAAAGTGAAATAAACGATTCGTTTCTCAAAGAACAACTCTTTTCTATAACACATTCTAAGGTGCCATGGTTTGCAAATATTGTGGATTATTTAGCCGCTAACATCATGCCAAAAAGACTAACACATCACCAAAAGAAGCGATTCTTTGTTGATGCAAAACACTATTTTTGGGAAGATCCCTTTCTTTTTCGCATATGTGCAGATCAAGTAATTTGAAGATGCGTTACAAAGGCAGAAGCAAGCAAAATCCTGGAACACTGCCATTCAGGACCTTCAGGAGGACACTACAGTGGCATTAAGACAGCACACAAAATACTCGAATCAGGTTTTTATTGGCCCACTCTATTTAAAGATGCCAACAGGTACGTTACCTCGTTTGATAAATGCCAAAGAACAGGTAATATTTCTAAACGTATGAAATGCCTCAAACATATATGTTGTCATGTGAAATATTTGATGTATGGGGTATTGATTTTATGGGACCATTCCCTAGTTCATTTTGAAACAAATACATCCTAGTGGTAGTTGATTACATGTCAAAATGGGTAGAAGTGGGTATTAGATAAATTTCTCAAGAAATTGTTTTCTCTATTTGGGACACCTAGAGCCATCATTAGTGATAGGGGTACTCATTTTTGTAATACTCAATTTGAATGATTTCTAAAGAAATACGGAGTATACCACAGGACAACTACCCGTATCACCCTCAAACTAGTGGGCAAGTTGAAGTAGCAAACCGAGAACTTAAGCGCATCCTAGAAAAGACAGTTGAATCGAATAGAAAAGATTGGGCATTAAAAGTAGATGATGCCTTATGGGCCTATAGAACAGCATTTAAAACACCTCTAGGGACATCCCCGTACAAACTTATATACGGGAAAGCCTGTCATCTACCATTCAAGTTAGAACACAAAGCTTTTTAGGCCATAAAGTTTTTGAATTTCGATCTTAAAACTGCAGGAAAGAAAAGAATGATGCAGATGAACGAGTTAGACGAATGGAGAGCTGAGGCCTATGAAAACTCGAAACTGTACAAGGAGGCAACAAAACGACGCCACGATGCTCGTCTAAAGAAATCGAAACAATTCAAAGTAGGGGACTTGGTCTTGCTATACAACTTAAGGCTTAAATTATTTATAGGGAAACTGAAATAAAGGTGGTCAGGCCCATTCATGATCAAAATAATTTTTCCATATGGCACAGTTGAGGTAACCCACCCCACTAAGGGCACATTCAAGGTAAATGGTCACCAACTCAAAATCTGTAATGGTGAAGATTTTAGGGATATGAGAGAGGAGTTTCAGCTCCGTGAGCCTCCTTTTAGAAATGAAAACAGGGTAAGTCTAGCTTAAGACTATAAACGAGCGCTCTTAGGGAGGCAACCCGAGCACTAATTCACTAACATTTTATTTTTATTTTTATTTTTATTTTTATTCTGTTTCAGCATCTAACTAAATTAGTATAATAAAAGCACAAGTTTTAGACCAGATGGCCTTGCACACGGGCGTGCCCGTGGCCGTGTGGAAGACAGGGGACGAACCATGGGCGTGCCAGTAGCCGTGTGCAAATATAGAAGAATTTCTTTTCCCAACACGGGCTGAGATACCAGTCCACGCCCGTGCTAACTACCTGTGCGAGGTTACTGACTTATTGGGCACGAGCTAAACACACCCATGCCACCCAACCGTGCCAACATACTAATTACCAAGCACGGGTGAAACACACCTGTTCCAATTGACCATGTGAAGAAGACCACGGGTGTGTCATAGGAAACACGGCTGTGGCAAACACACCTGAACGCGCCTAAAATTCAAAATCTCGAAAAACATGGGCCAATTAAAATCAATCACGGGCGTGGCCCTTGCCCGTGGCACGACCCCTATTTAAGCAAAACTCAGCCACTCATCTCCTTCAAAGAAAACCCTAATCGGCCCCTCAGCCCCCTTTTCCAAATCCGGCCACAACCACATCTTCCCCACCCTTAAAAATCCCTCAAAACTTCATTTTCCTTCATAAAACCATTCAAAAACCATACCACATGCCTTCACCACCACCGTGCTGCAGCAGCCCACGCCCACGCCACAGTCGTGTGCCTGCAGAAAAATTGTGACACCACCATGCGCCACCACTCCACGATCGTGCACTGCCCGTTCACGTCGCCCCTCAGCCCAAAACTTTACCGGTCACTCCTCATTAATTCATCATGCTCTAACCATTGTTTTACTTTCATGATTTAGTTTGTGTTAAATTTTTAATTTTTAAATATTTAGGAATAAATTCTTGTATTTTAGAATGAATATGATTAATAGATTTCTTTGTTTGAAATAATCACTATTGTAAAAATAAATTCTGATGAATGACATGTTGTAGTATTCTAACTTCTCAAAATTTTCTTTCATTTGATTTAAGTATGGAATAGTTTTGCTATATGTTTTGTTGAGGCTTGATTAAAAGAACTGGCTTTATATTTGATTACTAATTTTAGGTGTAATGTCGTCATCTCGAGGAAAGAAAACAGTAGTCCCGAGCTCGAAGAAAAGAAAGGTGCCCGGATCACCCTCAACAAGTGCTTATTCCGAGCTACGACACCAATTCCTCCGATTTTCTCAGGAAGCTCAGGAAGAGCGTTACAAGACAATCCGGGATAGACCCCTCGGCATCGGCAGGTGCGTCGATTGGGACGCACTGGAACAAATCAGCCTCACAATCGAGATTCGAGCCCTCCTCTCGACATACCCGTGGGAGCATTTTTTCTCAATTATTGAGCCCACATACTTAGAGCTCACACTAGAGTTCTGCGCCACTTTCACCTTCAAGACAGTGATGGCACAGTTCGCAACCCAGGTACAGTCCAATTCTGTTTAGGGGGCACGGTATAGCGACTGAGTGACCAGCAATTTGGCTTGGCACTCGGACTCTATACGCTGAAATTTATAGAAGCAAACCCACTCTTCGAGTTAAACCGACAGCTCTACTGCACTCCCCTCTCCTGCTGGCGCAGCTTACACTGCATCACTGATGTCTACGACCCCAGTCGCTCCAAAGCGACAGCTCTCGCCCCATATTTGAGGTACATCCACGCCATTCTCGCTCATACCATTATAGGTCATCGTGAGAGCACCGGCGTGGTAAATCGACATGATGTATACTACCTATCGTGCATGTCAGAAGGGCACATTTTTGACCTGGCATACTTTATCGCCGGTGCAATACAGCATCAAACAGAGGTGCACAAGATATGAATTTTATTGATGGGCCCATATATAACACAGTTGGCTCAACACTTCGGCCTCCTTAACACTGACGCCTAGAGATCCTCCCTCACGATGATTGGGCATATGGTACCTCAGGGCATCCAGACGATGCTACACATGAGGATGATTAAACATCATAGAGGGACCGACCCCCCTTAATACCGATTAGTGACACCCACAAACGAGGGGGAACCCGAGGACATTACTGATGATGTCCCACCACCATCACAAGGGGCACCGATTCCGAGCAAGCGACCATCCCATGTAACAACCTCATGGGAAGATATCTCTGCACGCCTCGACCAGTTCGAGAAATATTTCATTGAAAACACTCGACACTTTAATGGGATAGAGGCCACTCTCCAACAAATATGCCATCACATCCATATCTCATCACTACCACCACCACAGGACTCGAACGATGAGGAGGACCTCTGAGTCCTTTTATTTACCTAATTTTTTTCCTCTTTTCTGTTTATTTTTCTGTTTATTTTAATTTTTATTTTTCTTCTTATTTTTATTTTCCAGTTATTTTAATTGTTATTTGTCTTAATTGGAACTTGTTCTTTATATTTTGCAAACTTTTATTATCTTCGAGTATGCCTCACATATTTTAATTACGCCTCTGAGATTTCTAACTGATGACTTAGCAGTTTCAAAAAAACATCACTAGGAGCAATTCACTACTCCACGAGTCATCACACACCACGGCCTCTACCATCCTCCAAGGACACCATCTAAAATTCAGGGAGTATTCTTTCCCCTTATCTTTTGATTTATCCCACAAATGTCATTATCTATCTTTGTACATTGAGGGCAATGTACATCTTAAGTGTGGGGGGGCGAATATTTATCTAAAGAAGGGCCTAACTTTCTGCATTATTCTCAAATCCGGCCAAACGTTTTTCATTATTCTCAAATCCCTGAATTTAGTCTTGTTTTTAAGTAAATTTTTCATATTACTAATTAGGATGAAATTTCTGATGGTTTATGATTTCTACTGATATGTTTTAGACTAAATCATAGTTAATTGTGCATTGATGATTAAATTAGAAGAATATTAGAGAATCAAGCATGATAAGTCTATGTTTCAGAATTAAAATCTTTGCTAGGTTGTTTAACTGAATCTGAATATTATCTTGAAATTTAAAATTTACAAGGTTGATGTCAAAACACCCATAATTTTTGTGAGATTTTGAGCCCTATAGAGCATATATTCTTTTTAATGCTCACTTTATTGATTATGAGTATGTCAACTTTGAACTGTTATTCTAGAACTTGCCTCGATTATACATGTTGAAATCACACCGATGATTTGATATACTAAAATGATAAAGGCGCCTAGGTTTTAATCTACTCACTCTACTAAAAAGCCTACCTTTACAACTAACCCCTAGTGAACCCCGTTGATCCTAACAACCCTTTTTATTGACTCACCAGCTAATATTAACCCAAAACCCCTTTGTATTTGTTACCTGATTATATTATTAGTTCAATTTATCATTTATTATTAGTTTGTTCTTAAAAAAATTAAAGTATTTTCATTATTAGTTCTATAATTAAATGAGCTTACATGTTAAAATCCCACATCTTGAGGAAAAAGCTCGTATTATTAGTTTTTAATTGATGTAATCATTTAGGATTCATTTAATTTTTGTTAGTTAGGCAATTCGCCAAGTCAGTCACGGTTCTAACCTTCTAACTTAGCCTTTATCCACACCTTTAACCCTACCCCCGTTACAACCCTGTTAAAGACCTTTTGAATTGTGTATCATCTCATATTACAGTGGTGGAGATTTGATTTTTAGGCAAGCCTATGGGATTAACTCTTCAAGTTTGACTTCTGAGAGCGTAATTTTGAACCTTAAACACCTCGAGTGATTTGAGTGAATCTTTAGTGAGGATGTCAATCCTTGTTGATTTTGAATTAAAGGTAATTATTTAGATAAGGGGAGACACCTACGTTTTTTGTGCTACAAATGTATGACTTTGATTGTTTTAATCTTTAGGACTCTTCGAGTTAGATCATCAATGTATAAATTATCTATTAATTATGATGAGACATTGTTGATAGGAATTATGAATCATGGAAAGTTTGTCCTAATTGTAAGTTGAGAATTTTGCTTGAGGATAAGCAAAAGCTTAAGTGTGGGGGTATTTGAGAAACCGTAATAGTAACATATTTTAATCCCACATTTAGTATGCTTTTGGATTATTTAAGCCTCGATTCATATAAAAAAGGTGCTCTTAATCCTTTCTTTTCATGTCTTAAACCCAGAAAAGCACCCCAGGATGAAAAGAGCATAAAACGGGCCCGAAACGGAGTAAATGGACTATATCACGAAATCGACACGGCCTGGCCCAAAGATGACATGGCCGTGCCTTATCAAGCATCTAGAACACGGCTTACCCCCGAGTCACACAGTCGTGCCTTATTAAAGAAGTCCGAACACGGTCCAAAGACTAGTCACACAGGCGTGTGACATGGCCGTGTCCCTGTCGTGGCAAAGAGCAATTTCATTCAGATTTGGATACTTTGGGGCGAAGAAAAACATTCCAAAAGCCTATATAAACCCCCTAAGTACCACTTTAGAGGGGGCGGTGAAGCTAGGCTAAAGAGCCAAGCCGAAAAGGTCAGAGTTGTGGGAATCACTCGAAGTTAGCCAGTTGATCCATCCTAAGAAGCCGAAATTCTACTCAAGACGACGGTTTTCTCCTTCAATTCCTTCAGGGAGTTTTAGGGATTTCTTATGTTTTGTTTTATCTTTTCTCTTGAGATGTTTTATTTATTTGTTATGAACTAAACCCTTCAAATACCTGAAGAGGATGAACCCTAGATGAATCTTGTTATTGATTTCTGAATTATATGATAAATACTTAGTTTGTTCTTAATTATGTGTGCTTAATCCAAATTTGATGTGCTTAGGTGGAGGAGGAATAGACCCTGCCTAAGAGTAGATCTAGCGTAATTAAGCGGAGTTGATCGCACGCCTAGAGATAGGGTGACGAGATTTTGCCGGATTAGGGTGAAACCTAATATGGGAATCCATAGATCGATTTACTGCTATTCTAGGGGGTTATTATTTGAGAAAGAGATTTCCGTTAATTAACCTAGGGGTAGACATTATTCGCCTCGAGAGAGGGTTTAATATACGTTAGGGACTCCTACGGATCAAACTAAGTAAATAAATCGTATGGTTCAGTATTAGATAACAAGTGAAGTTTAGGTGGATTCTTCCTGAGGGTATCGTCGTGATCAACTGAGTTTTCCTTCAAGTTATTTTCCAATTCATTCTTTTTGTCTTCGCGTCTTTAGCTTAGTAGTCGTTAATTTAGATTAAAGAAACTTCACTTTATTTTAGGCTAAATAATAAAAAGAAAGTTAGTATTAGTACTTTTAGTTCCTTTGGGTTCGACAATCCGGTCTTGCCTAAGCTATACTACTGTTCGATAGGTACACTTTCCTTTAATCGTTGTCAGAGTTAGTTTCCAAGTTCGATCTTATTCATTATAAATTTTAAAACTCGACACAGCGATCAGATGTTTGTTTGAGTAATTTGGCTAAGGTACTAAAGAGATGTGAGGAGACAAATCTTGTCCTTAATTGGGAGAAATGCCATTTTATGGTTAAGGAAGGGATTATCTTAGGACACAAAATTTCTAGAGGAGGAATCGAAGTTGACAAAGCAAAGATGGATGTGATTGAAAAGTTCCCACCACTAGTCACTGGTAAAGGAGTTGGAAGTTTTCTTGGCCATGTCTAGTTTTTACCAAAGGTTTAGTAAAGATTTTTCAATAATTTCCAAACCTTTGCGTATGCTTTTAGAGAAAGACACCACTTTTTAGTTTAACAAAGCATGCTTGGAAGCTTTTAAAGAGTTGAAAATAGGTTAATCTCAGCCCGAATTATTATTACACCTGATTGGAACTCTCCTTTTGAGTTAATGTGTGACGCAAGCGATTTTGCTATGGGGGCTGTGATAGGGAAAGAAGAAACAAAGTGTTTCATCCGTCTACTATGCAAACAAAACTTTGACAGGAGCCTAGCTTAACTATACTGTAATTGAAAAAGAACTCTTTACTATAGTTTCTCCTTTTGAAAAGTTCTGTTCATATCTTATAGGTATGAAAGTCAAAGTCTTTACCGATCATGCGACCATCAGATACTTAATCTCAAATAACGATGTTAAATTGAGGTTAATTCGATGGATACTCTTACTCCAAGAATTTGACCTTGAGATCCAAGATAGAAAGGGAGTTGAAAATCAAGTAGCTGACCATTTGTTGAAATTGGAGCAAAATGAGGTAACTCATTCACTTGTTCCAATAAATGAAAATTTTCCACATGAGCATGTTTTTGAGGTAACTCGAATCCATGAAACTCTTTGGTTTTCCAATTTTGCAAATTATTTAGCATGTGGAATAATGCCTTTTGGAATGACATACCAACAAAGGAAGAAATTCTTTCATGATAGGAGGTATTTCTGGAAGGAGCCATTTTTGTTTAAACAATGTGCAAATAATATAATCAGGAAGTGTGTAGCTGGAAGTGAGATTGACAAGATTCTATACCACTGCCATCAATCTCCAACTGGGGGACATTTTGGTGGTTCCTACACTACAATAAAGATCTTACATGCTGGATTTTTCTGGCCTACAGTGTTTAAGGAAGCATATATATATGTGAAAAATTGCGATAGATGCTAGAGGAATGGAAACATATCAAGAAGGAACAAGATGCCCTTGAAAAACATCCTAGAGGTAGAATTATTTGACATTTGGGGCATTGATTTTTTAGGCCCGTTTCCTTCTTCTTATGGTAAAAGGTACATCCTAGTGGCAGTTGATTATGTATCCAAGTGGGTGGAAGCCGAGGAATACCCAACGACGGATGCTAAGGTTGTCATACAGTTCCTACATAAGCACATATTTACAAGGTTTGGGACTCCTAAAGCTATAATTAGCAATGAAGGATCTCAATTTGTAAATAAGTGGCTTAAGTGTCTGCTTGACAAGTATGATGTGAAACACAAATTTGCCACTACTTATCATCCGCAACCAAATGGGCAAGTTGAATGGGTAAACCGTGAGATCAAAGGAATCCTTGATAAAGTGGTTTGACCTAATTGAAGAGATTGGTCTTGAAGGCTTGATCATGCTCTATGGGCCTATTGAATAGCCTTCAGGACACCGTTAGAAATGACTCCTTATAGGTTAGTCTCTGGAATGGCATGCCATTTGCCACTTGAGTTGGAAAATAAAGCTTACTATGATGTAATATCCTAAAATAGGGGCTGTGTGTTTGAAGCATATCTTAAGTGTTAATAGGCCTTAAGATTTGTTTTGGTGGTTTTTGGAGTTCCTAAAACTCTCGGATTAAAATAGGACACTTTTGGAACTTCTGAAAATTTAGAGTTAAAAGTGGAAATTTGGCGGAGGAGGCCTTAATAATAAATTTTGTAAAGTTTGGACATGAAAGTCCAGGTAGCAAAGTGGCTTCCGTGTGCCACTTAAAGGTCAGCGCCAAAACAAGTCAGTGGTTCGAGTCTCGTGTGCGGCAAAAGCTTTTTTATTTTGAAAAGGGGCGCTATTTTGAAGGAGGCCTTAAAAGAATTTATGCGAGGTTTATGTCGCATGAAACCACTTAGCAGAGTGGTTAAGACGCTTGCAGCATGGAAGCCATCACGAGGACTCACGTTCGAATCCCATTAGGGGCGCGGATGTTTTTATTTTTCGGCTCCTAGCGTTAAAATGAGAAAGCCAGCGAAGTAGGGCTTAAAAGAAATTCAGCGTGTTTAATGGCATGAAATTCTAAGTGGCCGAGTGGCCAAGGACCTTGCTGGAGAACCACGACTTGAAAGACTCATGTTCGAGTCCTGGAAATCGCGCATAAGGCGCTTTATTTTTATTTTAGCGCTAAAGTGAAGAGAGCCAAGGCAAGGATAGTTTAAAAGAAATTCGCAATGAGTTATGGCATGAAAGTCTCAGTAGCGGAAATGGCAGGACGCTTGGGCAGAGTGCTCCAGGTCTCGGGTTCGAGACCTGGGGGCTGCAACTTGGCCTTGTGTTTTGTTTTGGCCGCGTGAGGAGGCCTGCATGGAGCATGCATGCGTGAACAAGCTTCATGGGATGCTTGCTATTTCTTTATTATTTTGAGTATGGGGACATTGTTGTTTTATTATTTTTATTATTATTTTTCCTTGTTTTCAAAAAGGCTGCAGGAGTATGGGAATTTATTATTATTGGTTTTGTAAGGATTTCATTGTTTGTTTGTTTATTTTACTTGTTGGAAAAAGGATTGAGCATGGGTATCATTTAGTTTTATTTTTATTATATATGGTGAATAAACAATATTAACTTAACAAAAGGAGAGCATGCGGCATTGGATTTGCAAATGTATGGCCGGCCTTGGTCTTGTGACGCAAAAAGCATGGCCAAATTCCATGCTTGGAATTTGTTTTTCATTCTTTGTTAATTGGCCGAAAGAAAAAGGAAAGAGAAGGAAGGATTAAACATGGTAATTATGGAAAGTGATGTTGAAATTAGGAAAAGAGGGAGCATGCTTAAGGGACGCTTTGGCCGGCCAAGTGTTTGAGAAAGGATAGCCAAAATTCTTTGTTTTCTTTGCTTATGGTGCATGGCTGAAATGCATGCAAATTGTGGTTTCTTTCTTTGCTGAAATGGCATAAGCCACCAGAACAGATCACTTCCCCTTTCATCAATCACCCAACCCCAAGCATACATAGAAATTGACATATGAAACATATCATTTTTAACAGATCATTCACTGAGGAATGGCAGAAAATACTAACCTGATATTTAGCCTTTACCCTTATCGGGTTTTCAAACGTTATGCCGGGATTTCGACATTTAACAGAGTATAGCAGACTTATACATATTTATATATATATATATATATATATTAGCAACCAATCTAATAGTGTGAAAGGTTACACACCTGATTAATGTCGATACCCTTGGTAGACCGATCTACAACTTTGCTCGAAAAGCCGGAAAGATGTGAAAATAGGCCCTCTCCTATAATCGGCCATGGTTAGTGTTCTACCCTATTTGACACACTAAAATCAATAGATTTCCTTACCTTGAAATCCCGAAAGTACCTCGATTCGAGTATTACTGAACTTATGACTTAGAGATCTACGTGATTGACTCTTCTTCAGATCCCAGAATGCCGAAAATAAGAGATTAGTTTCTAAATAGCCATTCGGCTAGGGACTTTGAAAAGCCGAAAAATATTGAAATCCCAAAATCAACACTTACCTAGAGTTTCCTTCATATTTCGGCACAAGTAGGCTCCACTAAAGAAGATTCTGCAATTTCAGGAGGTGAGATCCTAGGGATTTCGGCTTTTGGAAAAACAAAGGATTTGAAGAGATGGCTAAGAGAGATTCGGCCAATAAATATTAAGGAGGAGAATAGAATAATAGAGATGTAGTTTCGGCTTTTAGAGATTAGAAGAAGAATAATAATAGAGGTTAGCAGATTCGGCCAACCAGAAAAGTCCGGAGAGGAAGAAAAGGTGAAGAAGATGATGGTTTTCGGCTTTTGAGAGGAAGAAGAAAATAAAAGAGAGGCTTCAAAATTTCGGCACCCCCTCTATATATAGAAAACTGATTCCTCCCCTTAGCAAAGATTGATTTTCAGCCAACACTGCCACACATGATAGCTCCTATCCCTTTTCCCTTATCTTAATCTGTTATCTCCTCAAAAATAGCCCTAATTCCTCTCTTCATTATCTGCCTATTATCCTCATAATTAAACATAATAAAATCTCCTAAAAATTAGCCTTGTGCTGTCCCCTTTACTCATTTATGTGCCGAATTTTAGCCCTAACACTTGGGCTTCAAGCTGCCAAAATTTGGGCCTTCCTCATACACAAGTGATGCCAACTCCTCTTCCTCCTAGTGGCACCATTTTCTTTGGCCCACAAGCCCAATATGCACATTAAACTACTAAAACTTCAATTTAAACCCCTAGAGTGTCTGAACAAAATATTTAAAACAAGGCCTCAGCCCAATTTGAGCCCCATTTGTACCTCAAATTCTCACATTAAAGTTTTAAGCATTCAAACACATAAAATACACAGACCCAATTATTCAGGATGTTACAGTTCTACCCCCCATAAAATAAATTTCGACCTCGAAATTTACCTGATCAAAAGAGGTGAGGATACTGCTATTGCGTAACATCCTCTGGCTCCCACGTCGCCTTTTCTGCGCCGTGATTTCGCCACAAAACTTTGACCAAAGGGACGAACTTCCTTCACAACACTTTTATATCTCGATCCAAGATTTGCACTGGTTCCTCCTCAAAGGATAGATCTGGATTTACTTCAATCTCTTCCACCGGCACCACATGCGATGGATCAGAACGATAACGTCTTAGCATCGAGACATGAAACACGTCATGTATCTGCTCCAACTCCGAAGGCAACTCCAAACGATATGCCACTGGGCCCACACATTCTCGTACCCGATATGGCCCAATAAACCGTGGACTTAACTTACCCTTCCTTCCAAAACTCATTACCTTCTTCCATGGAGATACCTTCAAAAAGACTTGGTCTCCTACTGAAAATTCCACCTCCTTCCGCTTTAGATCCGCATAAGATTTCTGCCGATCAGACGTTTCCTTCATCCGAGCCCGTATTAACCTAACTTTCTCCTCCATTTTCGAAACTAGTTCTGGACCCAACACCTGACGTTCACCTAACTCCGTCCAACAAGTAGGGGTACGACATCTGCTTCCATATACCGCTTCGTAGGGTGCCATCTGAATACTAGCTTGATAACTATTATTGTATGCGAATTCTGCCAAAGGTAAATACTCCTCCCAACTACCCCTGAAATCGATGATGAAACCTCTTAGCATATCCTCCAAGATCTGAATTACCCTCTCAGACTGACCATCAGTCTGTGGATGAAAAGCGGTACTAAAATCTAACCTTGTTCCCATTGCTTGATGAAGAGCCTTCCAAAATCGTGATGTGAACCTAGGGTCCCTATCTGATATAATCGACACTGGTACACCATATAATCTTACCACCTCAGCCACGTACAACTTAGCCAACTTTTGCAGAGAAAAGTCCACTCAGACCGGTATGAAGTGAGCAGACTTCGTCAACCGATCCACGATTACCCAAATCGAATCCTTCTTAGTAGGCGTAAGAGGTAACCTACTAACAAAATCCATCGTGATTCTTTCCCATTTCCATTGGAGAATCTTCACCGGCTGCAACAATCCCGAAGGTACTTGATGTTCAGCTTTCACCTGCTGGCACGTCGAACACTTCTCCACGAACTCCGTCACTTCTCGCTTCAGACCTGGCCACCAAAATTGCTCTCACAAATCCCGATACATCTTAACTCCTCCAGGATGCATAGCATAAGGGCTACTATGCAATTCCCAAAGAATCATCTGCCTTAACTCCCCATCTTTTGGCATACAAATCTTCCCACGGAAACACAAAACTCCATCACCATTCCAACTATAATCCTCTTCTTCACCATTCTGCACCTGTGGGATTCGAGTACTTAAATCATCATCCAAAAGTTTCTTCTCTTTGATCTGACTTGTCCATGTAGGCCTTACTTGAAGTTCGGCTACCAAACTGCCATCTTCATACAAGCTAAGATGAGCAAACATCGCCCTCAAATCCGCTATCGCCTTCCTACTCAACGCATCTGCCACCACGTTAGCCTTACCCGGATGGTATTCGATCGAACAATCATAGTCCTTCAAGAGTTCAATCCACCTACGTTGTCTCAGATTCAATTCCTTCTGGGTAAGGATATACTTCAGACTCTTATAGTCCGTGTAAATAACCGACTTCTCCCCATACAGATAATGCCTCCAAATCTTTAGAGCAAACACTACCGCTGCCAATTCTAAATCGTGCGTAGGGTAGTTCAATTCATGCGGTCGCAATTGTCGAGACGCATATGCAACAACTTTTCCGTCTTGCATCAACACACATCCTAAACCCGTGTGTGACGCATCACAGTAGACTGTAAATTCCTTTCCCGCCTCTGGCTGAAGTAACACTGGCGCTTCCGTCAAGATTCTCTTCAGCTTCTCAAAACTCTCCTGTTGTTTGTCAGTCCATACAAACAATACTCCCTTCCTTAACAACTTAGTTAAAGGTGCCGCTATTGAAGAGAACCCTTCAACAAATCTCCTGTAATACCCTGCCAATCCCAAGAAACTTCGAATTTCCGCCACAGACTTTGGCGGTTTCCAATCTAATACAGCTTCTATCTTTCGAGGGTCTACCCTAATTCCCTCTGCGGAAACTACATGCCCTAGGAAAGTCACTTCCTTCAGCCAGAACTCACACTTGCTGAACTTTGCGTACAGCTGCTTCTCCCTCAAAATTTGCAACACCACACGAAGATGTGCATCATGCTCCTCCTTGGTCTTGGAGTAAACCAATATATCATCGATAAACACTACCACGAATCGATCAAGGTATGGTTGAAACACCCGGTTCATCATATCCATAAATACTGCTGGGGTGTTCGTCAAGTCGAACGGCATTACCAAGAACTCATAATGACCGTAGCGTGTTTGAAACACCGTCTTATGAATGTCCCCCTCCTTCACCTTTAACTGATGGTAACCCGACCTTAGATCAACCTTCGAAAAGACCGAAGCTCCTTTAAGCTGATCGAACAGGTCATCAATTCTTGGCAATGGGTACTTGTTCTTAATCGTCAACTTATTCAGTTGACGATAGTCCACGCACATACGCATGGATCCGTCCTTCTTTTTCACGAACAGGACCGGTGCTCCCCATGGAGACACACTCGGTCGGATAAATCCTCGATCCAAAAGCTCCTGGATCTGAGCTTTGAGTTCCACCAACTCCTTCGGTGCCATTTGATAAGGAGCAATGGATACCGGAGCCGTACCCGGAAGTAACTCTATTCCAAACTCCACCTCGCGATCCGGGGGTAATCCTGGCAACTCCTCTGGAAAGACATTCGCGAAATCCTTGACTGTTCAAACCCCATCGACAGTCACCTCCTTGGCATCCAAAGCACTAATAAGCGCTAGGAATGCGTTGCATCCTTTCCGAATCATCTTAACAGGCTTCAGTGCCGATACTACGTTGGAGAAATAGTTCCTTCTTTCTCCTAACATAACCACCTCCCTGCCTTTCGGGGTACTCAACACCACACGCTTGGTTTCACAATCCAACTTAGCACGATGCTTAGTCAACCAATCCGTTCCTAGGATAAGATCAAACTCTCCAAATGGCAATTCCATTAAGTCTGCCTGAAACACTACTCCTTGAGTCTCTAAAGGTAGATCCTTAAATAGCTTGTCCACTACCCTAGATTGTCCTAGGGGACTAACCACGGTCATCTTCCTAGTAGTTGTTTCAGAGTCTATACTTAGGGTCTCAGATATTGAACACGCAACATAGGAATGGGTTGACCCAATATCAATCAAGGCAAGTAAAGGGTTATCAGCAATAAGAAACGTACCGGTTATGACATCCGGTACGTCACCATCCTCCTGTCGACGAACTGCATAAACTAGACCCGGCTGCCTTGCTTCTACGTTACCTGTACCTCTACCAAGTGCTCCACGTCCGCGACCAGCCCCATTTCCAGCTCTACCTGCACCACGACCCCTTGGTCCAGGCTGGTCACCTCTCCTAGTCTAATCAGCACCTCGGCCCGGTGGCTGTACCTGATCTACTTGCGGACAGTCCTTAATCAGATGCTCCGTGGATCCACACCTGAAACATCTACCCCTTCTTCTTCTACACTCCCCAGAATGTGCTTTTCCACACCAATTACATAATCAATTCTGATTGCCCGCAGTAGGTGTCGGAGCACGAGCTGGCCCATCAGATCTAGGCCTTTTCTGCGAATTCCCAGATGCTCCTGCCAGCCCAAAATTTCTCTTATTCCTTCCTCGCTCCTTATCTCTTTCCTGTCTCTCAGTCCGTTTTACCTCCTCAGCTATCTTAACCTTCTCCACCAAAACCGTAAAATCTCTCTCTCTCTCTCTCTGCGGTGCTATCAAAACCCTTAACTCACTCCGTAAACCATCTTTGAACCGAACACAACGTTCATATTCGGTTGCTACCATTCCTCAAGCGTAGCGGCTCAAGCGCAGAAACTCCGCCTCATATTCAGCCACAGATTTACTTCCCTGCACTAAGTTCAGAAATGTCTTCCTCTGTGCATCCACATAGCTGGCCCCAACATACTTTCCCTGGAATGACTCCTTAAAGAAGTCCCAGTCAATCTGATCTGCGGCAGTACCCTCCTTCACCGTGAGCCACCATTGATAAGCCTCGTCTCGAAGAAGAGACAAGACCCCTTTCAACTTTTCCTCTACCGTGAAATCTAAGTCATCCATTATGTGCTCAGTCGCTTCCATCCAATACTCAGTTGTGTTAGGGGCTATGCCAGAAACTCCCCTAAACACTTTTGCCCCATTGGCCCTAAGCCGCTCCGGCACAGGTTTTCGGGCTCCTGTGCCCATGCCTACTCCAGCAACTCTTTCGAGAACCCGCAGCATCGACTGAGATACTGCATCATCTCCAGTCACCTGATCCCGTAACTCTCCCTCCACAGCTGAAGGATCCAGCATTTCGTTTCTTGACCCGTGGCCAGACCCTGCTGGCTCAGACAAAGCCATCCTACCCCTACCGCGTCCACGCGGCGGACGTCCTCGCCCCCTTGTACTCATTCTTCGCTTAGCGTTTATCTGATTAAGAATTTTATGAATCATTAACAGTTTTATGAATAGTAATTTTAAGAGTAGTTCTTTCGAATCTACAATTCAGTCTCAAGTTTACCTTCCAATTCTAGAGGCCACATACATTCAACAATCAACATACAGACAATATCCATGCACCCACATTCAACACATAGGGGTATTTTTGTCATTCCACTACCTAGGGGTATTTTTGTAATTTTATCCTATAGGGGTATTTTCATAATTTTCAAAATAGAGTTCCTTGTTGATTTGGGAAAATAAGGGTATTTTGGTAATTTTGCAATCCGGGGGTATTTTGGTAATTTTGAAGTCCAGGGGTATTTCGGTAATTTTACAAATCAGGGTTATTTTGGTCATTTCGCAAAACAAGGGCAATTTGGTAATTTTACAAACCATGGATATTCTGTTGTTGTTGTTTTTTTTTTAAACAGGGGTACTTTTGGTAAATCTAGTTTCATAGTTCGGGTTACTCTTGCAAACATGAGATTTTCGGGTAACTTTTCGAAATATAGGTATTTTATAAATTCATGGTTGATTGGAAATTTTCATAAATCAAATGTATTTTGAAAATTTTGCAAAACTTGGGTTTTTTTTTTCAAATAGGGTGGCTGGTCCCTTTCGGGTTTTAACCATATAAGGTTTAGCCTGTCAACAAGTCCTCGTGATCAGGGTGAACAGTCACTACGCACCAGGTAAGATTCCAGCGAAGAGGAGGTGAGTCGCTAGGATTGCTTAAATACCAAGCTCTCCCTGAATCCACTCCTAGACATGCGTATGCCCGTTGCCACACCCTAACTCAGCTAAGATGAACAGTCACTACGCACTAGGTAGAATTCCAGCGAAGAGGAGGTGAGTCACTAGGACTGCTTAAATACCAAGCTCTTCCGGATCCAATCCTAGACATGCGTATGCCTGTTTCCACACCCAAGCCTTGCGACTCATTTACGGGTCTGTTTAGTGAAATTAAGTCCTATGAAATTTAAGAAGTGGTTTAAGCTAGGCCTAGAGTCCATCAAGTTCTAATCTAATTAATCTACATCCCAATAAGCCCATCAAGCCCACATATACTTCATACAATGGTTTAGAATACTTACCTGGCAGACTTGGGCCGGAGACGCAGGTGCCATGCCGAGCTAACAAACCTGTTATCATTTAAAAACATGCATGTTTCAAAAGCCCATTTTTAGAAAACATTTTGAGCCCAAAAACCCCTAGAGTCGAGTTTTGAACCGGGCTCTGATACCAATTTGTAACACCCCAAACCCGGCCCAAACATTACAACCGGATCTGGCATGTCACTAAGGAAATCTAGTAAAACATGTCGCAATTTCGGGAAATATTTTTCTTGTATTTGGTCTTCCATTTGGGAAAACCTAAAAAACTTGATAGGTTTAAATAAGATATAAATTTAGTTTGTTGATTTATGAATTAAATCCAAAAACCTTAATACATGCCTTAGTTTAATTAAAGTTTAAGTGTCCAAAAATAATAAAAGCCCAAATTAAAATCCAAAACAAAGTATAATAGTCTGGTGGCTCAAGGCCTTATTACAACCATATTTAAAACCCACTTAAATGAAAATATAAAATAATAAACTAAAGTCTTTTCGCCGAATTCAAATGCTCTTTTGCATGGCCACCTTACTCACATCTCCAGCCCGGTCCGATGCGCTAAGTGTCACCTGAAATTGTTAAAATAAAAGGGTGAGTCGCGAGACTCAGTGTGCAACCTTCAAGCACCGTTAGATTGGGCCTTAGCCCACAGATCAGAACATAAAACATAGTACAGAAAATAACATACATAAAACCCAACCCATTCCTAGGTTTCCATCCGCTACACACCACCCTTACCTGCCAATCACACCATTGGGGATTTCTACAATCAACCCACACCGCTACACACCATCGATGGCAGTCATGCTGCAGTTAGCTGCTCATCGTCAAAGTTGTGACAGAGTCACCAGGCTGAAATGGCTAGAGCCACCAGAAACAGAGTATGTGACAGAGTCACCAGGCTGAAATGGCATAAGCCACCAGAACAGATCACTTCCCCTTTCATCAATCACCCAACCCCAAGCATACATAGAAATTGACATATGAAACATATCATTTTTAACAGATCATTCACTGAGGAATGGCAGAAAATACTAACCTGATATTTAGCCTTTACCCTTATCGGGTTTTCAAACGTTATGCCGGGATTTCGACATTTAACAGAGTATAGCAGACTTATACATATATATATATATATATTAGCAACCAATCTAATAGTGTGAAAGGTTACACACCCGATTAATGTCGATACCCTTGCTAGACCGATCTACAACTTTGCTCGAAAAGCCGGAAAGATGTGAAAATAGGCCCTCTCCTATAATCGGCCATGGTTAGTGTTCTACCCGATTTGACACACTAAAATCAATAGATTTCCTTACCTTGAAATCTTGAAAGTACCTCGATTCGATTATTACTGAACTTATGACTTAGAGATCTACGTGATTGACTCTTCTTCAGATCCCAAAATGCCGAAAATAAGAGATTAGTTTCTAAATAGCCATTCGGCTAGGGACATTGAAAAGTCGAAAAACATTGAAATCCCAAAATCAACACTTACCTAGAGTTTCCTTCAGATTTCGGCACAAGTAGGCTCCACTAAAGAAGATTCGGCAATTTCAGGAGGTGAGATCCTAGGGATTTCGGCTTTTGGAAAAACAAAGGATTTGAAGAGATGGCTAAGAGAGATTCGGCCAATAAATATTAAGGAGGAGAATAGAATAATAGAGATTTAGTTTTGGCTTTTAGAGATTAGAAGAAGAATAATAATAGAGGTTAGCAGATTCGGCCAACTAGAAAAGTTCGGAGAGGAAGAAAAGGTGAAGAAGATGATGGTTTTCGGCTTTTGAGAGGAAGAAGAAAATAAAAGAGAGGCTTCAAAATTTTGGCACCCCCTCTATATATAGAAAACCGATTCCTCCCCTTAGTAGAGATTGATTTTCGGCCAACACTGCTACACATGATAGCTCCTATCCCTTTTCCCTTATCTTAATCTGTTATCTCCTCAAAAAATAGCCCTAATTCCTCTCTTCATTATCTGCCTATTATCCTCATAATTAAACACAATAAATTCTCCTAAAAATTAGCCTTGTGCCGTCCCCCCTTACTCATTTATGTGCCGAATTTTAGCCCTAACACTTGGGCTTCAAGCTGCCAAAATTTGGGCCTTCCTCATGCACAAGTGACGCCAACTCCTCTTCCTCCTAGTGGCACCATTTCCTTTGGGCCACAAGCCCAATATGCCCATTAAACTACTAAAACTTCAATTTAAACCCCTAGAGTGTCTAAACAAAATATTTAAAACAAGGCCTCAGCCCAATTTGAGCCCCATTTGTACCTCAAATTCTCACATTAAAGTTTTAAGCATTCAAACACATAAAATGCACAGACCCAATTATTCAGGATGTTACAAGACCCTTGATTTTTCATGTAATTAATTTGAATAAATGGTATATTTAGAAATTAATTCTTTCTAAGGAGATTGGAACTTAAGCGGGACCATTAGTGCCCCCTCCAACCTTTCCTAGGAATTTAATTTGATGTAATTTTCAGAGAAGAAATTTTCTAAGTAGCCCAAGAGAAATTTTTCATTTTAATTTTAATTTTCATTTTTTCAATTTTCAGTTTTCAATTTTAATTTTCAATTTTAATTTTATTATTTTGTGTTGAATAAAAGGGTCCAATTGGCTCAAGTAATAATCGGTTTATATTTTGTAGTGCAATTTAATTTCTCAAGTACAGGAAATAATTGTAATTTGGGCTTGAGGTCTTGAACAGTGAAGAGGAGAAAATACCCACTTATTGCCGTCCATAGGCCCCCCAAAACCCTAAATTTGCCGCTACATATAATTCCAGTTGCAGCACAAGTATCTATTTTTGCTAAAATTTTGCTAAAATTTGCCCTAGTTTACTACTACATAATCCCCTTACCACCATCATATTTTCCACAACTCCTAAACAATTATTTTCTTTCTTTTTCGTCGGCCTCAAATCCCTAAAACTCCTCCCAAATTTTTTTCCTTGACTTATAACCCTACTATTGCCGGCACAAACCTTTCCGCCATAGCAATCATCATTATCTACCTTGTTTGCCACCGCAATCCTAACGTCGTCGTAACCTTCACCTTAAAAAGACGAAATTTTTCTTTTCTTTCGGGAAAAGCTATCATGTCTCGAAAGAGAACTAGATCTTTAAAGACTTCTACCAAAATTCAATCGTGATTCAAGACGAGGAAGCAAGGGAAATATTTGATTCCATCTTCAAAAATTAACCCATGATGCCGGAAAAAGGTTTCAATTTGGAGAGCAATGACAAGATGATTGTGCCTTTGTCAATTTGAAGAACAATTGACCATGCCAGATGCTATTGAGGTTCTTGTTTATATTCAGAAGGTACCCCCTTACTTCTTAGTCCATTAATGATTTGTTTAACTTACCTAATGTAGAAAAAGATGAGTACTTTCCCATGCTGAAAAATATAAATTGGTATTTTCTTCAACAAATACTTAATGTTATTACATATCTGGGATCCCAATGGATTATAACAAAGTACGATAGTCATTCTTGCCGAAGGAAATAACTAAAACCAGTGGCTAAGGTATGGTTATACTTTGTTTGATATAGCTTCATGCCTTTCTCATATAGTTCCACCATCTCGATGGAATCAATACTTTTTTTGTATGCAATTATGATAGAAAGGTCTAACAATGTTGGGAAAATTATTCTCGAAGAAATCCAAGATTGTGCTAGGAAAAAGGCAGGAAGTGCCTACTTTCCATCATTGATTACTTCACTGTGTTTGCGAGCCCAAATCAAATCAAAGGAGAACCTGAAGGGCCATTATGTTCAAGGTTGCATAACAAGACATGATCTTGAAAGGTTTGTGGAGAATGTTGAGCAGTTGAATCAAATTGACCCGAATGAATTGAACGAACCAGAATCTGATAAGTCATCAACCAAATCTGAACCAGAAGCTAACTCAGTAAATGAAACAGAAGAAGCAGAATCTGAAGGCAAACCAAACAGCCCTGAATCGAGAGTGGAACCAAATATTGCTGAACCAGTCGAGCCAAGTGTTAATCCTGAGTTGACCATTCCAATGCCCACTTCTTCAAACACTATGAAGAAATCTAAATTTTCAACTATGATCGATATGTGGAAATTTATGCATAACCAACAATAGACTTATTGGAAATGTAACACCCCTTACTCGAGACCATCGCCGGAATTAAGTAAGAGGCATTACTAGACTTGACTACAAGTTCAAAACATAAAAATCTTAAAGCTGTCAAACTGTGTCGTGCCGACTAATTTGGCTATAACTCGAGTTACAAAATTCGAAATTCAGATCCGTAAATTTTCCTTGAAACTAGACTCAAATATCTGTTCACCATAATTTTTCTAGAATTTTTCATGTGGCCAATTAGTACAGTTTATTCTTCAAAGTTACCCTTATTACACTGCTGGACAGTTCTGACCTGTCCCTATAAAACTGCAGTTATCTGATTGCACAATTTTCCAATGATGTTCTTGTTTATACCAATGAAAAATAGACTCATTTAGGGTTCTACACATATAAACCATGATTCCTAATTATTTTTGCACAAATTTTGACAATTTTTTCCAAAACAGGACAGTGACTCACGGATTCATTCAGAGCAGGTCTCGTTTAAACTTAATTATCTTATAATATACAAATATTTTGCCTATTCTGTTTCTTTCGTATAAAAATAGACACACCAAGGTTCAATTTCATAACTCACTCACCTCCAAATTCAATATACCCTATTTTTGGTGATTTTTCTAACTCACGTCACTGCTGCCACTACAAATTATTTTGTTGTATTTCATAAAAAAAATAAACTAGCTTCTAACTGAACCTACCTACATCTCAAATTCAAGGATTCAATTCATATTCAACCATTTCCTTAATAAAAACGATTAACTTTGATTAATAAAGCATAGACATTGCCATCATAAACTAACTTACATTTCAAACACAACAATGTAGTTAACAGAAAATTTAGCCATATTCGCATGGCTATTACATACATGGACCTTAAAATCATCAAACAAGGACCAAGTCTATCCTATACATGCCTTCAAGCAAACCAAAACGAAGTAGTACCCCAAATTGTAGAATGATAGTGTGAGTGACTTTCTGAACTATCCCGTTGAGCTTGTAGCTGGATCCTAATCTATAAAACAGAGAAAACATTTCACAAAATAAGCTTTCTAGCTTAGTAAGTCCTAGCTCAAGAAACATAGAACATTTAATTGTTTACGAAAAGAAAACGATCAACATATGGCATTTCACATAGGCAATTAAGTAATTAGTTTACACAAAGCCAAATACTAATAATTCGGTAACCTACTTTCTTAACGTCTATACATGAAAACCAATTGTTCCATAATAGCACGTTCTAAGCTCGACTTTCGTCAAATTACATCCATCAATATTAATTTGGCACAAGTAATATTTAACATAACATACCTCACATACTTACCCGAACCATATTCTTGACAATTTAGCTCTAAATTGTCTTGACAAGGATTAAATTCCTCTTTGGTAAATTACATCACCGGCATCAAGCCTGCTAGGCGTAAAAGCCTGAAAAGTAACACCTGCGCAAGGCCTGCTAGGCGTAAAGCCCGATAAATAACACCGGCACGAGGCCTGCTAGGCATAAAAGCCCGATAATTAACACCGGCACAAGGCCTGCTAGGCATAAAGCCCGATTATGTCACCGGCACGAGGCCTGCTAGGCTCGAAGCCCGAATGTCAGAATATTATTACAGGCTTTTCACATTTTCACTATACATATCGAATCATATACATTTATTCCCATTGCATTAAATAAATTTGAAATCAATCAAATCCATCATTATCACAATCGACCAACTCATGGTTTTACACCAAGCTTATACAAATTATATCATTCACTAGATATGTAAATGATCTTTAAATATAAAGTAGCTCAAGAACTTACTTATTCACCTTGCATTAGCCAAAATAATTTCCATCACATTCTCAACATAAATCATCAACCAATATGTCAATATACATTCGGCCATGATGTAATTGGACATTAACATTCATAAATTTTTAATAGTCAAGATAACCATAATTAATTCTTTGACATGATTTAACTAAAGGACTTACCTCGGTTGTCGATAAGCCGTGCAGATCGGCTACTCGATAATCTTTGCTTTTCCTCGATCTTGTTCCTTCTCTTTTTGTTCCCGATCTAAAATGTTAAATAAATTTTGTTCATATCCACCCTATCCCTTTTTACTCAACTCAAAACAAATTACACACAATTTAATTCAAGGAAACTAGGAACCGAATCCTTACTTCATACATTTAATGTACTTTAGTTTAACTTATCTTCTTACCTATGGCCATACATTCACTTTATAAGTATACGTATATAATCAAATTCAATACCTCAATTTCCCTTTTTCTTATGGCCGAAAATGTCAATTTAGTGCACCCCTACTTCTTTTAAACATGAAACCAAGTAACAAGCTAATTACTCACAACTAATTTTCATTTTCCAGCCGAATATTAGCTTGCTAAACTCTTTCATTATTTAATTTGAGTAACTTGTCATCACACTTAATTCACCCATTAAGCATATCTAAGTAAAATCACTCATTCATGGTCAATTACACTATGTGTGTATAACCGAGCATCAAAATGAAAGAAAAGGTTTCTTGAATGCTTGTCTCACATTCGGCCACACCATAGCATCCCCACGTCTAAACCAAAACAATCTTCTTAAACATGCTCAAGATACTTCTTCTCATGTTGTCTACGTTTATTCATACAACAAGGTATAAACTCTCATCCATGGCCGAATTTCCTCATGTTTAAGATCAACCATTTTCTACTTGTTTTTCCCTAATGATCGAAGAAATCAACACAATCTAAGGGTAGGCTATTAAGCTAAGATTCAACTCTTACCTTGATTCCCACATGCATGGCCGAATCTCATCTTATCAAACTTAACAAGCTTTGCTTGTTTACAAAGAGAAATAATCAAGAAATCAAGCCATATCAAGATAAATTATTAAGGTAAAGTTCAAACTCTTACCTATACTAATACATGCAAGGGCCGAATGAAGAAGATGAAAGTTCTTCTTTTTTTTTTTCTTGATGGTGTTTCGGGTGGATGTTGAATAAGGGAAGAAGAAAGAAATTTAATTTTTTTTTTTTGTTTAAGTCAATATTCACCTATTTTAGCATGCTTATGACAATATAATACTTTAAAATATAAAATGCATAGAAAGCATATTATTCTTGCATGCTTGCCGTCCACCTTATTTAATTATGGGGGATTTGACATGCAAATCCCCATGTTTAATGGGCAATTCACTTAGCTCCCTTTTGTTAATGCCCACTACTTTGGTCCGTTTTGCAATTTAGACCTTTTTAACAAATTAAACACTCAGATAGCTAAAATTTTTCCACGAAATTTTCACACTCATAAAAACACACATAACAAACACAATACATAATATTATAATATCTCTTAGGCTCGGATTCGTGGTCCCGAAACCACCGTTCCGATTAGGGTCAAAATTGGTCTGTTACAACTCTCCCCCCTTTAAGGATTTTCGTCCCCGAAAATCTTACCGTTAAATAAGTTTGGATATTGTTGCCTCATTGGCTCCTCAGGCTCCCACGTAGCCTCTTCAACTCCGTGACGATTCCATAATACTTTCACTAATGGAATCCTCTTATTTCTCAATTCTTTCATTTCCCGAGCTAAAATACGGATCGGTTCCTCATCATAGGTCAAATCAGGTCTAATTTCAATCTCTGACGGGGCGATCACATGGGACGGGTCCGATCTGTATCTGCGAAGCATCGAAACGTGAAACACATTGTGTATCTTTTCTAAGTCAAGGGGCAGTTTCAATCGGTAAGCAACAGGCCCTATACGCTCGATGATTTCATACGGTCCGATAAATCTCGAACTCAACTTGCCTTTCCGACCAAATCGGAGTATTTTCTTCCACGGGGAAACTTTTAAGAACACCCGATCACCGACCTGAAATTCAATGTCCTTACGTTTCAAATCGGCATAAGACTTCTGACGATCTGTAGCAGCTTTCAAATTATTTCTGATAAGAACCACCTTCTGCTCTGTTTCTTTAATCCAATCAACCCCGTGTATCTTATTTTCACTGAGCTCAGTCCAGTACAACGGTGTGCGACATTTTCGCCCATATAAGGCTTCGTAAGGCGCCATTTTTATACTGGATTGGAAGCTATTATTATAAGCAAATTCGATCAACGGTAGGTATCGTTCCCACGTACCTTCAAACTCGAGTATGCAACACCTCAGCATGTCCTCAAGTATCAAAATAGTTCGCTCAGACTGACCGTCTGTTTGTGGATGGAAGGCTGTACTAAAATGAAGTTTAGTACCTAGAGCATCTTGTAATTTCTTCCAAAACCGTGATGTAAACCTCGGGTCTCTATCTGAAACAATAGAACTCGGTACACCGTGCAACCTCACAATCTGTGACACATATAGTTCGGCAAGCTTATCAAGTGAATAGTCGGTGCGTACCGGTACAAAGTGGGCTGACTTAGTCAGTCTATCAACGATAACCCATACGGCATCTTTCTTACTAGGTGTCATAGGGAGACCAGATACAAAATCCATGGTGATTCTATCCCATTTCCATTCGAGTATCATGATGGGTTAAAGCAATCCGGATGGAACCTGATGCTCAGCTTTCACTTGTTGACAGATTAAGCACTTGGAAACAAATTCGGATATATCTCGTTTCATGCCAGGCCACCAATAGAACTGTTTCAAATCATTATACATTTTCGTGCTACCCGGGTGTATCGACATTCGGCCATTATAGGCCTCACTCAGAATCATCTGTATCAAATCTGAGTTCATCGGAACACACAATCGACTTTTATAATTCAGACAGTCATTTTCATCTATCTGGAAATCTGATTCTGTAGCGTTTTCACACTGAATCCGAATAGCAATTAGCTTTTCGTCAACTTTCTGTGCATCGCAAATTTGCTGAATAAACATCGGTCTCGCGCGTAACTCTGCTAAGATCGAACCATCGTCAGACATAGTCACCCGTGCATTCAATGCACGAAGAGCAAATAATGATTTTCGACTTAACGCATCCGCAACAACATTAGCTTTTCCCGGATGGTAGTCAATCACTAATTCATAGTCTTTCAGCAATTCTAACCATCGGCGTTGTCTCAAATTCAAGTCTTTCTGAGTCATCAAATACTTCAAACTTTTGTGATCTGAGTAAATATGACATTTTTCGCCAAATAAGTAGTGACGCCAAATTTTTAAGGCGAACACAATGGCTGCTAACTCCAGGTCGTGAGTTGGATAATTTTTCTCATGCGGCTTCAGTTGTCTCGAAGCGTAGGCTATCACCTTGCCTTCTTGCATCAAAACACAACCCAACCCATTCAAGGAGGCATCACTAAAAATAGTAAATTCTTTACCCGATTCGGGCTGAGTTAACACTGGAGCCTCGGTTAAAAGGGCTTTCAACTGCTCGAAACTCTTCTGACATTTTTCTGACCACTCATATTTGACATCTTTCTGTAGTAGTCTCGTCAAGGGCGTAGCTATTACGGAAAAACCTTTTACAAATCGTCTATAATATCCCGCGAGGCCTAGGAAACTTCGGATCTCGGAAACATTCTTTGGTGGTTTCCAATCAAGTATGGCTGCTATTTTGTTTGGATCCACCCGAATTCCTGACACCTAAACCACATGACCCAAGAAGCTGACTTCGTTCATCCAAAACTCACACTTACTGAATTTTGCATATAAACGATGATCTCTCAAGGTTTGTAGTACTACTCTCAAGTGCTCAACGTGTTCCGCTTCATTTTTGGAGTAGACCAATATATCATCGATAAACACTACTACAAACCGATCCAAAAACTGTCGGAAGACTCGGTTCATTAGATCCATAAAAACAGCAGGTGCATTAGTGAGTCCAAAAGGCATAACCAAAAACTCATAATGTCCGTACCTCGTTCGGAATGCAGTCTTTGGCACATCTGAATCTCTGACTCGCAACTGATAATAACCCGATCTCAAATCTATCTTCGAAAACACTGAAGCCCCTTTTAACTGATCAAATAAATCGTCAATCCGAGGCAACGGGTACTTATTCTTTATAGTTACCCTATTTAGTTGCCGATAGTCGATACACATCCGCATTTTCCCATCCTTCTTTTTCACAAATAAGACCGGTGCACCCCACGGAGAAAAACTTGGTCGTGCGAAACCTCTATCAGTCAACTCTTGCAACTGCGCTTTCAATTCTTTTAATTCAGTAGGCGCCATTCAGTACGGAGCTATCGAAATTGGGGTTGCATCCGGCACTAATTCAATGCCGAACTCAATCTCTCGTACTGGGGGTAAGCCCGGTAGCTCTTCAGGAAACACATCGGTGTATTCACATACAACTGGTACTGATTTCATTAGTTTCTCGGACATTTTAGTATCCAGTACATAAGCCAAATAGGCCTCACACCCTTTTCTCACATACTTTCGGGCTACCATTGAAGATATTACCGTAGGTAACCCATTTACATCACAGGATTTTATTCTGATTGTCTCACCATTTCGGCATTTCAAATCAATAAACTTTCTTTTGCAATCCACTACTGCCTCATGTGAAGTTAACCAATCCATACCCAAGATTATATCAAATTCATCGAAGGGCAACAACATCAAATCAGCTGGAAAGCAATAGTCTCGTACCATCAACGGGCAACCTCTACACACTTCATTTACAAGCACACATCTACCCAAAGGGTTGGATACACGAATTACGAATTCGGTAGACTCAACTAGCAGAGTCTTGCCAAATTTTAAATTTTCACACACATAAGAATGAGTCGAACCAGGATCAATTAGTGCAATCACAGTAGTATCAAAAAGAGTGAAAGTACCAGTAATGACGTCGGGGGAGGAAGCATCCTCTCTAGCTCGCGCAGCATATGCTCTAGCCGGGGCTCTAGCCTCAGATCGATTTGTAGTGTTCTTCGTTCCTTTCTGGCTACCACTTACATTGCCTGAATGTTTAGGTGGTCTACCTCGCATTGGCACGTTACTCGGTGTAGTGTTTTGAACTGCATTCTGCTCAACTAACTTCGGACACTCTCTGATAAAATGATCTGACGATCCACACTTATAGCAAGACCGATCATGGAATCTACAACTCCCTGAGTGCCATTTCCCACAGTACTTGCATTCAACTCTATTTTGTGGAATGTTACTAACGCTGGCTATCGAGGTAGCTCGGGAGCTCATAGGAGGTCGATCCTGTCTAGGCGGATCTGTAGTAGTTTTCTGTCGGTTGTAATCATCTCTGGGCTTCTTACTCGTGGAATGAAAGACTTTGCCCGAAGACCTCTTTCGGATGTCTCTGGCTTCGGTATCAGCCTTTCTTTTCTCCTTCCCGAGCTCTTCAGCTTTGCAAGCTCTCTCAACTAAAGTTACAAATTCTTGGATTTCAAGAACGCCTACAAACATCTTTATATCTTCATTTAAGCCATCTTCGAATCTTTTACACATAATGGCTTCAGTAGAGACACACTCTCTAGCATAACGGCTGAGCCTGACAAATTTTCTTTCATACTCCGTTACAGTCATTCGTCCTTGTTTCAGCTCAAGGAACTCTTTTCGTTTTTGATCCATAAACCTTTGGCTAATATACTTCTTGCGAAACTCAGTTTGGAAGAAATCCCATGTCACTTTTTCTTTCGGAACCACTGATACTAGTGTATTCCACCAGTGATATGCAGTGTCCCGTAGTAAGGATATAGTACACTTCAAACATTCATCCGGAGTGCAAGACAACTCACCAAGTACCCGAATAGTGTTATCAAGCCACATTTCGGCTCTCTCAGCATCATCATCGTCATTGGCCTTAAATTCTTCGGCCCCATATTTTCGAATTTTGTCAACTGGGGGCCTACTAGATCTCATTGGATCTATCATTGGGGGAGCTGGAGGATCCGGAGTTGGATTATTCGGGGGCGGAGGTTGGGGTACAGCCGGGTTATTTTGAATAAATTGGGCAAACCACTCATTCATCATTCGATAAAAGGCTTGCTTTGTCTCTCCTTCGTGGCTACCCGAAATAGGTCGAGAGTCTATTGGCGCTGATCCGTGGGTACGGTCAGGCGCCACGCTCTCCACATCATCAGCTACAGCTCTTTCTGGTTCAGAGTCCATTTACTATACAAAACAAAGTTCAGGCTGTCAGAAGTCACTACACTATCAACATATATCAAAGGCATGTCTAGCTAGACTCACACGCGCTACGGTAGTCCTAGAATTGACTAAACCGTAAGCTCTGATACCAATCAAATGTAACACCCCTTACTCGAGACCATCGCCGGAATTAAGTAAGAGGCATTACTAGACTTGACTACAAGTTCAAAACATAAAAATCTTAAAGCTGTCAAACTGTGTCGTGTCGACTAATTTGGCTATAACTCGAGTTACAAAATTCGAAATTCAGATCCGTAAATTTTCCTTGAAACTAGACTCATATATCTGTTCACCATAATTTTTCTAGAATTTTTCATGTGGCCAATTAGTACAGTTTATTCTTCAAAGTTACCCTTATTACACTGCTGGACAGTTCTGACCTGTCCCTATAAAACTGCAGTTATCTGATTGCACAATTTTCCAATGATGTTCTTGTTTATACCAATGGAAAATAGACTCATTTAGGGTTCTACACATATAAACCATGATTCCTAATTATTTTTGCACAATTTTTGACAATTTTTTTTCCAAAACAGGACAGTGACTCACAGATTCATTCAGAGCAGGTCTCGTTTAAACTTAATTATCTTATAATATACAAATCTTTTGCCTATTCTGTTTCTTTCGTATAAAAATAGACACACTAAGGTTCAATTTCATAACTCACTCACCTCTAAATTCAATATACCCTATTTTTGGTGATTTTTCTAACTCACGTCACTGCTGCCACTACAAATTATTTTGTTGTATTTCATAAAAAAAAATAAACTAGCTTCTAACTGAACCTACCTACATCTCAAATTCAAGGATTCAATTCATATTCAACCATTTCCTTAATAAAAACGATTAACTTTGATTAATAAAGCATAGACATTGCCATCATAAACTAACTTACATTTCAAACACAACAATGTAGTTAACAGAAAATTTAGCCATATTCGCATGGCTATTACATACATGGACCTTAAAATCATCAAACAAGGACCAAGTCTATCCTATACATGCCTTCAAGCAAACCAAAACGAAGTAGTACCCCAAATTGTAGAATGATAGTGTGAGTGACTTTCTGAACTATCCCGTTGAGCTTGTAGCTGGATCCTAATCTATAAAACAGAGAAAACATTTCACAAAATAAGCTTTCTAGCTTAGTAAGTCCTAGCTCAAGAAACATAGAACATTTAATTGTTTACGAAAAGAAAACGATCAACATATGGCATTTCACATAGGCAATTAAGTAATTAGTTTACACAAAGCCAAATACTAATAATTCGGTAACCTACTTTCTTAACGTCTATACATGAAAACCAATTGTTCCATAATAGCACGTTCTAAGCTCGACTTTCGTCAAATTACATCCATCAATATTAATTTGGCACAAGTAATATTTAACATAACATACCTCACATACTTACCCGAACCATATTCTTGACAATTTAGCTCTAAATTGTCTTGACAAGGATTAAATTCCTCTTTGGTAAATTACATCACCGGCATCAAGCCTGCTAGGCGTAAAAGCCTGAAAAGTAACACCTGCGCAAGGCCTGCTAGGCGTAAAGCCCGATAAATAACACCGGCACGAGGCCTGCTAGGCATAAAAGCCCGATAATTAACACCGGCACAAGGCCTGCTAGGCATAAAGCCCGATTATGTCACCGGCACGAGGCCTGCTAGGCTCGAAGCCCGAATGTCAGAATATTATTACAGGCTTTTCACATTTTCACTATACATATCGAATCATATACATTTATTCCCATTGCATTAAATAAATTTGAAATCAATCAAATCCATCATTATCACAATCGACCAACTCATGGTTTTACACCAAGCTTATACAAATTATATCATTCACTAGATATGTAAATGATCTTTAAATATAAAGTAGCTCAAGAACTTACTTATTCACCTTGCATTAGCCAAAATAATTTCCATCACATTCTCAACATAAATCATCAACCAATATGTCAATATACATTCGGCCATGATGTAATTGGACATTAACATTCATAAATTTTTAATAGTCAAGATAACCATAATTAATTCTTTGACATGATTTAACTAAAGGACTTACCTCGGTTGTCGATAAGCCGTGCAGATCGGCTACTCGATAATCTTTGCTTTTCCTCGATCTTGTTCCTTCTCTTTTTGTTCCCGATCTAAAATGTTAAATAAATTTTGTTCATATCCACCCTATCCCTTTTTACTCAACTCAAAACAAATTACACACAATTTAATTCAAGGAAACTAGGAACCGAATCCTTACTTCATACATTTAATGTACTTTAGTTTAACTTATCTTCTTACCTATGGCCATACATTCACTTTATAAGTATACGTATATAATCAAATTCAATAGCTCAATTTCCCTTTTTCTTATGGCCGAAAATGTCAATTTAGTGCACCCCTACTTCTTTTAAACATGAAACCAGGTAACAAGCTAATTACTCACAACTAATTTTCATTTTCCAGCCGAATATTAGCTTGCTAAACTCTTTCATATTTAATTTGAGTAACTTGTCATCACACTTAATTCACCCATTAAGCATATCTAAGTAAAATCACTCATTCATGGTCAATTACACTATGTGTGTATAACCGAGCATCAAAATGAAAGAAAAGGTTTCTTGAATGCTTGTCTCACATTCGGCCACACCATAGCATCCCCACGTCTAAACCAAAACAATCTTCTTAAACATGCTCAAGATACTTCTTCTCATGTTGTCTACGTTTATTCATACAACAAGGTATAAACTCTCATCCATGGCCGAATTTCCTCATGTTTAAGATCAACCATTTTCTACTTGTTTTTCCCTAATGATCGAAGAAATCAACACAATCTAAGGGTAGGCTATTAAGCTAAGATTCAACTCTTACCTTGATTCCCACATGCATGGCCGGATCTCATCTTATCAAACTTAACAAGCTTTGCTTGTTTACAAAGAGAAATAATCAAGAAATCAAGCCATATCAAGATAAATTATTAAGGTAAAGTTCAAACTCTTACCTATACTAATACATGCAAGGGTCGAATGAAGAAGATGAAAGTTCTTCTTTTTTTTTTCTTGATGGTGTTTCGGGTGGATGTTGAATAAGGGAAGAAGAAAGAAATTTAATTTTTTTTTGTTTAAGTCAATATTCACCTATTTTAGCATGCTTATGACAATATAATACTTTAAAATATAAAATGCATAGAAAGCATATTATTCTTGCATGCTTGTCGTCCACCTTATTTAATTATGGGGGATTTGACATGCAAATCCCCATGTTTAATGGGCAATTCACTTAGCTCCCTTTTGTTAATGCCCACTACTTTGGTCCGTTTTGCAATTTAGACCTTTTTAACAAATTAAACACTCAGATAGCTAAAATTTTTCCACGAAATTTTCACACTCATAAAAACACACATAACAAACACAATACATAATATTATAATATCTCTTAGGCTCGGATTCGTGGTCCCGAAACCACCGTTCCGATTAGGGTCAAAATTGGTCTGTTACAGGAAATATGCGAAAATTAAAGATGATTCCATAAGGAATACTTTTAAAAATATCTCTAACAATTTCATCCCTAAGTTCCTAGATCATATCTTCGAGTCATGGAAAGAAGAGGATGTGAGTTCAAACAAGAACGAAAAGGCAAAGGAGCAAGACAAGGAGAGTGATTCAAACGAATAAAGTGGGGATGTCTTTTTCTTTAGTATTATTTTTAAGACTTCTATTCATTCTATTTTAGGAATATTTTATTTTATGCATAATAAATTTGAATAATTTGAAAATTAGGAATAAAATAAGCTAATGTTGTTCTATCAAATTTTTGTTCTCTGGTGTGGCAATGTGAATGTACATGTCTAAGGATTGGATTTTTCAAGAAAGACTTGGTACTTAAGTAGTCTTCATGACTCACCTCTCTTGTTTGAGTCTTACCTAGTGTATAGCTTTCATTCACTACTTGGTTATTTTGCAATGAGGACATTGCTTCTTTTTAAAGGGGGTGAGGTCAATCTTGTATGATTTTTAAAAAATTCAATTACCACATAAGTATGTTGCAGTCAGAGTGATGCTTAGAAACAATATTTGTTAATAAGTTAGCCCATATGTGATAACTCTTGAAAAGAGTTATATTTTATGACCTTAAAATTAGTTAATTACCTGTACTTAAGTGTTTTTAGTTGCATTTTAGGATATTACATTGGCACTTTTAAAGCATTACATTGAAGAGCTTGGATTGTGCTTGATTGTTATTACATGTTGCTTTTAATTGCTTGTGGGAGGCATTTGTCTGGCGATTGTTTGGCAAGTGTGGAGTGTAGAAAAAAGATCAAAGGTTTAAGGTTTTTCATGGGAAACTATGGAAAGGTTGCAAACACAAATGTCGTTACAATGCCGGGAAGATGCCTAGTCAGCACTTAACGCGTACTGCTCTTGGCCCCACATGTACGTGTGCCAGATATATCTACTTGGGAAATAGAAGAAGGATCGTGGGCTGATGGGCCTACCTTAGAAGGTGAAACTTATAAAAGCCAAGCAAGGAAGCATAATGAGGAGAGCAACCTAGAGCAGATTGGAACAGCAGCCTTGGATGAAATAGAAAGTATCAGGTAGGAGCCAAGAAAAAGGGCGGCAGAAGAATGAGAAAACGACTGCAATCATCTTTGGTATCTATAAGACATTGCACTGCCTGTGTTGAGAGTTGGATAGGCGAAAGCCGTCATCTCAGATTTTATCCTTTGTTTCTTATCATGCTTCTTTTAAAGCTTATTTATTATTGATGATGTTGGTTATCGTATTAAACTCAAACTTGATTTGCCCAACCATGAGCTAAATCTCTTAGGCTCGGGATTACTTTGATGAATCCTTTATTTTTATTAATTTTTAAAGTTTATGTTTGGTTTGTTCTACTGTTTTATTCAATGGTATTTCATGTTATATACAGGTTGTACATTGACGAATGTGTTGTAGTTTTATAAAGATAACTAAATTTTGATAGGGTTAGGTTAATTGGATAGAAGTTGGATAATATGAGTGAATGATTAATCACTTATTTGTAGCAACCTCTTGACATAGAGCCTTGCCTCATGCGAAAGAAGGTAGGAAATACTAGTGGTAGTCAAACTCAAAGACTATAGACATATAGTGCCCTAGGGGAGGTAACCCAAGGTCTTTCTCTCAAGAAAAGAAGACTACTTTAAAAACCTATTGAGTAGTAAAATATTCACAACTTTGATGTGGCATTAATAGTTAGTGAAGGTAGATTCATTAGTAATCCCAGCCGTCCTAATCGACATTGTAGTTCCTCAACCCCTTTTTTGTAGTGATTTTGCCGTGTCATTCTTGTAACACCCCAAACCCGGTCTAGACGTTACGACCAGATTTAGTATGTCACAGGGTAAAGTTGTAAAAACAAATTTTGAATTTGGGAAAATACCATAAGTTTGAAAACTTTTCATTTGAGTTGATGTTTTGAAAACAGTGGTTTGCAGTTAAAGGAAAATTTCCGAATTGAATTAGATTCCATTTGTTATCTTTGTTGGCACTTGAGAGAAAACGATTGTTTTATGTTACTTTTGTTTTGAAAACTCCATATTAACTTTCATGTTAAAATATAATAGTGTCATGTCTTAAATAATAAATAATAAAAACCCAAATGTTAACTTAAGAAGGCCTTATTACATAACCAAAATCCCCAATTGAAATAGTTTGTAGAAAGGAACGAGTTTACAAAAAAGAAACATTTTATGGCCTCCACGAGTCTGCCTTGGCTCCCAGATCCACGATCTACTGATTACCTGCAAAATTAAACAGAGGGGTGAGTCACCAAGACTCAGTGTGTAAATCCCCTTAAGTCACATAAATGGCTTCAAGCCCAAAATCGCACATTGGGCCTTAGGCCACTCAAAATAGCATACACAAATATGAATGTAATGTGCCCCAGCCCAACCTAAATTTTCCATCCTCTACACACCACCCGTACCAGCCCATCACACCGTGGGGATTTCTACAATCAACCCTCCATCCGCTACACACCTCATATATGTGGCACCAAGCCACTCGTGGTTCCAGACCACCATGATACTGGGTCACCGTGACAAAGTCACTATTAACATACGTGGGGCCAACCCACCGTGGTACTAAACCACCGTGACAATCCCTGATGAATGTATGTGGGGCCAACCCACTATGGCACCAAACCACTAGGACGAGTCACTGAATCATAGATATATATATATATATGTGGTATTAAACCACCGTGGCACCAAGCCACCGAGACATGGTCATTGAATCAGATATATGTGGGGCCAACCCATTTGTGGTACCAAACCACTGTGACAGTTTCTAATACTTCCCCTTTCGCATCATAACCCGAACCCATACAGAACATACAAATCAAATGAATGCACATGCTCTCATCATAGTGACAGATTACAGCATACATTTTCATACCCATTAATGGAACGTTATAGTAACTTACCTGATATCCCCAGCTTTACCCACAAGGGTATAATGACTTTCTATTCAGTCACTTCGGCTTTTCAGGCCAAACAGTTAATAACACACATTAATAACATAGTGGGAATATTTTACACACCTGATAACACGCAATACTATGCTTTTTATGTCGACACTCTCGTTAGCAGGGACGACGGCTATCTGTCTATCCTGCTCTGAAGCTGGTCCACAACCCGGTGGCCAGTCTCGTATTGCCGATACAGCTTGCTTCTTAAACTTTGGAATAGAGGTTATGGACGCACTCTTCTCATCGACTTGATCATTTCTTGCATCCATGAACAGACTTGATTAGTGGTTAGAGAGATACGTCGTTGTCTAATATGAAAACATTGATTAAGGCACTAAAACCGAGAGGGATAATTAATCATGCGGTATAATGAGATAATCCCTTACCTTGTCTACTTGATGATTTGCACCACAAATACTTCACCCTCAAACTGAGAATGAGATGATTTGCGAAAGAGAGAGACTCGACATAACAATCATAAGTAGCCCTTGAATATTCGGCTAATCAAGAAGAGATTTGAAGACAAAAACAAAGAGGTATTGGACAGACTTACCTTGAGTTGGAATAGATGAAGAAGCGTAATCCCTCACACTTTAGGCTATACAGCGCCATTGATTTGGCCAGAGCAGATGAAACAAATACCCAATTAGTGAAAAGAAAATAGTGATTGAGGGTTTTAGAGAAGAAAAGAAGTAGATACCGCAAGAAAATGAAGAAAGAGAGATTCGGCTTTTGTGGTACAAGAGAAAAGAACCTTACCTTCAATGATCTCGCAGCAAGGTTGAATCGATCTAATAGGCCAAAAAGGCTATTCGGCTATGAGAGAAAGAAAACAAAACTTTGAAGAAGAAGAACTATAGTTTCGGCTTAAGAAAAGAATAGAGATAGAAGATGGAATACTAGGAAGTGATATTGTGTTTTCAGTTGTGAAGATAAAGGAAATGGGAAAAGAGAAAAAGAAGTTTCGGCAAGGCTTAGATGGTTTCGGCTTAGAGGAAAAAGAAAGAGAATGGGAAGAATGAACTAAGGTTCGGCTAAAAGATATTGAAGCAAAGAAATGCACAAATGGTTTTTCTTAAATTCGGCCAAAGATTCAAAAAGAAAAGAGGTAAAAGCTTGCTAAAACTTTCGGCATACAAGTCAAAGAGAAAAGAAAAAGAGCTCAAAAGAGTTTTAGCACCAATTGGCAACCACACCCTCCTAAGGACCGAATTTGTTCCAAAGAAAACCAAAGAGAAACCTAAGACCTCTAATGCTTTTCGACACACCACCCTCCTAGCTCAAAACCGAAATTCTCCCCCTTCCAGCATTCAAAATTCGGCCAACAACCCAACAAGCCACTCCTCCCTTGTTCAACTCCTACTTTTACTCCCATTCACCCGTTTGAAATAGTTGACCAATTCAAATCCCTCCATCACCTTCTAGCCACTCATTTCAAACTCTTTGACTCATTCCACCAACCACCCTGAAGAGTCCCCTTGGAAGCCACCTCCTTAGCTTCCTGACGCAAAAAGAGAGCTTCCAAGTGCTGCCAACGCGACTTGAACTCCTTCCCTCAGCTTCCCCTTGTTGACGCCACCCTCCTTACTCTCTAAGTGGCGTCACTTGCCACCTTACCACATTAGTCCTTGTGTCAACAAAACACAAGAAAATACCATTAAGTCCTGCCTCAGCTGGCTCTCCCTAACAGGGCTTAAAAACAAAAATTTTGCCAAGGCCCTAGCTTAACCCTGGGCCTTCCCTGGACCCCCAAACACAGTAAATTAACATACAGAGCATAGCGTACACATACGCAACACACATTAAATGCAGAACCCCAAAATCCTGGATGTTACAATTCTTGTTCCGTTTACTTAATTTTTTTTCACATTTTTTACAACATCATTTTCTCATTTTTCCATTCTTATTATTTTGCTTTAGCATTAATCAAACTTAACTATAATAACTCGACCAAATTATACTTATCTAAACCTGGTGGAGACGATCTCACTCATCACTTTATTACTTGTTGACGTGTACACTTGCACGACCTGCATATGCGCTGTGCCACCAACAAGTTTTTGGCGTCATTGCCGGGGATTAACAATTGGTGAAATTTGGGTTTTTTGTTTTTTTATTTTTTTCATTAGTTTTATCTAACTTAGTTGTTACATAATTTCTACAGGTTTACCATCAGTGCATGAGTGGAGGCATTCCTTGTAACACCTCTAACCCATATCCGTCACTGGAGTAGAGTTACGAGGTATTACTGATCATTACACATCATTTAGCATACAATGATCATTCATCTATGCATTCATACACAAATATCATTCAACAATGTCATATTGTCCCTTATAAGAACCTATGAGGCCTTAAACATGCTTTACAAGTGTTCGAGACTAAACCAATTACATACATAATTTTTGGAAAACTTAGAAATTTTTCATCTATATAAGGGTCACACGCCCGTGTGAACAGGCCGTGTGCCTCACACTACTCCAGACACGCCCGTGTCTCAGACCATGTGAAAACAGTGCATACATACTGACTTGGGTCACATGGCCGACCACATGCCCGTGTGTCTAACCCGTGTGCCCTTTGAAATGGCCATACACGCCCGTGGGCCAGGCCGTGTACTAGGCCATGTCAAAACTGTAGGGTATATTGACTTATGCAACACAGCCAAGTCACACGCCCGTGTGCTAGGCCGTGTGCCATTTAAGGGGGCATACTGACTTGTGCCACACAGCCAGTCACATGCCCATGTGTGAGACTGTGTGGAGCATACTGAATTCAATTTAATTTCAACACCAAGGGACACACAGCCTTGCAACATAATCGTGTGTCGTACACGGCTGGGACACATGCCCATGTGGACAAAAATAGGCCATTTGTATAGCCATTTTGCCACCCTATTTTTTTTACATGCATACAAAAGCATAAATTGCAACATTTCACAACTCAATTGGAAGCCAATCCATGTCATTTCATACACATTTTATACCATTTCAACATAGCATTCAAATGCCTATTAAATCACATACATTTTCCATTCATATACTAACCATATATCTAGATAACATTTGCATAACTTCATTCCATCTATTACTAATCAAAACATACCATATTTATAAACTCATACATAACCAAAACATTATACCAAATTAAGCCAAATCACATGGCTTAAACTTATACCATAACATGTACCAAAATTACTAGTTCAAGTGGCCATAACTATCATCTTATAACTAGCTTATACATGCCATATTTACATATATCTACAATTTCAAAAGTACCAATCGGCAACTAGATAGTGTGATGCGTAACTCTGACTTTATCCAAATTGAGCGAGCTATCGAACCTCTATAATACACGAAAAAGAAACTGGGTAAGCTTTATAACTTAGTAAGCCCGTATAATATAGAGATAATCTTACCATTTGTTACAAAATTAAACCATTAAACAAAGTAAATCAAACTCACTTGCCAAATGCCTAAACACAAATATTCATCAATGTGTTAGTCTCATGAATACATGTATTCAACCTTTATCCCAATTTCATACTAAATTCATGTAACATATAAAGCACATATAACAATTCATTAACATTCATATAATCTACAATCCATAATATAAACAATAATTCATTCGATAATAGTAACTCATTCGTATAAACAATATTTCATCCATATAAATAGAATTTATGCCCGTTGAACCTATTAAAACTTCAAAGGATACTCAGGTGATATACATTAGTAATCCGTCAATTCATTATCATTTCCGCTCTATCTAGCTATGATCAGTAAGCTCCTCCTGAGCTGATGGACATTAAGCTCTATTGAGCTGAAACAGTAAGCTCTGACGAGCTAAATACAATAAGCTCTTACGAGCTGATATATCGGTAAGCTCATACGAGCTGTGGTGAGTCCGCAACAAATGCAGGAGTTCGACCAAAACGGTAACCCTAGTGGCATGTCACTCGTATCCTACGAATTCATACGGTTCAAACAGGGCTCGGTAATAATCAGTCTATATCAATTAAGCATTTGTATTCCAAGTGTATCAAATAATCAATTATAAAAATACATTTCAATTAATTACAAGTATTTAAAAGTTTGATTCTAAGTATACGAACTTACCTCGAGTTGCTCGAATGGAAACTATCGACTAATCGTCTACTTTTCCTTTTCCTCGATCTAAACCCAATCTCTTTTTATCTTGATCTATATATTATCAAAATCAGCTTATTTAATCAACTATTTATGCAATTAGTCCAAAACACATATTAGGGCTATTTTACACATTTGCCCGTAAACTTTCACATTTTTACAATTTAGTCCTTATCATATAAAATTGCAAATTCATGCAATTTAGTAAAATTTCATGCTAGCCGAATATACTACATGTTACTAGCAGCCCCTTGTCACTAGCAGCCCCTATTTCCAATTTATTCACACTTTTACCCATAAAGTTTTACAATTTCACAAATTAATCCCTTTTTGACATTTTTGTCAAAAATCACTTTACAAAGCTAGTTTAACTATCAAAATATATTCATATTTCATCATGAAACATCAAAGAACTCATAGATTCAACAATGGCAACTCTCAAAATCTTTAACAATTTCAAAATTAAAGGTACGGGCTAGCTAGACTGAGCTGCAACGATTACAAAAACATAGAAAACACCAAAAACTGAGCTAAAACCACACCTTAATGAGCTAGGAATGTGCCGAATGCTTCAAGCTATTCTTATGGCTTTTCTAAGCCCTAAATTCAACTAGGATGAAGATGATAACTATAGTTTGCCTTTTGTTTTATTAAATTAACCTTTAATAGCCAAATTTCAAAAATAGCCTTAATGAACGTTAATAATTTCAAATTTACCAAGACACTATCATCCACTATCATGTTAATGGTCTAATTTTAACATAAGGACCTTAAATTTAAGGTTCTATAGCTATTAGACACTTTTAGCTAATAGAACACAAGTTTTACGCTTTACTTGAATTAACCATTCAAACAGTAAAATTTCTTTACGAAACTTTCACACAATAATACTATCATGTTGTAATACTATCATGTTGTAAACTTTAATAAAATAAAAAAATAAATATTTTGGCCTCAGATTTGTGGTCTTGAAACCACTATTCTAATCTGACCTAAAAATGGGTCGTTACAACTCTCCCCCCTTAGGGATTTTCGTCCCTGAAAATCTTACCAATAAATAAGTTAGGGTACTATTTTCACTTAGCTTCCTCGGGTTCCCACGTAGCTTCCTCAATCTCGTGTTTATGCTAGAGAACCTTTACTAGAGCTATGCGCTTATTTCTCAATTCTTTGATTTCACGAGCTAAAATCTGTATCGTTCTTCGCTATACGTCAAATCTGTCTGTATCTCAACAACTACTAGAGAAATCACATGTGACGGATCGGATCTATATCGACGTAACATAGAAACATGAAAAACATTATGAATCTTTTCAAGTTCTGACGGTAAAGCTAGTCGATATGCTACAGGCCCTATTCTTTCAATGATCTCATAAGGTCTGATAAATCGCGGACTTAATTTCCCTTTACGGCCAAATCAAAGCACTTTTTTTCCACTGTGACACCTTTAAAAACACTCAGTCCCCGATCTGAAATTCAATTTCTTTACGTTTTAAATCCGCGTCTGATTTCTGTCGATTTGAGGCTGCCTTTAAACTGTCGTGAACAGTTTTAACTTTTTCTTCAGTTTCTCTAATCAATTCAACCTCGTGAATCTTTTTCTAACTAAGTTCAGTCCAGTATAGTGGAGTTCGACATTTGCGACCATATAAAGCTTCGTACGGTGCCATCTTTATACTCATTTGAAAACTGTTATTATACGCGAATTCACTCAACGACAAGTATTTTTCCCAACTACCTTGAAACTCTAAAATACAACATCTCAACACATCTTCAAGAATCTAAATAACTCTTTCGGTCTGACCGTCAGTCTGAGGATGAAAAGCTGTATTGAAATTCAACTTTGTACCTAAAGCTTCTTGCAGTTTCTTCCAAAATCGCGATGTAAATCTCGGATCTCTATCAAAAATAATAGATAGTGGCACCCCGTGCAATCGAACAATCTCAAAAATGTACAATTCAGCTAATCTATCAAGTGAGTAATCTGTACATACTGGTATGAAATGAGCAGATTTCGTTAGTCAATCAATGACAACCCATATATCATCTTGCTTTTTCGGAGTTAGGGGCAATCCCAACACAAAATCCATTGTAACTGTAACATCCTAAAATTGGGGTCTAGCATTTTTGCACTGTTGCATGCATTTAGCTCACTTAGCTTATTGATTAGGTGTGGTGGGGGTCCTGGGGAGGCTCGAGTTCGAGCCTAGGCCCTGGTGAAAGTTTGGTTTTTGGGCACTTTAGTGGGGTGAGCTAGTGGAGGTAGGACCTAAGTTTAATTGGTTGTATCTTGTTAACACAAGAAGCAAGGTGGCATAGTGGGTGGCGTCACAAGGGAGCATGGAGGGGGAGAGTGTTCGAATCCAAAATGCTACAAAAAGGAGTTTTATTTTTGTGCTCAGGAAGGGGTGGTAGCTGAGTGAAGACCGAACTCTGTAGGAGAGAGAGAGGACTTGGTCAAAATTTTTGAATAGGTGATAGAGAGTTAATTGTGGAGCACATTAAGGAGAGAATCAAGGGATTTGAGAGTGTGGGGGTGGTTGGCCGAATGTGGGATGTGTGAGGGAGTTGTGCCGTGTGTGGGAGAGTGTCAAAGTGGGAGGGGAGTGTTTCAGCTAAGGATCTTTTGAAAGGGAAAATTCGGTCATTTGGGGAGAGAGTAAAACTGAAACTCATCTAGAATTCTTTCTTTTCTTTTGCATTTTCGGTTATCTTGCTCCACTTTTTTCTTTACCGAAAACACAACACACCCCTTATTCTTTTCTTCTCTTTTTCTCCTCAAAGCATTTTCTTTACTTGTTGGTTGCCTAAGCAGTATTGGTCGACTTCTTCTCTTAACCTTTTTCTTGTTATAGCCGAATTGTGAGTTTCCTAGTTTTACATATAGTGCCGAAATTCTTCTTCCCATTCCACTCATTCTTGACTTAAGGTATGGTTTATTCTTTCTCTAATCATCTTTGTGTCTTTGTTTTGTTTCTCTCTTGTCCTCTCCTAATCCCATCTCTTTTGTGATCAAGGCCGATTTTATCTGGAATCAACTGCCGAATCTCTTCTCATCTTTTCTCGTGTTGTGATACTCCTCTCTTGTAACACCCCAAACCCGGTCAATACGCCATGACCGAATCTGGCATGCCACGAAGGAAAATGTTTTGAAGAAAAACGAGTTAACGATTAAAATTTTGTGAAAAACTCTTTGTTGAACTTTGTTTGTAGAAAACAAGTGTATAATAAATTGAAAGCTGATAATTTACTTTTGAAATCTCAAAAATAAGTCTTTAAAACTTAGTTGCAATTCCATAGATTAGAAAACTTTTTAATATTTTAAAGAAACCAAAGTGATTAGGTTGAAAACTGTATCTAAAAGAAATTTGGAAAAGTTGAGTTTTTGAAAATAGTATGAGTTATCGAAAATACTTAAGATGTTAAAATTATCAAATGATTTATGTTACCCGATGGTAACGTTTTAAAAACCATCGCATTTTGTAATTTAGAAAACTTTATGCTCAAATTATTATATCAAACATGTAATTAAGCCAAATTTGAATCAAATCCAAAACATATAAATAATCCAAATCATAAATAAACAGGCCTTATTACAAATCCATAAAAATATGAAAACCAACTTAAAATAAAGTACCCAAATGGTAGTTCATGTAAAACCAAATTTTATTGCATGGCCTCCTCGAGTTCATCCGACTCCTCATCCGCAATCTCACGAATCACCTGAAAAGATAAGGGAGAAGGTGAGTCACCAAGACTCAGTGCATATTCCCTCTCCCGGGTAAATGCCACATACTTACACAAATTATAATAAAGCAACATATATGTATAATGCACCCAACCTAGCCATCCATAACTCCTTTTCTACCCCGTGTGGTACCAAACCACTGCTGTTGCCAAACCACTGGTGACCCAAAGTCACGATATTCAATATTGTGATACCAAATCACTGGTGACTCAAAGTCACTAATAATCCATATGTGGGGCCAACCCACGTGTGATACCAAATCACTGGCGACGATCCCATATCTCAAAAGTGGGGCCAACCCACGGTGGTATTAACCACAGGGACGAGTCACTATAAGGTGCCAAACCTCTGGTGTTCCAAAGACACAAATGTGATACCAAATCACTGGTGACCGAAGTCACGAATAATCAAATTGTGGGGCCAACCCACGTGTGATACCAAATCACTGGCGACGATCCCATATCTCAAAAGTGGGGCCAACCCACGGTGGTGTTAACCACAGGGACAAGTCGCTATGAGGTGCCAAACCTCTGGTGTCCCAAAGACACAAATGTGATACCAAATCACTGGAGGTACCAAACCTCTGGTGTCCGAAGACACGATATCAATCTTCCCCCTCCTCTCATGTTGCCCATAACAATGCAATAGATAAACAAATCATGACAATATACTTTGATATGAATCACATAACAAAAATATCATAAATCATAGATCATGTTTTCAATCCACATGTATTAACAACATATCGAAATGGACTTACCCGAATCCTCATTCATACCATCATGGTATCATATCAAGATCTCATCATTTCGGCTTTAACAACATGAATAGTTATTTAACACACATATATACATATATGAACCAAGTTATAAAGTGTGTAAGATACACACCTTTCACCAACGCAAGAACTAACTTCCAAAGATCGGATCTATCGCACTAGATCACCTTGTCCTACAATCGGCTAATACTAAGATTATTAACAAAGGCCATTCGGCCATACCACTTAATCTCAAAGAGTTATCGCTTCAAAATACCAATCTTACCTAAAAGCTTACCCAAAATGATAGACAAAGATACAAGGCTTAGTTTGATTGCTTCCAACGTCCCGAGGATCCTAAAAGAATGATCGGTTCCTAAAATGGTTAGAACCTTGCAACAAATGCCCATAGATTCGGCCTTTGTCCACAAGAAAATGACATAGAATCGAGAAAGAAATGAAGGAAAAACGGCCATGAATACTTACCTATCATCCAAAATCGATTGAAGAAAACCAAAGAGAATCTACCCTTGAATATTCGGCCAAAACAACCTCAAAAGAGAGGAAGAAGATTCGGCTATGGTGAAGTAAAAAGAAAAGAAAAATAGAATGGAAAATGGATGTTTTAAATTTGAGCAAATGAAAAAGAAATGGAATTTGAGATGGAGAAAGATTCGGCCAATAGAGAGTAAAAGAAAATGTGATTATGAACCAATATCAAAAGAAGAAAAGAAGGAGATATGGGAGAGAGAGGTTCGGCCAAACACTTATTTGCTGAAAAGAAAGTGCACAAATCCAAGTGAGGTTTCAGTTTCAAGAGGAAAGATGAGAGAAAGAAAATAACATTTTTGGTTCCAACAAAATGAAGACTAAACCAAAAGCAAAATTTGCACAAAATGCACAAGATACATTCGGCCAAAGAGCGAGTTTTTGGAGAGGAAAAACAAATGCCAAAAGATGCACAAAAATGCTAAAATGACCAACCAATTCCCCCCCAAACTTCCTATCAACATTCGGCCACCCCCCTAGCCACACATGCCGTCCACATACATGCACTAAAGACCTTGGAATACTTTCCAAAACATCTTCCTAAAGCCTAGCCTTATGTCTCCCCAACTTTCCATAACCTTAAGATTCTTATCCCCAATTTCATGCTTTCCTTAAACCAATATTCAACTTACCAAAATTAAGAGTCCAACCTATCATAAATAAAGTTTGACCGTCCATCAATGCTAGAATGTACAAAAATAAAATCCTCAATATGCTTTCCAAGCTACTCGAACCACTTCCCTCAAGCAACCTTTCAAGCTCCTTATCCACTATGCCACTAACTCCTCATGTGCTTTAATTTAACACTTAAATTAACTTAAGTGTCAAGCTCACTTAATCCACTTCACTAAATTTTCCACACTAAAAATTATTCTAGCTTAACTAATAATTCCAAGCCTTCACTAGACTATACTAACTCATGAATTATGCACGAACGCATAACCCCTAAATCTAGGATATTACAGTTCTACCCTCCTTAAAAATAATTTCGTCCTCGAAATTACTTACTAACGATCAATCGTACAGTCTAACTCGCCACTCTACGCTCTTGCTGCGCACTCTGATCTTAATAACACTACTATACTACTAACAACATACGAATGCGTCGAACCCACATCTATCAAAGCAGTATATGGAAATCCAATGATCAAGAACATACTGGTTATGACGTCCGGTGCGTCGTCCTCCTCTCGACGTCTTGCAGCATACACCAAACCAGGCTGTCTTGCCTCAATATTGCCAGCACCTCTACCAGATGCTCCGCGGCCTCGACCAGAGCCATTACCTCCTCTACCGTTATCACGACCCTCAGACTGATTCTTAGCTAGCTTACGTGGACAGTCCCTCACACGATGATCCAGCGAGCCACACTCAAAACATCCTTTTCCTCCGGTCCAACATTCGCCCCAATGAAACTTCCCACATCGATTACACTGTGTTGGTCTCTGATTAGCAGTAACAGGCCTTCCAGATTGATTCGGCCCACTCAGCCTAACCCTCTACTGAGAATTACCGGCTGACCCAGATGATCCATATCCTCTCTTATGCTTATTCCGATCGTAACTCTGTCTTCCAGATTCCTTTATCCCTTCAGCAATCTTAGACTTTTCAACCAACGCAGCAAATTCTCGCTCCTGATGTGGAGCAATCAGCAACCTCAGCTCATCTCTCAAACCATCCTCGAATCGGACACATCGCTCGTGCTCCGAAGCCACGATACCTCCAACATACCGGCTCAATCTTAAGAACTCAGCCTCATACTCTGATACGGACTTACTTCCTTGGACCAAACTCAGAAATGCCTTACGCTGCGCATCAACGTAACTAGACCCAATATATTTCTTCTGATACGCTGCCTTAAAGTAGTCCCAAGTGAGATCCTCCGCCGCAGCACTGTTCCGAACCGTGAGCCACCACTGATATGACTCATCCCGATGAAGCGACACTATCCCTTTCAGCTTTTCCTCGGTATTCAGATCCAGATCATCCATGATTCGCTCCGTCGCCTCTAACCAATATTCAGCCGAGCTGGGAGCTACACCCGAAACACCTCGAAATACCTCGGCTCCGTTGGCTCGGAGTCGCTCAGGTACTGACTTCCGAGCTCCCGCGCCTCCACCTACTCTAGCTACCCTCTCAAGAACTTGCAGCATCGCCTGAGACACCGCGTCATCCCCCGTTTGATCCTGATGCTCAACTCCAACCACTGGTGGTGGGGCTGGTGGTACCTCATTCTCGGATCCTTGACCAGACCTCACTGGCTCAGACACAGCCATCCTACCTCGACCACGTCCACGCATCACACGACCCCGACCTCGAGTACTCATATCTAAGATCTCGACTTATCTGATTTAAAAGTTTTATGAATTAGTCAATATTCCACTTTCTTTAAAGCACAGTTTTATGAAAAGTTTTAATAAGAGGTTTCGCGAGTACACCAAACCTATAGGTTTGGGTCTCTAAAGTAGTTCCTACTACTATATAGTCATATCAACATCACTATAATCATATCATCAAAATCAACAGTTTGAAGTACTTACCCGGGCGGATTGGTGCCGGAGACTCGGTGCCATGCTTTTCCAACCATATAATTTTCAACAAAAACATTTTAAGACCATACTTTAAATCATTTTGGGCCTCGAGCCCACAGCTGAGCTTTCGAACTTAGCTCTGATACCAATTTGTAACACCCCAAACCCAGTCAATACGCCATGACCGAATCTGGCATGCCACGAAGGAAAATGTTTTGAAGAAAAACGAGTTAACGATTAAAATTCTGTGAAAAACTCTTTGTTGAACTTTGTTTGTAGAAAACAAGTGTATAATAAATTGAAAGCTGATAATTTACTTTTGAAATCTCAAAAATAAGTCTTTAAAACTTAGTTGCAATTCCATAGATTAGAAAACTTTTAATATTTTAAAGAAACCAAAGTGATTAGGTTGAAAACTGTATCTAAAAGAAATTTGGAAAAGTTGAGTTTCTGAAAATAGTATGAGTTATCGAAAATACTTAAGATGTTAAAATTATCAAATGATTTATGTTACCCGATGGTAACGTTTTAAAAACCATCGCATTTTGTAATTTAGAAAACTTTATGCTCAAATTATTATATCAAACATGTAATTAAGCCAAATTTAAATCAAATCCAAAACATATAAATAATCCAAATCATAAATAAACAGACCTTATTACAAATCCATAAAATATGAAAACCAACTTAAAATAAAGTACCCAAATGGTAGTTCATGTAAAACCAAATTTTATTGCATGGCCTCCTCGAGTTCATCCGACTCCTCATCCGCAATCTCACGAATCACCTGAAAAGATAAGGGAGAAGGTGAGTCACCAAGACTCAGTGCATATTCCCTCTCCCGGGTAAATGCCACATACTTACACAAATTATAATAAAGCAACATATATGTATAATGCACCCAACCTAGCCATCCATAACTCCTTTTCTACCCCGTGTGGTACCAAACCACTGGTGACCCAAAGTCACGATATTCAATATTGTGTACCAAATCACTGGTGACTCAAAGTCACTAATAATCCATATGTGGGGCCAACCCACGTGTGATACCAAATCACTGGCGACGATCCCATATCTCAAAAGAGGGGCCAACCCACGGTGGTATTAACCACAGGGACGAGTCACTATAAGATGCCAAACCTCTGGTGTTCCAAAGACACAAATGTGATACCAAATCACTGGTGACCGAAGTCACGAATAATCAAGTTGTGGGGCCAACCCACGTGTGATATCAAATCACTGGCGACGATCCCATATCTCAAAAGTGGGGCCAACCCACGGTGGTGTTAACCACAGGGACGAGTCGCTATGAGGTGCCAAACCTCTGGTGTCCCAAAGACACAAATGTGATACCAAATCACTAGAGGTAGCAAACCTCTGGTGTCCGAAGACACGATATCAATCTTCCCCCTCCTCTCATGTTGCCCATACCAATGCAATAGATAAACAAATCATGACAATATACTTTGATATGAATCACATAACAAAAATATCATAAATCGTAGATCATGTTTTCAATCCACATGTATTAACAACATATCGAAACGGACTTACCCGAATCCTCATTCATACCATCATGGTATCATATCAAGATCTCATCATTTCGGCTTTAACAACATGAATAGTTATTTAACACACATATATATATATATGAACCAAGTTATAAAGTGTGTAAGATACACACCTTTCACCAACGCAAGAACTAACTTCCAAAGATCCGATCTATCGCACTAGGTCACCTTGTCCTAAAATCGGCCAATACTAAGATTATTAACAAAGGCCATTCGACCATACCACTTAATCTCAAAGAGTTATCGCTTCAAAATACCAATCTTACCTAAAAGCTTACCCAAAACGATAGACAAAGATACGAGGCTTAGTTTGATTGCTTCCAACATCTCGAGGAGCTTAAAAGAATGATCGGTTCCTAAAATGGTTAGAACCTTGCAACAAATGCCCATAGATTCGGCCTTTGTCCACAAGAAAACGACATAGAATCGAGAAATAAATGAAGGAAAAACGGCCATGAATACTTACCTATCATCCAAAATCGATTGAAGAAAACCAAAGAGAATCTACCCTTGAATCTTCGGCCAAAACAACTTCAAAAGAGAGGAAGAAGATTCGGCTATGGTGAAGTAAAAAGAAAAGAAAAATAGAATGGAAAATGGATGTTTTAAATTTGAGCAAATGAAAAAGAAATGGAATTTGAGATGGAGAAAGATTCGGCCAATAGAGAGTAAAAGAAAATGTGATTATGAACCAATATCAAAAGATGAAAAGAGGGAGATATGGGAGAGAGAGGTTCGGCCAAACACTTATTTGCCGAAAAGAAAGTGCACAAATGCCAAGTGAGGTTTCGATTTCAAGAGGAAAGATGAGAGAAAGAAAATAACATTTTTGGTTCCAACAAAATGAAGACTAAACCAAAAGCAAAATTTGCACAAAATGCACAAGATACATTCGACCAAAGAGGGAGTTTTTGGAGAGGAAAAACAAATGCCAAAAGATGCACAAAAATGCTAAAATGACCAACCAATTCCCCCCCAAACTTCCTATCAACATTCGGCCACCCCCTAGCCACACATGCCGTCCACATACATGCACTAAAGACCTTGGAATACTTTCCAAAACATGTTCCTAAAGCCTAGCCTTATGTCTCCCCAACCTTCCATAACCTTAAGATTCTTATCCCCAATTTCATGCTTTCCTTAAACCAATATTCAACTTACCAAAATTAAGAGTCCAACCTATCATAAATAAAGTTTGACCGTCCATCAATGCTAGAATGTACAAAAATAAAATCCTCAATATGCTTTCCAAGCTACTCGAACCACTTCCCTCAAGCAACCTTTCAAGCTCCTTATCCACTATGCCACTAACTCCTCATGTGCTTTAATTTAACACTTAAATTAACTTAAGTGTCTAGCTCACTTAATCCACTTCACTAAATTTTCCACACTAAAAATTATTCTAGCTTAACTAATAATTCCAAGCCTTCACTAGACTATACTAACTCATGAATTATGCACGAACGCATAACCCCTAAATCTAGGATATTACATCTCTTCACGGTACTAAGCCAGCATTTTGGGGTAGGCCGAATCATGTTCTTTTATTCTTTACGTATTTCTAACTCCTTCTTCTTCTTCCTATTAATCATTGTCTCTGAGGACTGTGAGTGGTTAAACATCTCTTCTTCAAAGGGGCTGCTATTGCCGAATCTAAGGGTAGGTAACACTTTTCTTTATTAAATCTCTCCCAAGTGTCGAATGTGGTAGATGCTAACACCCCCTTGAACGCCAACCAGTGTAGGTAATTGGTTGCTTTAGCCAAGAGAGAGGCTAAGCCGAATCTTGTCACACTATTGAAGGAGATCTTTTTGGTGGTAAGTTGTGTTAGTGGCTATTTGAATTCAACTTAGATATGTTTTAGCGGGATGTTTAACAATTGTTTGGAATATACTGGATCATAGGTACGGGATTTCAAGAATTCAGGCAACGCTAATATCAGATGTGTAATCTCACACCCCCTTTGTATGACTGCATATGATGTTTTGCGAATCGGCCAAAAGCTAGAAAACCGGAAGCCGACATCTGTACCCACACGAGAGAGCAAGCGCTCGTAGTGGTAGATCAGAAATTGAGTAATGACGGTATGTCGCGGAAAGTGTCACGAGCATACTCACGAAGCTGGGGCTATAACAGGCCTAGTTGAGCCGGAACGGGCTTAACGGGCCTAATGGGCTATTCGGCCCACATGGGCGAAATTGATGGAAAATTGTTAAATGAAAAAACTGAATGCGAACTCTGCAAACCTGTAATCGAAACCATGCGTTTTGGGCTACATGAGCGTGTGGGCCTAAAATGGATTTTAGGCCCAATAGTTCCGTAGAGACCTACAAAGGGTCCCAAGTCGCTCGAGGCGACAGTAGGCCTTTGGAAAGGCTGTTATATGCGAAATTACTAAAATACCCTTAGGTTGCAAAGTTACTAACATAACCTTGGGTTGCGAAATTACTGAAATACCCCTGGGTTGTGAAATTACTGAAATACCCCTGGGTTGCGAAATTACCAAAATACCCTTAGAGGGTAAATTACTGAAATACCCTCAATGGGTAGAATGACCGTAATACCCTTTATTGTGGTTGAGTATCGTGTGTATGATTTTATTACACTTCTATATGTTGATATATTGCATGTTATCATATTGCATGGGGCAGGATAATGATTGAAGAGTAGTGTAGCCCGGTGGCTTTGCCACATATTGTTTTAGTGGCTATGCCACACATATATATGCGTATTATAACTCCGGTGGCTCAGCCACAAATATTGTGATTAGCAGCTTGACTGCATTATTGGTGCGATTGGCGGGGTGGGTTGACTTGATCCCCACAGGTGACGATTGGTTGGTACGGGGGTGTATGTGGTTGGATTGGGTTGGGTGGCATTACCTTATCTACATTTCATCATTACATTACCAGGATTATAGGGCTTGGGCCCAAATTTGACACCGTAAGGGCTAAGGCCCAGTTATAGATCGTGTAAGGGATTGCACATTGAGTTCTCGTAACTCACCCCTTTTCCCTAACCTTGCAGGTAATTTCCAGCGATAGTGAACTTGGAGCCGTGGAGGACTCGGTGGTGGCCATACATCGTGAACTTAGTAAATTTACGTTTTGCTTTATTTTGAGATTATTTAGTTTGGGTTTGGATTTTGTAATAAGGCCATTGGGTTATTTTTCTTTAAGGTTTCAATTATAACTGTTAAACTGATAAATACGGGGTTTTCTTAAATCATTAATAATTGTTTTCTAAAATATCACGGTTCCGCAAATATTCAAATTTGATTTTCTTAACAAAGGTAGTTTTCAAATTAATAACAACTTTATAAAAGAGACATTAAGTAAATCGGGGTTTTTACAAACAAGCAACTAAATTCGGAGTTTTCAAAAGAGTTGCAAACATTTTCAACGAACGATTAGTTTTTTTTAAACAACCCTTCCCTGTGACACTTAATTTTTAACATATGCTTAGCTCTTCAACTATCTTTCAATGTGGCATTCTTGATCCGGCCATAACATCTAGGCCAGGTTTGGGGTGTTACAGTAACTCTATCCCACTTCCACTCAGGAATCATCACAGGCTGCAGTAAACCAGATGGTACTTGATGTTCAGCTTTGACTTGCTGACAAATCAAACATTTAGAAACAAACTCTGATATATCTCGTTTCATGCCTTGCCACCAGTAAAGTTGTTTCAAATCATTATACATTTTGGTACTTCCTGGATGAACGGATAAGCAGCTATGGTGTGCTTCATGCAAAATCTGTTGAATAAGTTCTGAATTTCTCGATATGCAAATTCTATTTCGGAACCTTAAACAATCATCGGTTCCAAATAGAAACTCTGAATCAGGGATATTATCAATTGAATTCGTTTAACTTGCAATTCACGATCCTTTTTTTTTTTAGATTCACAGATTTGTTGAATAAATACCGGTTTAGCTTTTAATTCAACTACAATAGACCCATCATCACAAATCATCAACTGGGTATTCATTACTTGTAATGCAAACAAAGATTTTTGGCTTAGAGCATCAGCAACAACATTAGCTTTTCCCGGGTGATAATCAATAACAAATTCAAAATCTTTAATAACTCGAGCCATCTTCGTTGCCGCAGATTCAGATCTTTCTGTGACATCAGATATTTTAAGCTTTTGTGATCCGTATAAGTGTGGCATTTTTCATCATACAAGTAGTGTCTCCAAATTTTCAATGCAAACATATTGCAGCCAACTCAAGGTCGTGCGTCGGATAATTCTTTTCATGCGATTTCAATTGTCGAGAAGCATAGCAAATAACTTTTCCTTCTTGCATCAGAACACATCCCAAACCATTTAATGACGTGTCACTATAAACCACAAATTTTTTCCCCGATTTAGGTTGAAGTAAAATTGATGCTTTAGTTAACAGTACTTTCAACTATTCAAAACTCTGTTGACACTTTTCTGACCATTTGAATTTCACATCTTTTTGAAGCAGTCATGTCATCGGTGTTGCAATCATCGAAAATCCTTTCATGAATCTTCGGTAATAACCCACTAAACCCAGAAAACTGAAAACTTCAGACACATTTCTCGAAGGTTTCTAATCAACAATAGTCGAAATCTTACACGGGTCAACTCTAATACCGTCAGTTAAAACAATATGCCCCAGAAATCCAACCTCTCAGAGCCAAAACTCACATTTGCTGAACTTTGCAAATAATTGCTTATCATGTAGAGTTTGTAACACTACTCTCAAGTGCTCGGTCTGTTCAGATTCATTTTGCGAATAGATCAAAATGTCATCAATGAATCCAACAACAAATCTGTCTAAATATAGTCCAAATATCCAGTTCATCAAGTCCATAAAAACTGCTGGAGTATTAGTTAATCTGAAAGGCATAACAAGGAATTCATGATGTCTGTACCTCGTTCTGAATGTGGTTTTCGGCACATCCGACTCTTTAATTCGCAACTGATAATATCCCGATCTCAAATTAATCTTTGAAAATACTATAGCCCCTTTCAACTGATCAAATAAATCATCAATCCGCGGTAGAGGGTATTTGTTCTTTATAGTCACCTTATTTAATTGTCTATAATCAATTCACATTCTCATCGTGCCGTCTTTCTTTTTCAAGAACAATACCGGTGCACCCCAAGGCGAATAACTTGGTCGTGCATATCCTATGTCTGTCAATTCTTGCAGCTGAGCTTTCAACTCTTTTAATTCTGTTAAAGCCGTTTTGTATGAAGCTATCGGTATCGGTGTTGTTCTCGGTACTAATTCAATACCAAATTCAATTTCTCTGATCAGTGGCAAACCCGGTAATTGTTCTGAAAATACATCTAAAAACTCACAAACAACATGTATAGATTCAATCTGTGATTTAGATATCTTATTATCCAATAGATATGCATCACAGCCCTTTTTCATACTTTTCAGGGCTAACATAGATGATATCACAGTAGGTAATTCACTCGAATTATCCGACTCAATCTGAAGAATTTTGCCTTCCATACCCAGAATCACATCAAACTCATCGAACGGTAGAAGCATCAAGTCAGCCCGAAAACAGTAACCTCGAGTCATCAAAGGATAATTCTTACAAATTTTATCAACTAACACAAATTGGCCTAAGGGGTTCAATACTTTAATTACAAACTCTGTTGAATCGACATGTAAACTCTTTTAAAATACTAAATTCATACAAATATATGAATGGGTTGATCCAAGGTCTATCAACGCAACTATATCAGTATCAAAAAGAGAAAAAGTACCCGTAGTAACGTCTGGTGATGATGCCTCCTCCCGTGCACAAATAGCATAAGCTCAGGCAGGTGCTCCTGCCTCAGATCTCACAGCAGAATCTCTCGTAGCACCTCGGTTACCACTCGTATTTCCAGTGTTTCTGGGTGGTCTCCCCTAGTGCTTGTATTACTTACTTTCGCTGGTTGATCTCTTTCAGCTATAGACATTTCTGGACAGTCCCGAAGATAATGATCAAGAGATCCAAATCTAACACAAGCTTCGCTCACTATTCTTCATTCACCGTAATGTCGCTTGTTGTAATGCTTAGATTCAGGTACAACATTTCTAACAGTACCCTCTCTGGCAACAAATGTCGTCTGAGGTTTAGAGCTAATATTTATTGCATCTCTTTCTCTGATTGAAATCCTCACAGAAGTAGTATAATGAGGATGATATTCTTTAGATTTCTTTGATGCTGACTGATGTGATTTGGCCACAAATCAGTTTTTCTTTTCTCTTTACTAAGCTCTTCATGTAACACCCCTAACCCGTATCCGTCAGCGGACTAGGGTTAAGAGGTATTACTGGACATATCGGAACATTTTACGCTCATTTCACAGCAGCAATCATACAAAATCATTTCATAATAATTCATACTCATATTGTCCCTTTAGAAGGTCTATGAGACCTTAAACTTGCTTTAGAGAAGGTCCGGGACTAAACCGATCTCATACGGAAACTTTGCAGAACTTAGAAAATTTTCTTTCAAAACAGGGCACACGCCCGTGTGGCTAGGCCGTGTGCCTCACACGGTCGTGCCTTGGACCATGTCTCAGCCTGTGTGCAACACTGACTTGGGTCACACAGTCTGGCACACACTCGTGCTTCTTGCCCGTGTGGCATCCTGACTTGCTTCAAATTGCAACCTTGAGAGACACGGTCAAGACACACACCCGTGTGCTCAACCGTGTGGGAAAATATAGGCCATTTGCAAGGCCAATTTGCCATCCAAAATTGGGTCATACCTACAAGCAAAAAACAAGCATCAATTCATGTCCCAAAGGCAGCCAAAAACATACCAAATCATGCACATTTTGACCCGTAACAACATCATTCATTTACATATACAAATCCAGCTCAAACATACAAATTCAAAGTACCAACTTCACATTAAAAACATGTGATTCATACATCATATTAATCCATTTCAATTATTAGCATTTCTCATCATATCAATTTCCTAAATCAACCATGAAACTTACCAAAATTGACCATTTCTTTTGGCCATTCATAAGCACATCAAACATACCAAATTTTGCATCACATAGCATGCACTAAATTCACTTCATAATCACATTCATTATCAAACCATATCACATGGCTATATTTACACATTTCAAAGCATATCACACTAGTCCTAGCCTATACATGCCATAATTTAATATTTACACTTCCAAAAGGTACCAAAATATAGTTCGGTATGTGGTGATGATCCTCGACGATCCCTGAGTTTCTAGTAGCTTCGACAATATATAAAACAAAGCAAACACACACAAAGTAAGCTTTCAGAAGCTTAGTAAGCCATATACAAATAAACTTATCACACAGAACAATTATAAACCATTTCATACATATGGTTCATGGCATAACACAATCACAAGTCATATTTCTTTTATAATTCAATTGATCATGTACACTTGTCCGTAATCACATATCCCGTAATGTAGCTCACATATCAATTGATCATATACATACATACCTTTCATTGCCAAATTTCATATACATACATACGTACCGAAATTCATATGCACATTCATATACTCATTCATTTCTCGATATGCCCATTAAACCGTTCAGAATCAAATAGGATACTCGGATAGCTCATATAATGCCAACGTCCCAGACGTGGTCTTACATGTAATTAAATATCGATGCCGCTGTCCCAGACAGGGTCTTACACGAAATCATGTACGATGCTGATGTCCCGGACATGGTCTTACACATAAATCTCAAATCGGTGGCAACGTCTCGGACGTGGTCTTACACAATAACTCATATCAGAATCCTATGTCATGACATATGCATCCTAAGTATTCTTATGGTTCTTACAGGGCTTTTCGGATGTCATCACATTATCGAAAATTTCTCGAATTTCACATATTCAGCTGCAATAGTCTTTCATCACATCTCATTCACATATAAGCAATAATATTTCAATTCAAACACATTTATTTGTATATAGACTTACCTTGTACGGGAAAGAATGGAAACGAACGGCTATTCAACTACTTTTAATTTCCTTTGATCTAATTCCGTTTTCTTTGGTTCTTGATCTATACACATTCAAATTTAACTCGCTTATTCACCAAATCATTCAATTCAATCCATTTGCACATATTTAGGCCATTTTACAAATTAGCCCTCACACTTTCATATTTTGGCATTTTAGTCTATCTTTCACAAAATCACAAAATACACAAAATTTCACATTTTTCATGCTTAGCCGAATTTTCATGGAGTTCATTTAAGCCCATAAATTTCATTTATTTCACATTTTAGTCCTTCAATTTCTCATTTTCACAATTTAGCCCATAATACTCAAATTCATCAAAAATCCAAATGCAAAACATGTTAACCCAACACATATCTTTCATTTTTCATCAACTAACATCACAAAGCTCACAATTTCATCAATGGCATAACTCAAAATCTTCATCAAATTCAAAAATCATGACATGGGCTAGCTAGAATACTTAACAATGATCACAAAAACATAGAAATCATCAAAAACCTAACAAAAATGAACTTACAATTCAGCCTTGAAGTAGCCGAATGTTTCAAAGCTTCCAAGCCCTAGCTATTTTCTTATTTTCGGCTGGAGACTTGGGAAATATGAACATTAAAATGGTTTTGTTTTATTTAACATACATAAATACATGATTTACCATTTTACCCTTGGTAATTAAACTATTTAATCATCAAATATAAGGCCATTAATGTCCATTAACATTATCAATGGCATAATAACATCATAAGGACCTTTGGCTTAATAAACCATATCAAATAGACACTTTTAACTTATAGCAGGCTACTTTTACATTTTTTACAATTAAATCCTTTTATCAAATCGGCACACAAACGATAAAATTTTCATACAAAATTTTCACACATATCAATTCATATATTATAAACATGGAAAATAATATTAAAATATTTTTTTGACTCAGATTTGTTGTCTCGAAACCATTATTCCAACTAAGGTATAAACCGGGCTGTTACAACTCTCCCCCTTAGGGATTTTCTTCCCCAAAAATCTTACCATTGAACAGATTCGGATATTGCTGTCTCATAGCATCTTCGAGTTCCCACGTAGCTTCTTCGACCCCGTATCGATGCCGTAGTACTTTTACTAACGGAATTTTCTTATTTCTCAATTCTTTAACCTCGCTAGCTAAGATATGGATCGGTTTTTCTTCATAAGTCATATCGGACTGAGTCTCTATCTCAGACGGAGAAATTACACGCGACGGATCTATTTTGTATCGTCGAAACATCGATACATGAAACATATTGTGAATCTTGTCTAACATAGATGGTAGCAACAGTCTATAAGCAGCCGGCCCAACACGCTCGATAATCTCATATGGCCCGATGAATCTCGGACTCAATTTACCTTTTCTGCCAAATCGAAGTATTTTCTTCCATAGGGACACTTTCAAAAATAGTTTATCACTGATCTCAAAGTCAATATCTTTTCATTTCAAATCTGCGTATGATTTTTATCGATCAAACGCTGCTTTCAGACTATTTCGTGTCACTTTTACTTTATATTCAATCTCTTTGATCAAATAATCCCATGGCTTCTATTCTCACTAAGTTTAGGCTAGTATAATGATGTTCGGCATTTTCTACCATATAAAGCTTCGTACGGTGCCATTTTCAAACTCGTCTAAAAACTGTTATTATATGCAAATTCAATCAATGGCAAATATTGTTCCCACATACCTTCAAACTCAAGAATGCAACATCTCAACATATACTCGAGTATCTGAATAACCCGCTCAGATTGACCATCCGTCTGCGGGTGAAAAGTAGTACTAAAGTGCAATTTTGTACCTAAAGCCTCTTGAAGCTTCTTCCAAACCGCGAAGTAAACCTCGGATCTCTGTCAGACACAATAGATAGTGGCACCCCGTGCAATATCACAATATCAAAAATATAACTCAGCTAACTTATCAAGTGAATAATCCGTTCTCACCAGAATAAAATGAGCAAATTTTGTCAATCTATCAACTATAACCCAGATTGCATCTTTCTTCCACAGAGTTAAAGGCAAACCTGAAACAAAATCCATTGTCACTCTATCCCATTTCCACTTGGGAAACATAATCGGTTGTAACAAACTGAATGACACCTAATGTTTAGCTTTAACTTGCTGACAGATCAAACATTTCGAAACAAAATCAAAGATATCTCTTTTCATTCTAGGCCACCAGTAAAATTGTTTCAAATCATTATACATCTTTGTACTTCCCGGATGAACCGATAAGCGACTGCTATGAGCTTCTTTCAAAATCAACTGAATCAACTCTGGATTTCTCGGAACACAAATCCAATCTCAGAATCTTAGACAGTTATCATCATCAACTTGAAATTCAGAATCAGAGTTCAGATTACACAGAGCTCATTTCACTAACATTTCATTGTCAACTTTTTGGGCATCACAAATCTGCTGTAAGAACAACGGTCTCGCTTTCAATTTGGCCAAAACCAAACCACCATCAGATAGAACTAAATGAGCATTCATCGCAAGTAAGGCAAACAACGATTTCTGACTCAAAGCATCAGCAATAACATTTGCTTTTCCCGGATGATAATCAATCACAAGCTCGTAGTCTTTCAACAGTTCTAACCATCTTCTCTGTTACAGATTCAAATCTTTGTGAGTCATCAGATATTTTAGGCTGTTATGATCTGAAAACATATGACATTTCTTACCGAAAAGATAGTGGCGCTAAATGTTTAGAGCAAACACGATCGCAGCTAACTCAAGGTCGTGTGTCAGATAATTCTTTTCATGCGGTTTCAATTGTCTCAAAGCATAAGCTATAACTTTGCCTTCCTGCATCGAAACACATCCTAGACCATTCAACGAAGCATCACTATATATCACAAATTCTTTACTGAATTCTGACTGTACCAAAACTGGAGCTTCAGTCAAAAGGGCTTTCAACTGATCAAAGCTTTTCTGACACTTTTCAGACCATTCGAATTTCACATCTTTCTGAAGCAATCTCGTCAACAGAGTTGCAATTATCAAAAAGCCTTTTACGAACCGTCAGTAATAACCAGCAAGTCCCAGAAAACTACGGACTTCAGACACATTTTTCGGAGGCTTCCACTCTAAAATAGCTGAAATCTTGATCGGATCAACTCGTATACCGGATGTTGACACAATATGCCCCAAAAAGCCAACTTCGCGCAACCAAAACTCATAATACTAAACTTTGCATACAATTGCTTATCACGCAGAGTTTGCAGCACAATTCTCAAATGTTCAGCATGCTCAATTTGATTACGCGAATAAATCAACATATCGTCAATGAATATAAAACAATCGATCTAAGTACGATTTGAAAATTCTGTTCATCAAATCCATAAAGACAGTAGGAGCGTTTGTTAGTCCGAAAGGCATAACTAAAAATTCATAATGCCCGTACCTCGTTCTTTTGGAATGAAGATAGGGTAAACAAAACACCATTTTCACTTTCTTCATTCGGCCAAGCTATTTTGAGAAATTAAGGTACGATTTTTTATCTGTTTTTAAAGATTTTTACGTTTTTGAGATCGTTGCTTTGTATTCTAGCTAGCCCGTACCCTAGATTTTGAAATTATTAAAGATTTATCATGTTGCCATTGTTGAATGTTTGAGTAATTTGAAGGTTGATGATGGATTTTGATTCATTATTAATAGTTAAGCTAGATTTGTAAAGTGTTTTTTGACGAAAATGCAAAATAGGGATTAAATTATGAAAATGTAAAATGTACTGGTTAAAAATGTGAATAAATTGAAAATATGGGTTGCTAGTGATATGTGGTAAATTTGACTAGGCATGGGTTGGTATTAAATTGCATGAATTTGCAATTTTATGTGATAAGGACTAAATTGTAATAATATAAAAGTATAGGGGCAAATGTGTAAATTTGTCAAAATATGAACTATGGACTACATTGAACAGATTGAATGCTAAAGGTATTGAATTTGATAATATATATATATATATATATATATATATATATATATATCAAGATAAGCCGAGAGCGAGTTTAGATCGGGGAAAAGGGAAGATTGACGAATAGCTGATAGTTATTATCCGAGCGATACGAGGTAAGTTTGTATAATTAGAATCGAGCTTTTAAATGTTTTTATTGATTTGAAATGTATGTATATGATTGAGGAATTGATATACTTGGAATAAAAATGCCTAATTGATATATATTGATGGTTACTGAGCCCTGTTTGAACCGTAAGAATTTGTAGGATACAAGTGACATGTCACTAGGGTTACTGTTTTGGTCGAGCTCCTACATTTGTTGCGGACTCACTACAGCTCGTATGAGCTTACCATATATTAGCTCCTAAGAGCTTACTGCTTTCAACTCATTGGAGCTTATCGTTTCAGCTCGTATGAGCTTATTGTTCAGCTCGTCAGAGCTTACTATTTCAGCTCAATAGAGCTTACTGTCTATCAGCTTAGGAGGAGCTTACCGATCATGGCTCGAAAGAGCAGAAATGATAATGAATTGATGGATTACTAATGTATATCACCCGAGTATCCTTTGAAGTTTTAATAGGTTCAACGAGCATAAATATTGTTTATATTGATGAGTACGGTTATTGAATGAATTACTGTTTATACGATTGAAAGTAAAATGTTGTATATGATGTTTATGATGTATGTGAGTTTAATATGATACAATGTATTGAGTAATTACATTGAGTTAATGGATGGTTTCATGTATTTTAAATGACTAACATGTGATGAATGATTGTGTTTAGGCATTTGGTAATTGAATTGATTACACATTGATTATTGCTTTGATTAGGTATAAATGGTAAGTTTATTTCTAAATTATATGGGCTTACTAAGCTATAAAGCTTACTCTGTCTCTTTTTCTATGTTTTATAGAGGTTCGATAGCTCGCTCGTTTCGGACAAGTCAGAGTTTTCCATCACACTATCCAAATTTCAATTGGTACTTTTGAACTTGTGGATAATTGTAAATATGGCATGTATAGGCTAGTTTAAAATATATTAGTTATGTTACTTGATATCATGATTTTGGCATGTTTTTGTGTATAATTTAAGCCATGTGATTTGGCTTATTTTGGTACTATGTTTTGATTATGTATAAGTGTGCAATTATGGTATGTTTTGGGCAAGGAATTGATGGAATGAAAATGTGCAAAAGATGTCTTGTTATGTAGTTGATATATGAATGGATTATGCATGATGTTAACTAGACATTTTAGTACTAAGTTGAATTGGTATAATATATAGGTATGAAATGCTATGGAATGGTTGCTTATCGGGTTATGAAATGTTACCATTTATGCTTATGTTTGCTTGTGAAAATAGGGTGGTAAAATGGCTTTGCAAATAGCCTATTTTTCTCCATATGGGCAGGGACACGGGCGTGTGTCTCAGCCGTGTGTGACCCATGGTCATGTTAGATTGCCATGTGTCTCCTGGTGTTGAAATGGAATTGAAGTAAGTATGCTCCACACGGCATAGCACATGGGTGTGTGACTTGGCTGTGGTGATAAGTCAGTATACCCAAGAATTTTGGCACGACTTGAAACACGAGCGTGTGTGGCCATTTCAAATGGCACACGGGCTAGACACACGGGCGTGTGGTTGGCCATGTGACCCAAGTTAGTATCCTCTCCAGTTTTCACATGACCTGGCACACGGGCGTGTTCTCGGCTGTGTGACACAAGTCACTATGTACGCCCTGTTTTCACTCGGTCTAAGAGACGGACACGGCCTGTTCACACGGGCGTGTGATACTTGAAATGTTGAATTTTTTCTAAGATTCTAAAATTTTCATAGGTTACCGATTTAGTCCCGAATGCATGATTTAAGCTTTGTATGGTCGATTTAAATACTTATTGAATGTGAATGAATGATATTTGTTGAAATGAGATGATATTTGATAAATGATTGTTCTGAACTGAGCTACAAGTCCAATAATGCCTCTTAACCTATTTCGGTGACGGTTAGGTTAGGGTGATACATTTATTGGTATCAAAGCTACAGTTTAGTCGATTCTAGGACTAACGTAGCGTATGTGACTCTAACTATACATGCCATATATAAAACTATGATAGTGTGATGACTCCTAATGTTTTCAAATGTGTTTTTATATAGTAATGGATCTCGAACAAGCTATAGCGGATGACGTAGTGTAACACCCCTAACCCGTAACCATCGCATGCCTAGGGTTAAGAAGCATTACCAGACATAACGGAACATTTACAATTACTTCTCAAACATAAATACATCATCATCATATCATAGCAAATCATATACGTAGAGTCCTTTTAAAAAAGTCTACGAGACCTTAAACATGCATTAAGATGGGGTCAGGACTAAACCGAGCACATACTAAATTTTTCCAAAATTCAAACATTTTTCAAACTTACAGAGGTCACACGCATTTGTGGATAGGCCGTGTGCCTCACACGGCATCAGACACACTCGTGTGTCCAAGCTGTGGCAAAATAGGGCATACATACTGACTTGTCCACACGGTCGAAGACACGCCCATGAGCAACACTAACTTAATTCACACGGCTTATCATATGCCCGTGTGTCTAGCCCGTGTGTGAGTTTGACTTATTTCGAAATGCAACCTTAAGAAACTTGGTCGAGACACACGCCTGTGTACTCAACCGTGTGGGCAAATATAGGCCATTTCCAAGGCCAATTTGCCACCCAAGTTTTGGGTCACACCTACAAGCATCAAGCCATTGTAATTTCATACCTCAAATGCATCCAAAACATACATTTTAACCACAATTCCCACCAACCAATTCAAGCATGAAACATACCACTTATACATCACCAAAACATATCAATATAATTATTCACACAACATCACATATACACCTTATAACCATCATTTTTTTCATATTCAAAACACATGCTAAAGTAATTCAACTATCAAGCCATATCACATGGCAAGAACTATACATCTCATACACAATATCATCAACCACATATGTTCTGTACATACATGTATCATCACGTATTTTCCAACCACATGTACCTCTCAATGCTCAATGTCATAATTTTCTTGAATCTCTTTAAACATTCAATGATTTCGCACACTTAGTGCCATTTAGTTAGCCTAAGCTACAATAATATTGCACACTTAGTGCCATCACTTTAAACCGAAGATGTTTCGGTACCGCACACACAATACCAACTGATGTAGTTGATACATTCCTTTATCTCGCACACTTAGTGCAACTCATTGTAATAACCATTATAATTACGCACATTTACTGCCATATTTCTTTGAATTCACATTTTGCATTACTAATACAACAAACACATTTCTATTCATTTCATAACAAAGGAACATTGTTTAAATGATTTATATTATACAAGAACTTACCTCGGGCGTAGAAACAACGATTCAAGTCGATCAATTGAGCACTTTGTTCTTGCCTTGATCTAGATCTGAATTTCTCTTTTCTTGATCTATACATATTCAAATTTAGCTCATTCATTCACCAAATCATTCAATTCAATCCAAATATACATATTCAAAGCATTTTACATTTTAGCGCTCAAATTTGCACATTTTGACATTTTAGTCCCTATTTCAGAAAATCACAAAATACTCATAATTTCATTACACACATGCCTAGCCGAATTTTCCCCTAGCTCATATAAGCCCACATATTTCATTTATTTCATATTTTAGTACCTCAATTTCTCATTTTTACAATTTAGCCCAAATTAGTCAAATTCATCAAAAATTTTAAAATAAAATATGCTAACCCAACATTAAACTTTCATATTTCACCAACTATCAACACAAAGCTTACATATTCATCAATGGCATATCTCAAAATCATCACCAAATTCAAAAATTAAGGCATGGGTTTGATAGCATGCTAAGCAACGATCACAAAAACGTAGAAATCATCAAAAACCAAGCTTGAATCATACCTCAATCAAGATCAAAAGTGTGCCGAACCCTAATGTTCTTTTTCTTTGTATTTTCGGCAATGGTGATGAGAAATAAGCATGAATTTGTCTTCATTTTCTTTAATTAAACTTATTATACTAATTACCATTTTGCCCTTTTATTAATTCATTTAAAATTCCACTAACTTAGCCAATTTTTGTCCATCCAATCTATTAATGGTTTAATAACAACATAAGGACTTCTATTTAATAAGCCATGACAATTAAGCACTCTAACAATTAGCACACAGCTTTTGCATCTTATGTGATTAAGTCCTTTTTCGCAAATTGACACACAAACGATAAAATTTTCATACAGAACTTTCACATATGCTTAATCATATATTGTAAACACTAAAAATAATATGAAATATATATTTTTTTCCGACCTCAGATTTGTTGTCCTGAAACCACTATTCCGACTAGGGTCTAAACTGGACTATTACAACTCTCCCCCTTAGGGATTTTCGTCCCCAAAAATCTAACCAGTGAATAGATTCGGATATTGCTCTCTCATAACATCTTCAAACTCCCAGGTAGCCTCTTCAACTCCATATTTGTGCCACAACACTTTCACTAAAGAAATTTTTTTATTTCTCAACTCTTTGATCTCACGTGCTAGAATTCAAATCAGTTTTTCGTTATACGATAGATTAGACTAAGTCTCAATTTCAGTAGGGGAAATCACATGCGATGGATCAGATTTGTATCTTCGAAGCATCGATACGTGAAACACATTATGAATCTTCTCTAACTCAGGTGGAAACATCAACCTATAAGCAACCGGCTTGATATGTTCGATAATTTCATACAGCCTGATGAATCTCGGACTCAATTTGTCTTTTCTGCCGAATCAAAGTATTTTCTTCCAGGGAGACACTTTCAAAAATACTTTATCACCTATCTTAAATTCAATATCTTTTTGTTTCAAATCTGCATAAGACTTCTGACGATCTGATGCCACTTTCAAACTATCACGGATCACTTTCACTTTCTGTTCAGTTTCTTTTATCAAATCAACCCTGTGAATCTTATTCTTACTAAGCTCAGTCCAATATAATGGAGTTCTACATTTACGACCGTAAAGAGCCTCATATGGTGCCATTTTGATACTTGATTGAAAACTATTATTATACACGAATTCAATCAACGGTAGATACTTTTTCCATGTACTTTCAAACTCAAGAATACAACATCTCAACATATCCTCGAGAATCTGAATGATCGGCTTTGGATTGACCATCCGTTTGCGGATGAAATGCAGTACTGAAATGCAGCTTTGTACCTAGAGCCTATTGCAGTTTCTTCCAAAACCGCGACGTAAACCTCGGATCTCTGTTAGACACAATGGATAATGGTACCCCGTGCAATCTCACAACCTCGGAAATATACAATTTGGCTAACTTATCAAGCGAATAATCTGTTCTCACCGGAATAAAATGAGCTGATTTCGTTAATCTATCAACTATCACCCAGATTGCATCTTTCTTTCTTGAAGATAGAGGCAACCCCGACACAATGTCCATTGTGATTCTCTCCCATTTCCACTCAGGAATCATGATCAGTTGTAACAAACCGGATGGCACTTGATGTTCAGCTTTAACTTGATGACAAACTAAACATTTCGAAACAAACTCTGAGATATCCCGTTTCATACCATGCCACCAATAAAACTGTTTTGGATCATTGTACATTTTTGTACTACCCAGATGAACAATCAAACGAATATTATGAGCCTTGTTCTAAATCAACTGAATCAACTCTGAATTTCTTGGAATACAAATCCGATCGGAATCTCAAACAACCTCTAATCAACTAAATTTGAACAGAAATAGCACACTGAGCTTTTTGATATCAGTACAATTCTTCTTTTAGCAATTCTAACCACTTTGTTGTTGGTAAATTCAATTCTTCTGAGTCATCAGATATTCAAGCTCTTGTGGTCAGTGAAAATGTGACATTTCTCACCAAATAAATAGTGATGCCAAATCTTCAATGCAAATACAATACCTGCTAATTCAAGATCATGTATTGGGTAGTTCTTTTCATGCGATTTCAACTGTCTCGAAGCATAGGCTATAACTTTGCCTTCTTGCATCAATACACAGCCTAAACCAATCAACGATGCATCACTGTAAACTATGAATTCTTTACCCGATTCAGGTTAAACTAACACGGGTGCCTTTGTCAACAATACTTTGAACTGTTCAAAATATCGTTAATAAACACAACGACAAATCGATCCAAATATGGTTTGAATATCCGATTCATCAAATCCATAAATACTGCAGGAGCATTCATTAGTCCGAAAGGCATAACTAAAAACTTCGTAATGTTCGTACCTCATTTTGAAAGCAGTTTTCGGCACATCTGATTCTTTGACTCTCAACTGATAATATCCCGATCTCAAATCTATTTTCGAAAACACTGTAGCCCCTTTTAACTGATCAAATAAATCATCAATTCACGGTAGAGGATACTTATTCTTTATCATCACTTTATTCAACATCTATAGTCAATACACATTCTTATTGTACCATCTTTCTTTTTCACAAACAACACTGGAGCCCCCTAGGGCGAGAAACTTGGTCGTGTAAATCCTCTATCTATCAACTCTTGCAACTGAGACTTTAACTCTTTCAATTCTGTCGGAGCCATTTTATACGGAGCTATTGAGATAGGAGTCATCCCCGGCACGAAGTCAATACCAGACTCAACTTCTCGTATTGGAGGTAACTGATCGTTGTTTTGTCAAGTTTTAAAATTTATAAAGAGAATGATCAAACCTGGAAACTAACTCTGACAAATATTGAGGCAAGTGCACCTATCGAACAGTAGTATAGCTTAGGCAAGACCGGATTGTCGAACCCAAAGGAACTAAAAGTACTAATACTAACTTTCTTTTTATTATCTAGCCTAAAATAAGTGAAATTGTTATCTAATCTAAATTTAACTTTCTACTAAGCTAAAGACACATAGACAAAAAGAATGAATTGGGGAAATACTATTGGAAAACTCAGTTGATTAAGATTAGGCAAGACCGGATTGTCGAACCCAAAGGAACTAAAAGTACTAATACTAACTTTCTTTTTATTATCTAGCCTAAAATAAGTGAAATTGTTATCTAATCTAAATTTAACTTTCTACTAAGCTAAAGACACATAGACAAAAAGAATGAATTGGGGAAATACTATTGGGAAAACTCAGTTGATTAAGACGATACCCTTAAGAAGAATCCACCTAGACTTATCTTGTTATCTAACACTGAACCAGACGATTTATTCACTTGACTTGATCCGTAAGATTCCCTAAGTTATATTAAACACTCTCTCGAGACGAATAACATCTAACCCTAGGTTGATTAATTAAAATCTCTTTCTAATTAAAACCCCTAGAATCACATTAACTCGATCTATGGACTCCCATATTAGGTTTCACCCTAATCTGATAAAATATCTAAGCACATCCAACTTGAACCAATATCCTGAAAATATTAACACAAGAATTAAGCACACATAATTAAGAAAAATCAAGTATTTATCATATAGTTTAGTAAACAATAACAAGATCCATCTTAGGTTTCATCCTTTTCAGGTATCTGAAAGGTTTAGTTCATAAAAGAAAACATCTCAAAAGAAAAGATAAAACAAAACATAAGAAATCCCTAAAACCCCCTAAAGGAATTGAAGGAGAGATCCGACGCCTTGAGTAGAATTCTAGCTTCTTGGGATGGATCAACTGGCTATCTTCGAGTGATTCCCACAAATCTTGACCTTTCTGGCTCGACTATTTGGCCTAGCTCACCGTCCCCTTCAAGGTTATACTTAGGATGTTTATATAGGCTTTTGAAATAGGTTTCTTGGCCCCTAAGTATCCTTTTTCGAGTGAAATTTTGCCTCCTGACGACAGGGACACGGCCATGGCACAGGCCCGTGTGAATCGTGGCCAGGCCGTGTTCGAACCTGTTGAATGGGGCACAGCCGTGTGGATCATGATTAGGACGTGTTCTAGTAGATCAATTAGGCACGGCCGTGTGGACTTTGGCCCAGGCAGTGTGGATTTCGTGATATGGCCCATTTAATCCGTTTTGGGCCCGTTTTATGTTCTTTTTATCCTCGGGTGCTTTCCTGAGTATAAGACATGAAAAGAAAGGATTAAAAGCACCTTTTTACATGAATCAAGGAATAAATTATCCGAAAATATGTTAAATATGGGATTAAAATATGTTACTTTTACGATTTATCACATACCCCCACACTTAAGCTTTTGCTCGTCCTCAAGCAAAATTCTCAACTTACAATTAAACTGAACTTTCCATGATTCATAACTCTTTATCAACGATGTCTCATCATAATTCATAGATAATTTATACATAGATAATTTAACTCGAAGAGTCTTAAAGATTCAAACAATATAAGTCATACATTTGTATCACGAAAACGTAGGTGTTTCCCCTTACCTGAATAATTACCTTTAATTCAAAACCGACAAGGATTGACATCCTCACAAAAGATTCACTCAAATCACTTGAAGTGTTTAAGGTTCAGGAAAAGAGCACTCAACAGTCGAACCTAAAAAGTTAATCTCATAGGCTTGCCTGAAAATCAAATCTCCACCACTATAAAATGAGATGATAAACAGATCAAAAGGTCTTTAGCAAGGTTGTAATGGGGCTTGGGTTAAAGGTGGGGATAAAGGTTGAATTAGAAGGTTAGAATCGAGATTGAATTGACAAGTTACCTATCTAGAGATACTGAGACGATAATAAATAATTACATCAACTGAAAAGTAATAACCCTAATAATACGAGCTTTTCTTTTGATAGAGTTTAACTGTATAAGCTCACTTTTCATAATACTAATACTAAATATACTTCGATCTTTTTTAAGAACAAATCGAGTAATAAAAGATAAATTCAACTATTGAAATATTATAATTAGGTAACTAATCAAATCAAATCTCGATTTAAGGGTAGTAAAAAGGAATGGTGATAACAAATACAAAGGGTTTTTGGGGTAATATTAGTAGGTGAGTTAATAAAATGGGTTCTTAGGATCAACAGGGTTCAGTAAGGGTTAATTATGTGGGTAGGCTTTTTAGTGGAGTGAGTGGGTAAAAACCTAGGTGCCTTTATCATCTCGGTATATCAAATCATAAGTGCGGTCTCAACATGTATAATCGAGGCAAGTTCTAGAATAACAGTTCAATGTTGACACACTCGTAATCTGTAACATCTTGGAATTAGTGGCCTTGCATGATTTAATGTTGCTGAGTGTTGGCATGTTTTGTTTGTTATTTTGATGTGTTTAGGGGTCCCGGAAAGGCTCGGGGTTAAGCTTGAGCCTTGGTTAAAATTTTATTTTTAGGCATTATAGGGGAGAGCTAGCACAGGCAGGCCTTAAGGGTAATTAATTGTGTTTTGTTAACACAAGGAAGGAGGTGGTAAGGTGGCAAGGAGACACCACTTAGAGTGCATGGAAGTGGCGTCACATGGGAGCTGCAGGGAGAAGGGGTTCAAGTCGCGTCAGCAGCATTTAGGAGTTTTATTTTTTGCGTTAGGGAACTAAGGTGGTGGCTTTCAACTGGACTCTTCAGGGTGGTTGGTGGAAGGAGTCAAAGGGTTTGAATGAGTGGCTATGAGGTGATGGTGGAATTTGACTTGGTCAACTGATTCAAATGGATGAAGGGGAGTAAAAGTAGGAGTTGAACAAGGGAATTGGTGGCTAGTTGGGTTGTTGGCCGAAAATGGAGTGTTGGAAGGGGGGAGGATTTCAGTTTTATGCCAGGAGAGAGGGGTGCCGAAAATCTTTTGGGGCCTTAGGCTTTTCTTTTGTTTTCTTTGGAGTGTATTCAATCATTAAGGGGAGTGTGGAGTGCCGATTCTTGGCAAGTCTTTTTGAGCCCTTTTGTTTTTGCTCTCTTTGATTTCCTACTATCTATATGTCGAAATTGCTAATGAACTTTCATTTCTTTTTCTTCTTTGACCTCTAGCCGAAATTTGAGAGACCATTCCAGCATCCCTCTTCTTCATCTTTTCACCTATGACTCTTGTGCCTACAGTAGTCGAACCCTCTTTTACTTGGCAGTCGAACCTTAGTTTCATTTTACTCATCATCTCCACCACTCTTCCTCTTCTTTTTCTTCTTCTCTAAGCCGAAACCTCTGGAGCCCCTTTGCCGAATCTCTTCTTTCCCTTTACTCATTCTCTTTAACCTCACAACCGAAATCATCATTTAACTTCTTTGTATTCCATCTTCCTTCTCTACTTTTCTTCTTAAGTCGAAACATTATTTCATCTCCTTTGACGCCTTGCTTTCCTCTCCTTATCCGAATAGCCCCTTGGTCAAGTGAGTCGATTCCACCCTGCTGTGGGATTATTGAAGGTAATGTTTTTCTCTTTTGCTGCAAAAGGCGAATCTCTCTCTGTTCCATTTCTTTGCGGCTTCTATCTCTTTTCTTCTATAAATCTCCTCAATCTCTATTCTCAAAAATCAGATATCTGCTTCATCTTTTCTTTCCAAATCAATGTCGTGGAGGAGCCTAAGGTGTGAAGGGTCACATTTTTGCTGGACCTGCTTTGGTTTCTTTCACCTATTTCAACGTGAGGTAATTTCGACCAATACCCTTTGTCTTCTTTAAGTCTCTTTTGATTAGTCGTATATTCAAGGGCTATCTGTGACTGTTAGGCTGAATTTCTACTCTCTCACAACTTATCTCGGTTTTGAGGGCAAAGCAGTTGTGGTACGGTTCATCAGTAACCAAGGTAAGAGATTATTTTCTTAGATCCCATGATTAGTATTCCCTCTGGGTCTTGGTTGCCTTCATCAACGTTTTCTTATTAGACAAACGACGTCTCTCTCTGACCTCTGATCAATTCTGTTTCATGGATGCAAGAAATAGTCAAGTTGAGGAGGGGAGTGTATCCATTGTATCTATTCCTAAGTTGAACAAGCGTGTTGCGTCGGTGGTTCGGGACTTTCCGCTGGGCTGTGGTAGAGAGCCGACGTCTGCTTGGGATAGGCAAATAGCCGTCGCCTCTGCTAACGAGAGTGTCGACGTAGATAGTCTGGTATTACGCGTTATCAGGTGTGTACTGCTCACACTCCTACTTTAATATTGTGTTATTAACTGTTAAGGCTGAAAGCCGGAATGGCTGATGTGATAAGCAGAAATGCCCTTATGGGTAAGGTTGGAGACACCGGGTAAGTTCTTCGATATTGGTATTGTTGTTAATATGCATGTATGTATATTTTGATGTTATGCATGTATGAGATAAGATCTGTTATACGCTGTGATATTGGTTGCATACATATTGTGCACGAAGTAAAGAGCATGGGCTCGGGATTGAATGTAAGAGGGATAATCAGTGACTATTGTCATGAGTGACTACTGCCACAAGTAGTCTGAGTACCACGGTGGTTGAAACCACGAATAATCTAATCAGTGACTTATCCCGGTGGTCAAGTACCACAGTGGGTTGGCCCCACGTATGCATTATTTATCAGAGATCGTCACGATGGTCTAAGACCACAGTGGGTTGGCCCCACGAGTATATACTATAGTGACCACGATCACGAGTGACTATTGTCACGAGTGGTCTGGGACCACGGTGGTCATGAATCACAGTGGCATAATACCATGGGTGTTTTGGATGGAGAGCTAAACCGGGATGGGTTGCATTGCATACAAATGACATGTGCTGTACTGAATGGGCTAAGGCCAAGTTTGCGTTACTCGGGGATTTACACACTGAGTCTCGATGACTCACCCCTTTGCTAATTTTGCAGGTAACCAGTAGATGGCGGGTTATTCATGCGATGACTCTAGGTGGCCATGCGATGCAAGTTATTCATAAACTTGAACTTTATTTTAAATTTATTTTATTTTGGGATTTTAATTTGTAATAAGGCCGCTTTAACTTTAACATTTATTTTGTGAGGTTTTGTTTATAAACTGATTTTATTCATGCTATGAACTGTAAAAGAAATAGGGTTTTCTTAAAAGCATAAAAAGAAGTTTTCCAAATTTATAACAAACAGATAATAAGCCGTAAATAGTTAAAACTTGGGATTTTTCTTATATTGGTAGTACCATTTTTCAAAAGATCACGTACCTCAACGTTGTTTTCAAATGTCACCTACAAAATCTTCCAAACTCGGGTTTTTAAAATAAACCGGTTTTTATCACCTAGTTACCCTTAATAAGAGTTTGACAAGTTTTAACTTAACCAAATTTTGAATAGCCCTTAACGTGGAATTACTATATCTAGGAATTTTTTCTCAAATCGCGATGTTTTCCAAAGTTTTCAAACCTACTTCCTTTGCAACAGTTCAAATTCAATCGTAACATTTTGATCGGGTTTGGGTGTTACAATTATGGTATTTGAGTCAGGTTTCAAAAACTCGACTGTGGGTATGGGGTTTGAAAATGTTTTAAAATATGGTTAGAAAATGATTTAGAAATATGTATGTCTTTGAGAAGCATGGCAGCCGAGTCTCCGGCACCAAATTCCCACGGTAAGTCTTCTGACTTTTGGTTGTTTTGCATGAAGTAAGTATGATATGCTGTGATTGCTTGTGCTAAGAAATGCAACTCTAGAGATTGAAACCTTAGGTGTGCATGAAATAGCAAGAACTGCTCATAATGCTATTTTCATAAAACTATTCTATAATAAAGAGTGGAAGAAAACACTAACTCGTAAAACTCTTAATCAGATTAAATCGCGCAATTAGTAATGAGTACTAGAGGACATGGATGTGGTATGCAAGGCCGTGGAAGAGGCCGAGATGCTGGGGCTGAGCCTTTAGAATCTGAGCATGGGCCGGAGGGTGAAGTCCCCGCATCGCCGGTTGCGGAAGCGAAATTTTAGGACCAAACTGGTGGAGACGATGCTGTGTCTCAGGTTATGTTACGTGTTCTGGAAAGAGTGGTTGGAGCGAGCACGGGATCGGTGGCTCGAAAATCTATACCTGAGCGACTCAGGGCTAATGGAGCTGAAGTGTTTAGGGGCGTTTATGGGGTGGCTCCTAACATAACCGAGTACTGGTTAGAAGCGGTGGAACGGATTATGGATGATCTTGACTGCACCGTAGAAGAAAAACTGAAAGGGGTTGTGTCTCTTCTCCGACATGAGGCTTACCAATGGTGGCTCACGATTAGAGATGGTACAGCTGCGGACCGCATTACCTGGGACTTCTTTAAGTCTGCATTCCAAGGGAAATATATTAGGTCAAGCTATGTGGATGCGTAGCGAAAGGCATTCCTTAATTTGGTTCAGGGAAGTAAGTCGGTGGCTGAATATGAGGCAAAATTTTTGCGTCTTAGCCGGTATGCTCATGGTATTGTGTCTACAAATCATGAGCGTTGTGCCCGATTTGAAGATGGTCTGAGGGATGAGTTGCGAGTACTGATAGCTCCGCAACGGGAAAGGGAGTTCACTATTTTAGTGAAAAAGGCTAAGATAGCCGAAGAGGCAAAGCGTTCTGAAAGACAGAATCAAGATAGGGATAAGGGTAGAAATAAGAGAAGTTTTGGACCTTCAAGGTCTACTGGGAATGTTCAGAAGAGGCCTAGGTTGGATGGGCCGGGTCGAGCTGTGAGGCCCGCTGCTACTAGTCGGCCACATCAATGTGCTACATGTGGGAAGTTCCATTTTGGGGAATGCTGGGCAAGAAGTAATAGATGCTTTAGATGTGGGTCAGTGGATCATCGGGTGAAAGACTGCCCGCAAGAGCCAAACAGAACGCGACCCGCAGGTCAAAATTACGTTCCGCCTGGTAGAGGTGGTCAGCAACCACCGAGAGGTCGTGGTCTGGCCAGAGGAGGTAATGGTTTTTGTCATGGACGTGGAGCACCGGGCAGGGGTGTTGGGAACATATATGCAAAGCAACCTAGGTTAGTCTATACAGCTAGACGCCGTGAGGAGGGCGATGCACCGGACGTCATAACTGGTACGTTCCTTATTTACGGATTGCCTTTTTCTGCACTGATTGATATTGGGTCAACACATTCTTATGTTACTAGTACTGTGTCTGGAACTCTGAACATAGACTCTAAGATTGCTTCTAGGGAGATGATTGTACTTAGCCCTTTAGGACAATCCGTAGTGGTGAACAAACTCTTTAGGGATGTGCCTCTAGAAGTACAAGGGATGGTTTTCCCGGCTGATTTGATGGAACTGCAGTTCGGCGAGTTCGATTTAATTTTAGATATGGACTGGTTGGTGAAGTATCGAGCAAATGTGGATTGTGCTGCCAAGTGCATGGTGTTAAGGACTCCTGAGGATAGTGAGGTGGTGGTGATAGGTGAAAGAAGGAACTACTTGTCTAATGTGGTGTCCGCATTAGAGGCTGAAAGAATGGTGAGAAAAGGATGCGAGGCTTTCTTAACTTTCGTTCAAGCTCTGGAGGCTAAGGAGTTGACTATTGGGGATGTCAGAACAGTGCAAGAGTTCTCTGATGTTTTCCCAGAAGAGCTTCCAGGTTTACCTCCGGATCACGAGGTGGAATTCAGTATTGATCTTCTTCCGGGAACAACGCCAGTGTCTATTGCCCCATATAGAATGGCGCCGAAGGAGTTGGTGGAACTGAAAGCCCAAATTCAGGAACTGTTAGACCGGGGTTTCATTCGACCCAGTGTGTCACCTTGGGGAGCGCTGGTGTTATTTGTTAAGAAGAAGGATGGGTCAATGCGGATGTGCATTGACTATAGGCAGTTGAACAAGTTGGTGATTAAGAATAAGTACCCGCTGCCTAGGATAGACGATCTGTTTGATCAGTTGCGAGGTGCTTCGGTCTTTTCAAAGATAGACTTGAGGTCAGGTTATCACCAGCTTAAGGTCAAGGAGTCAGATATTCATAAGACAGCTTTCTGAACTCGTTATGGTCACTACGAGTTCTTGGTCATGCCGTTTGGTTGACAAATGCACCAGCTGCGTTTATGGACATGATGAATCGAGTATTCCAACCCTATCCGGATCGGTTTGTCGTGGTGTTCATAAATGATATTTTGGTCTATTCAAGTTCAGAAGAGGAACATGATTCGCATCTTCGGGTGGTTCTGTAAATTCTAAGAGAGAAACAGTTGTACGCCAAATTCAGTAAGTGTGAATTTTGCCTGAGGGAAGTTACCTTTCTGGGACATGCTGTGTTTGCTGAGGGGATTAGAGTAGATCCCTAGAAAATCGAAGCCATGTTGGATTGGAAACTGCCTAAGTCTGTGGCAAAAATTCGAAGTTTTCTTGGTCTGGCTGGGTATTACAGGAGGTTTGTTGAGGGATTCTCGTTAATAGCTGCACCATTAACCAAATGTTACAAAAAGAGGTACCGTTTGTCTGGTCAGATAAGCAACAGGAAAGTTTTGAGAAGCTGAAGAGGATCTTGACTGAGGCTCCAGTGTTGACTCAGCCTGAGGCTGAGAAGGAGTTTGTAGTTTACTGTGATGCGTCGCACACAGGGTTAGGATGTGTACTGATGCAGGAAGGGAAGGTGGTGGCATATGCGTTTCGGCAGTTGAGACCACATGAAGTGAATTATCCCACGCATGATCTGGAATTGGCTGTAGTAGCGTTTGCTCTGAAGATCTGGAGACATTATCTGTATGGGGAGAAGTCCGTCATCTACACAGACCACAAGAGCCTAAAATATCTCCTTACCCAGAAGGAGTTGAATTTAAGGCGGAGAAGGTGGATCGAATTGTTAAAAGATTATGGTTGCTCGATCGAGTACCACCCGGGTAAAGCTAACGTAGTGGCAGATGCGTTAAGTCGTAGGGTGGTCTCGGACTTAAGGGCAATGTTTGCTCATCTCAGCTTATATGATGATGGAAGTTTATTAGATGAACTTCAAGTGAAGCCTTCTTGGGTCAGTCAGATTAAAGAGAAGCAATTGTCTGATGAGTCGCTAGGCTTAAAACTTCAGTTAGTGGCAAGAGGTGAGACAGAAGATTTTAGTGTGAACAGTGATGGGGTATTGTGTTTTCGGGGAAGGGCTTGTATGCCGAGGGATACTAAGTTGAGGCAGAAAATTCTTCAGTAAGCGCATAGTAGCCCATATGCTATGCATCCTGGTGGGAGTAAAATGTATAGGGATCTGCGAGAGCAATTCTGGTGGTCAGGTCTGAAGCAGGAAGTGACTGAATTTGTGGGTAAATGCTTGACGTGTTAGTAGGTGAAGGCGGAACACCAATTGCCTTCGGGGTTGCTTTAGCCAGTAAAGATTCCACTCTGGAAGTGGGAGAGGATAACAATGGATTTTGTGAGTGGGCTACCCCTTACGCCTATGAAGAAAGATTTAGTGTGGGTAATTGTGGAACAGTTGACGAAGTCTGCTCATTTCATACCGGTTCGGGTTGATTACTCATTACAGAAGTTAGCCAAACTTTATGTGGCAGAGGTTGTGAGATTGCATGGAGTACCTGTGTCTATCATATCAGACAGAGACCCCAGATTTACGTCGAGATTTTGGAAGGCGTTGCATCAAGCGTTGGGTACTAGACTAGATTTCAGCACAGCGTTTCATCCACAGACTGATGGTCAGTCGGAAAGGGTAATTCAGATCTTGGAGGACATGTTGAGAGGTTGTGTTATTGACTTCAGGGGTAGTTGGGAGGAGTTCCTACCGTTGGTAGAATTCGCATACAACAACAGCTATCAATCCAGTATTCAGATGGCACCCTATGAAGCGTTGTATGGTCAGAAATGTCGTACTCCTACTTGCTAGACAGAGTTGGGTGAACAACAGTTGTTGGGTCCAGAAATGGTTTTTGAAACAGAGGAAAAGGTTAAGTTAATTTGGACTCGGTTGAAGGAAGCTTCTGACAGGCAGAAATCTTATGCAGATCTGAAACGTAAAGACATAGAATTTGCAGTAGGTGATCAGGTTTTCTTAAAGGTTTCACCGTGGAAGAAAGTTCTAAGGTTTGGACGGAAGGGCAAGCTGAGCCCCAGGTTTATTAGGCCTTATCGTGTGTTGAAACGTGTGGGACCAGTAGCTTATCAGCTCGAGCTACCTTCAGAATTGAGACAGATACATGATGTATTTCATGTCTCGATGTTAAGACGCTACCATTTGGATCCATCTCACATAGTGCCAGTAGAGGAAATCGAAGTGAGACCTGATTTATCTTTTGAGGAGGAACCAGTTCAAATCCTAGATCGAGATGTTAAGGTGTTGTAAAGAAAGACGGTCCCATTGGTTAAAGTGTTGTGGCGGAATCACGGTTCAGAGGAAGTCATGTGGGAGCCAGAGGATGTGATGCGACAGCAATACCCTCATCTCTTTTGACAGGTAAATTTCGAGGCCGAAATTTCTTTAAGGGGGTAGAACTATAACATCCTGGAATTAGGGGCCTTGCATGATTTAATGTTGCTGAGTGTTGGCATGTTTTGTTTGTTATTTTGATATGTTTGGGGTCCTGGGAAGGCTCAGGGTTAAGCTTGAGCCTTGGTTAAAATTTTATTTTTAGGCATTATAGGGGAGAGCTAGCAGAGGCAGGACTTAAGGGTAATTAATTGTGTTTTGTTAACACAAGGAAGGAGGTGGTAAGGTGGCAAGGAGACGCCACTTAGAGTGCATGGAAGTGGCGTCACATGGGAGCTGCAGGGAGAAGGGGTTCAAATCGCGTCAGCAGCATTTAGGAGTTTTATTTTTGCGTTAGGGAACTAAGGTGGTGGCTTTCAACTGGACTCTTCAGCGTGGTTGGTGGAAGGAGTCAAAGGGTTTGAATGAGTGGCTATGAGGTGATAGTGGAATTTGAATTGGTCAACTGATTCAAATGGATGAAGGGGGGTAAAAGTAGGAGCTGAACAAGGGAATTGGTGACTAGTTGGCCGAAAATGGAGTGTTGGAAGGGGGAAGGATTTTGATTTTGTGCTAGGAGAGGGGGTGCCGAAAATCTTTTGGGGTCTTATGCTTTTTTTTTCTTTGGAGTGTATTCGGTCATTAAGGGGAGTGTGGAGTGCCGATTCTTGGCAAGTCTTTTTGAGCCCCCTTTTTTTTGTTCTCTCTTTGATTTCCTACTTTCTATATGCCAAAATTGCTAGTGAAGTTTCATTTCTTTTTCTTTCTAAACCTTTAGCCGAAATCTGAGAGACCATTCGAGCATCCTTCTTCTTCATCTTTTCACTTGTGACTCTTTTGCCTACAGTAGCCGAACCCTCTTTTACTTGGTAGCCGAACCTTAGTTTTTACTCATCATCTCCACCACTCTTCCTCTTCTTTTTCTTCTTCTCTAAGCCGAAACCTCTGGAGCCCCTTTGCCGAATCTCTTCTTTCCCTTTACTCATTTTCTTTAACCTCACAACCGAAATCATCATTTCACTTCTTTGTATTCCATCTTCCTTCTCTACTTTTTCTTCTTAAGCCGAAACATTATTTCATCTCCTTTGACGCCTTGCTTTCCTCTCCTTAGCCGAAGAGCCCCTTGGTCAAGTGAATCGATTCCACCCTGCTGCGGGATTATTGAAGGTAATGTTTTTCTCTTTTGCTGCAAAAACCGAATCTCTCTATCTTCCATTTCTTTGCGGCTTCTATCTCTTTTCTTCTGTAAATCTCCTCAATCTCTATTCTCACTAATCGGATATTTGCTTCATCTTTTCTTTCCGAATCAATGTCGTGGAGTAGCCTAGGGTGTGAAGGGTCACATTTTTGCCGGACCTGCTTTGGTTTCCTTCACTTGTTTCAACGCGAGGTAATTTTGACCAATACCCTTTGTCTTCTTTAAGTCTCTTTTGATTAGACGTATATTCAAGGGCTATCTGTGACTGTTAGGCTGAATTTCTACTCTCTCACAACTTATCTCGATTTCGAGGGCAAAGCAGTTGTGGTACGGTTCATCAGTAACCAATGTAAGAGATTATTTTCTTAGATCCCATGATTAGTATTCCCTCTGGGTCTTGGTTGCCTTACTCAACGCTTCCTTATTAGACATACGACGTCTCTCTCTGACCTCTGATCAAGTCTGTTTCATGGATGCAAGAAATGGTCAAGTTGAGGAGGTGAGTGTGCCCATTGTATCCATTTCTAAGTTGAAGTAGCGTGCTGTGTCGGCGGTTTGGAACTTTTCACCGGGCTGTGGTAGAGAGCCGACGTCTGCTTGGGATAGGCAAATAGCCGTCGTCTCTGCTAACGAGAGTGTCAACGTAGATAGTCTGGTATTACGCGTTATCAGGTGTGTACTACTCACACGCCTACTTTAATATTGTGTTATTAACTGTTAAGGCTGAAAGCCGAAATGGCTGATGTGATAAGCAAAAATGCCCTTATGGGTAAGGTTGGAGACACCGGGTAATTTTTTGCGATATTGGTATTGTTGTTAATAGGCATGTATGTATATTTTGATGTTATGCATGTATGAGATAAGATTTATTATACACTGTGATATTGGTTGCATACATATTGTGCACGAAGTAAAGAGCATGGGCTAGGGATTGAATGTAAGAGGGAGAATCAGTGACTTTGTCATGAGTGACTACTGTCACGAGTGGTCTGAGTACCACGGTGGTTGAAACTACGAATATTCTAATCAGTGAGTTATCTCAGTGGTCAAGTACCACAGTAGGTTGGCCCCACGTATGCATTATTTATCAGAGATCGTCGCGATGGTCTAGGACCACAGTGGGTTGGCCCCACTAGTACATACTATAGTGACCACGGTCACGAGTGACTATTGTCACGAGTGGTCTGGGACCACGGTGGTCATGAACCACAGTGGCATAATGCCACGTGTGTTTTGGATGGAGAGCTAAACCGGGATGGGATGCATTGCATACAAATGACATGTGCTGTACTGAATGGGCTAAGGCCCAGTTTGCGTTACTCGGGGATTTACACACTGAGTCTCGATGACTCACCCCTTTGCTAATTTTGCAGGTAATCAGTAGATGGCGGGTTTTGGGCCGAGATGGACTTGAGGTGGCCATGCGATGCAAGTTATTCATAAACTTGAACTTTAATTTAAATTTATTTTTATTTTGGGATTTTAATTTGTAATAAGGCCGCTTTAACTTTAACGTTTATTTTGTGAGGTTTTTGTTTATAAGCTGATTTTATTCATGCTATGAACTGTAAAAAAAAAAAAGGTTTTCTTGAAAGCATAAAAAGAAGTTTTCCAAATTTATAACAAATGGATAATAAGCCGTAAATAGTTAAAACTTGGGATTTATCTTATATTGCTAATACCATTTTTCAAAAGATCACGTACCTCAACATTGTTTTCAAATGTCACCTACAAAATCTTCCAAACTCGGGTTTTTAAAATAAACCGGTTTTTATCACCTAGTTACCCTTAATAAGAGTTTGACAAGTTTTAACTTAACCAAATTCTGAATAGCCCTTAACATGGAATTACTATAGCTAGGAAATTTTTCTCAAATCGCGATGTTTTCCAAAGTTTTCAAACCTACTTCCTCTGTAACAAATTCAGATTTGGTCGTAACGTTTTGACCGGGTTTGGGGTGTTACATAATCAAAAAGTGAGCAAGAAAAAGAATAAATGCTCTATAAGGCTCAAAATCTCACAAAACGTACGGGTGTTATTGATGTCAACCTCGTAAATTTCAAACTTTAAGGTAACATTCAGATTCAGGTAGACCACCTACCAAAAATTTAAATTTTGAAAAATAGACTTATCATGCTTGATTCTCTAATATTCTTCAAATTTAATCATCAATGCACAATTAACTATGGCTTACTCAAAAACATATCAATAAAAATCATAATTCATCAGAAATTTCATCCTAATTAGTAATATAAGGAAATTACTTAAGAACAATGTATAATTCAAGGATTTGAGAATAATGAAGAAAGTTAGGCATAATTTGAGAATAATGTAAAAAGTTAGGCACTTTCTTGAAATAAATATTCACCCCCACACTTAAGATGTACATTGCCCTCAATGTACAAAGATGTATATAATAACAATTAGTAGATAATCAAAAGATAGGGAGAGAGTGGTGAAACTTCCTGAATTTGGATGGTTTCCTTGAGGTGGAAGTTTCGAGGTGCGATGGCTTCTATCGAGCTCTACACTAAATGAAGAAATTGGGAAGCTCGTGAAGAATTAGCCAGGGATTATTGAAACATATTTAAAATAAACTAATTTAATAATTAAAGACAAGAAAGATAAAGATAAGGAGACTAGAGGAAAATAAAAATGAAAGAAATGACTAATGGACCGAGAAGTCCTTATTGATGGATGGTTCGCGAGGTGGGTGTCATTCCTTAGGTTGCGGAGGTGCTGGCGGTGGCGGAAGTGGCGTGATTCCCAAGCAACCTTTAGTACTTCGAAGGCTGTGGTGGTGATGGTCGTGGTTCCCAAGGTGTGATTCCCTAGCAGCCTGACGAACCTGGCAATAAAAGATTAATTTAAAATAAACTAAATTAAGCATAAGATTGTCAAAGAGAAGGAAAATAAAGGAGAAGAGAAAAGTAAAATGAAAACTAAATGGTCTCAAAGACCCTTGGCTTCTCGGTGGAATGAAGCGGCCGACATGAGCTTATGTAGATCGGTCTTTCGGGGGAGACTATGCTTGGCTTCTTCCGCTTCTTCGACATGGATATGTGTAGCTCAATAGTATAGAGACTTTGTTATGGGAAGGAGAGCAATCTGAGAAAAGAAGGAAGAAAGAAGATGGAGAGTTGGTGAGGAGAAGGGGAGAGGGAGTGTGGGTTTAAATAGAGTTTTGGTTCCTGATGCTCTCCCACGCCCGTAGACCGTGGGGGTGTCGATTCACACGGCCGCCTCGTACGGCCGTGTGTCTAGGCGTGTGGTTCACCCACACCCATTTTACTAATTGCCACGTCTATTTTTGAGAAGTCAGTGTCAACCACAGCCGCGTCGCATGGCCGTGGCACTTTGTCGGTGCCCATGGTGAAGTGGTTGGGTCCGTGACTTCAAAAATTAGTTGGGTCTGATTCGTACCGTCTTTTCCATTGTCAGTATGGTGATTCTGTACTACCACATGGCCACGACCACGACCGTGTGCAAGGCCGTGTGGTCTGGAAATCTGCCCTTTTTGGTTAGTTTAAAGTTAGGTCCTAAAACAAAACAAATAAGACAAAATAAAAAATGTAATAGTTGATGGGGCTAGTACTCGGGTTGCCTCCTGAGTAGCGCTCGTTTAAAGTCTTAAGCTAGACTTTCCTCGTATTCGCAAAACTCAGTGTGGTTTAAAAGTTTGAATATCTTCCCTCATGCTATTAGTTCTATTTACTTGATAAAGTTTAAGTCAAGAAGCGTTTACCTTGAAAGTGTCGAATATATGGTTGCTTACCTCGACTGTTCCGTATGGGAAAATATTGTGTACCTCAAGAGGAATTTCTTTGTTCGTGTTCAGGTCTGATGTGATGATGCGAGGATCTGCTTTATCTAACAGTACCTAGTCTCCTATTTTGAAATGGTTTGATGTTCCTATGACCTCTTTTGGGGGCTCCTTCGGTTTTACTTCGCGCGGTTCTGGTTCCTCTTTAAAGTGTGTCGTCCACTCTTCTAGTTTGTCGACCTTAAGGCTTTGTTCCTTATGTAATTCGACTTTGTTGGCATGGGGTCCATGATTCGGCTCAGGTTTGTAGTCTTGTGGTGTTTTCTGTGGTGAAGATTGAACAATCTGGTTATCAAATGAATTTACTTTCTCACCTTCATCAATTGTTGTCCTGGCCGGGTCAAGAGCTTGTAAACTGATCGATTTGTCACCTACCTGAAGTATGAGTTCTCCTGTGCTAACATTAATTTTAGTCCTAACTGTAATATCCCGGGTTAGGGGCTATTTGTTGTTGCATGTTATTGCATGTGTTTAGTGTGCTGTGTTGCTATTTCGGTGTTTTAGGGGCTTAGTTGTAGGCTAGGTGTATGCCTGAGTGAATGGGAAAATTTTGGTTTTTGGGTGTTAAGTCAGGGGGGCTGTTGGAGCTAGGGTATAAGGGTTTTCTTTGGTGTTTTATTGCACAAGTGAAGAGCTGGCGGAGTGGCAAGGGAGGAGCTTGGTGTGGCGTCATCTACAGGTGAGGGAGGTCCAGAGTTCAAGTCGTAGAGCTCCCATTTTGGTTCTCATTTTGGACGGCATGGGAGGGAGGAGTTGGATGGAGTTCAAATTCCTCCTTGGACTTGGTCAAGTGGTGACTTGGATGGTGGAGAGCATATAGTGGAGGGAGACTTGGTAAACACATTTGAAATGTGTGGATGTGAGTGCATGGGGGGATTTGGCCGAATGTTGGGGAGTTGGGGGAGAGGGTGGCCGGTTTTGGGAAGTGGGGAGGTGTTGTGCCGAAATTCATTTTTGGAATTTTGGTGGTTTCGGTCAAGGGTTTGGGGTGTTACAATTGTGGTATCAGAGCCAAGTTCAAAAGCTCGGCTGTGGGCCCGAGGCCCAAAATGTTTTAAAAGTTTGTTTTGATAGTCCTTGTTTATAAAAGTATGGTTGGAAAGGCATGGCACCGAGTCTCCGGCACCAGTTCGCCCAGGTAAGTACCCCGAACTATTCTTTGTGATTTGATTGGATGTGGTATGATTTGATGATTAGCAATAGTATGCTACTTTAGAGATTGAGACTGATAGGATTCTGTGAACTCGCGAGAACAAATCCTCTTTAATATTCATAAGACTTGCTTTAAAACAGTGGAATAAATACTGATGCATAAAATTCTTAATCAGATACGTAGAAAGATTAGTCATGAGCACTCGAGGCGGACGTGGTCGTAATACTCGTGGTAGAGGTAGGGGTAGGATGACAGTCTCTGAGCCCGTAGGATCGAGTCAGGGTTCAGAAAATGAGATACCGGTTCCGCCACCAGCTGGAGTTGGTGAGTTCCAAGATCAGACCGGGGACGACGCAGTGTCACAGGCGATGCTGCGAGTGTTAGAAAGAGTAGCTGGTGTGGGTGGTGGTGCAGGAGTTAGGAAATCTGTTCCTGAGCGACTCCGGGCAAACGGGGCCGAATTCTTTCGAGGTGTATCTGGTGTTGCTCCCAGCACTGCTGAATACTGGCTGGAGGCAACTGAGCGGATCATGGATGATCTGGACTTGACTGCAGAAGAGAAGCTGAAGGGCATCGTATCGCTTCTCCGAGATGAGTCATACCAGTGGTGGCTCACGGTTCGGGACAGTGTGGCAGCAGAGGATCTGACATGGGATTATTTCAGGCCTGCATATCAAAAGAAGTACATCGGAGCTAGTTATATTGACTCCCAGCGGAAGGCATTTCTGAGGCTTGTTCAGGGGAGTAAATCTGTTGCTGAGTACGAGGCTGAGTTTCTGAAGCTGAGTAGGTATGCCAGGGGCATTGTGGCTACTGAACATGAGAGGTGTGTTCGTTTCGAGGATGGTCTGCGAGACGAATTGAGACTGATGATTGCTCCTCAACAGGAGCGTGAGTTTGCTGTCTTAGTTGAGAAGGCTAAGGTAGCCGAGGGTGTTAAAGAGTCAGTGAGACAGGGCATGGACAGAAATAGGCATAAGAGGAGCTTTGGGTCTTCGGGATCGTCGGGTAATCCGCAGAAGAGGGCTAGACCGAGTGGGCCGAATCAGTCTGGTAGGTTTGTTGCTGCTAGGCAGGGACCGCCGCAGTGCAATCAGTGTGGGAAATCTCATTGGGGTGGCTGCTGGACTGGTGGAAAAGGTTGCTTTGAGTGTGGTTCTCTGGATCACCGTGTGAGGGACTGTCCGCGTAGGTTGGCCAGGATTCAGTCTGAGAGTCAGGGCCGTAATCAGTTCAGGAGTAATGGACCGCCACCGCAGAGGGGTCGTGGTAATGGCAGAAATGGTAATGGTTCTGGTCGGGGCCGTGGAGCACCGGGCAGAGGTGCGGGTAGTTCTGAGGCACGACAGCTTGGCTTGGTGTATGCAGCAAGGCGCCGAGAGGAGGGCGACGCACCGGACGTCATAACCGGTACGTTTTTGATCTTTGGTTCTCCTTATACTGCTTTGATTGATGTGGGTTCGACACACTCTTATGTTGCCAGTAGTATAGTAGAGACCATGGACTTAGACTCTGAGATATCTTCTAGGCAGATGACTGTAATTAGCCCTCTAGGTCACTCTGTAGTAGTAGATAAACTGTTTAGAGAGGTACCCCTAGAACTCCAAGGGGTAGTGTTTGCTGCTGATCTGATGGAACTGCCGTTTGGGGAGTTCGATCTGATTCTTGGGATGGATTGGTTGGTCAAGTACCAGGCGAGGTTGGATTGCGCGGCTAAGCGCATGGTACTGAAGACGGTTGATGGTGATGAAGTGGCTATGATAGGTAATAGGAGAGATTACTTATCAAATGTGGTATCTACTTTGAAAGCAGAGAAGATGGTCAGGAAGGGCTGTGAAGCGTATGTAGTTCATGTGTATGCTTTGGAGGCTAAAGAGTCTGCTGTAGAGAAGGTTCGTACTGTTAAGGAATTTGCTGATGTGTTTCCTGAGGAGCTTCCGGGTTTGCCGCCAGATCGTGAGGTAGAGTTCGGAATAGATCTGTTACTCGGGACTGCGCCAGTGTCTATTGCTCCGTATAGGATGGCGCCAAAGGAATTGGTGGAGCTTAAGGCTCAGATCCAGGAGTTATTGGATCGAGGTTTCATCAGGCCAATTGTTTCGCCGTGGGGCGCGCCGGTACTCTTTGTTAAGAAGAAGGATGGCACAATGCGGATATGCATAGATTACCGCCAGTTGAATAAGCTGACGATTAAAAACAAGTATCCGTTGCCACGGATAGATGATTTGTTTGATCAGCTGAAGGGTGCAGCGGTATTCTCGAAGATCGACTTGAGGTCTGGGTATCATCAGTTGAAAGTGAAGGAGGCTGATATCCATAAAACAGCGTTTCGGACTCGGTATGGGCACTACGAATTTCTGGTAATGCCGTTCGGGTTGACTAACGCACCGGCAGCGTTTATGGATATGATGAATAGGGTGTTTCAGCAGTATCTGGATCAGTTCGTCGTGGTTTTCATAGACGACATTTTAGTATACTCAAGGACAGAGGAAGAGCATGATAAGCATTTGAGAGTGGTGCTGCAGATTTTGAGGGAGAAGCAACTCTATGCTAAGTTCAGTAAGTGCGAGTTCTGGCTTAGAGAAGTGACTTTCTTGGGTCATGTAGTGTCAGCTGAGGGGATTCGAGTGGATCCTCGTAAGATTGAGGCAGTTTTGGATTGGAAGCCGCCTAGGTCAGTGGCTGAGATTCGGAGTTTTCTAGGTTTGGCCGGATACTACCGAAGGTTCGTTGAGGGTTTTTCGTTGATAGCAGCGCCCATGACCAAGTTGCTGAGGAAAGAAGTTCCGTTTGTTTGGACTGAGAAACAGCAGGAAAGCTTCGATAAGTTAAAGAAGATTTTGACTGAGGCACCGGTTTTAATTCAACCTGAGGCTGGTAAGGAATTCACAGTCTATTGTGATGCATCACATACGGGCTTGGGTTGTGTGCTGATGCAAGAAGGAAAGGTTGTGGCTTACGCTTCTCGACAGCTGAGGCCATATGAGGTCAACTATCCGACGCACGATTTGGAGCTAGCGGCTGTAGTCTTCGCCTTAAAGATTTGGAGGCACTACTTGTATGGAGAGAGGTCGACAGTCTACACAGATCATAAGAGTTTGAAGTATCTTCTGACTCAGAAGGATTTGAATTTGAGGCAGCGCAGATGGGTTGAGTTGCTGAAAGATTACGACTGCTCGATTGAATATCACCCGGGCAAGGCTAACATGGTGGCAGACGCGTTGAGCCGTAAGGTTGTTTCGGACTTAAGAGCTTTGTTTGCCCATTTGAGTTTGTATGACGACGGGAGTATTCTGGCAGAGTTGCAGGTTAAGCCTACTTGGGTTGAGCAGATCAGAGAGAAACAGTTAGTGGATGAGATTCTGAGTGCGCAAAGGTTACAAGTGCAGAATGGTGGTTTGGAGGGTTACAGCTTGTCTAGTGATGAGGTTCTGTGTTTTCAGGGTAAGGCTTGTATGCCTAAAGATGTTGAGCTGAGGCAGAAGATTCTTCAGGACGCACATAGCAGTCCTTATGCTATGCATCCTGGAGGAAGCAAGATGTATAGGGATCTTAGAGAGCAGTTTTGGTGGCCTGGTCTGAAGAAAGAGGTGACAGAGTTTGTTGGGAAGTGTCTGACATGTCAACAGGTCAAGGCTGAACATCAATTGCCGTCAGGATTGCTTCAGCCTGTGAAGATTCCTCAGTGGAAGTGGGAAAGGATAACCAGGGATTTCGTCAGTGGGTTACCGCTTACGCCAAGCAAGAAAGATTCAGTTTGGGTAGTGGTGGATCGTCTGATTAAATCAGCTCACTTTATTCCGGTGAGGGTTGACTACTCACTTCAGAAGTTAGCGAAGCTGTATGTGTCAGAGATAGTGAGGTTGCACGGTGTGCCGGTTTCGATAATTTCGGATAGGGATCCCAGATTTACGTCAAGGTTTTGGAAAGCATTGCATCAGGCATTGGGTACTCGTCTGGATTTCAGCACGTCTTTTCATCCGCAGTCTGACGGTCAATCAGAAAGGGTTATTCAGATCTTGGAAGATATGCTGAGGGGTTGTGTCCTGGATTTCAGAGGTAGTTGGGAGGAGTTTTTACCATTAGCTGAGTTTGCCTACAACAACAGTTATCAAGCGAGCATCAAGATGGCACCGTATGAGGCGTTGTATGGTAGGAAGTGTCGCTCACTTACGTGTTGGACGGAGTTAGGTGAACGTCAGTTGTTGGGACCCGATTGGTTGCTGAGACCGAAGACAAGGTTAAATTGATTCAGGCTCGATTAAAGGAAGCTTCGGACCGGCAGAAGTCTTATGCCGATCTTAAGCGGAGAGATATAGAGTTTGCTGTGGGGGATCGAGTTTTCCTGAAGGTCTCACCTTGGAAAAAGGTGTTGAGATTCGGAAAGAAAGGCAAGCTAAGTCCGAGGTTCATTGGGCCGTATAAGGTTCTGAGACGAGTTGGACCAGTGGCGTATCAGCTTGAGTTGCTAGCAGAGCTTAGTCAGATTCACGACGTTTTCCACGTATCGATGCTTCGGCGTTATCGTTCAGATCTGACACATGTGGTAGCAGTGGAAGAGATCGAGGTGAATCCAGACTTGACTATGGAAGAGGAACCTGTACAGATTCTTGATCTGGATGTGAAGGTTCTAGGTAGAAAGTCTGTGCCTTTGGTTAAGGTACTTTGGCGGAATCATGGCGTGGAAGAAGCCACGTGGGAACCCGAGGATATGATGAGACAGCAATACCCGCAACTCTTCTGACCAGGTAATTTCGAGGCCGAAATTATTTTTAAGGGGGGTAGAACTGTAATATCTCGGGTTAGGGCCTATTTGTTGTTGCATGTTATTGCATGTGTTTAGTGTGTTGTGTTGCTATTTCGGTGTTTTAGGGGCTTAGTTGTAGGCTAGGTGTATGCCTGAGTGAATGGGAAAATTTTGGTTTTTGGGTGTTAAGTCAGGGGGGCTGTTGGAGCTAGGGTATAAGGGTTTTCTTTGGTGTTTTATTGCACAAGTGAAGAGCTGGCGGAGTGGCAAGGGAGGAGCTTGGTGTGGCGTCATCTACAGGTGAGGGAGGTCCAGAGTTCAAGTCGTAGAGCTCCCATTTTGGTTCTCATTTTGGACGGCATGGGAGGGAGGAGTTGGATGGAGTTCAAATTCCTCCTTGGACTTGGTCAAGTGGTGACTTGGATGGTGGAGAGCATATAGTGGAGGGAGACTTGGTAAACACATTTGAAATGTGTGGATGTGAGTGCATGGGGGGATTTGGCCGAATGTTGGGGAGTTGGGGGAGAGGGTGGCCGGTTTTGGGAAGTGGGGAGGTGTTGTGCCGAAATTCATTTTTGGAATTTTGGTGGTTTCGGTCAAGGGTTAGTAAGCTAGTGTCTTCTCATTTTGACATTGGTAGCCGAATTCTCTAGTGTATTCTTTTTCGTTTTTCTTTCTTTGTAAACCGAAAATCAAAACCTCCCTAAGGCTTGCCGAATTTTTGTGTTGTTTTCTCAATAATCTTTGTTAAGCCGAATGTCCCTTACATGTCTCTCTTCTTTTTCGTTTGTGTAATTCGAAACTAGCCATCATTTTCTTCTCATATTTCTTTTATTTCTACAACCCTTGTGCCGAATTTGCATTTCTCTCTTAGTCAAAATTTTTGTTCCTTCTTTTTTCTTTAAGCATAGGCCGAATGTCACCCTCTTCCTTCCATCTCTTTTTGGTGTTTTCCTTCCTTGGGGTTAGACCGAATCTTTCCTTTCTCCCTTCTAAACTTCCATTACCGATTTCTTTCTCTTCTCGAACCACATCTTCTCTGTTTCTACTTCCAAAACTCTAGCCGTTTTTCCTCTTTCTTTTGGGTGGTTGAAGCCGAATTTCCCTTTTCTCCTAGGGGTTCTTGTGGCCGAATTCTTGGTGGTTGGTGTTGGGGTAAGTGGTTGGCCGAATGGCCATCTCTCTCTTCTCGAAGTATTATATTGTTTGCGGTTTGTTCAAAGCCTATGATGGTGGGAGATTGAAAGGAGTTAATCATTTGTTTAACCTTTGTCATATAGGGTCTTTGGATATTGTAGTAACCAAAAGGATTTCTACTCTATTAATCGTTTGGTAAGTAGTGGTGGTGGTAAGTGTTTGGTAATGGCATTGATCGTTCAATCTTTTAGTTTCGATTAAGTCAAGATTTTTTTAAAGTTTAACGGTTCTCTTTTAGGGGTTGGCCGATTGTTGGAAGGAAGATCATTGCTGGATTCGAGATTTGGTAGGAAACCAAATCAGGTATAAAGGTAAGGATTCGATATTAGCCCCTTTGGTTAATTGATGATGGCCGAATGTTGTAGATGCCTAACCCCTATGTTTGGCCGATTCTAGGAGCAAGTTAATCAAGGGACTTAGATCGCTTTTGTCAGGATTTCTAGACTCGTATTACCAGGTGTGTAACTAACACACCCATACTTAGTGATATTATTATTAAACCTGTTTACCTATTAAAACTATGGCAGTTTGATGGATTGATATGATACCCTTTTTGGGTATGATCTTGGACTCGGGTAAGTCAGTATTGTTACAAGTTTACTGATAATCTATATGATACCATGATTATGGATGTATGATATGGGACATGATGTTAGACATATTAGCATGATATGCATGACTTGTATGATATGCATGATTACATGAGTATGGTATGTTGATGGGTGATATGAGTGGAGGGAGCAGTGATATTCTGTGCTGACGAGCACCAGTGTTTTGGTAACACACTTTGTGACTTTGGGTCACCAGAGGTTTGGCACCTCCAGAGGTTTGGCACCTCATTGCGACTTGTCCCTGTGGTTTGATACCACCGTGGGTTGGCCCCACATGAGATATGGGATCGTCTGCTAGTGATTGGGTATCACACGATGGGTTGGCCCCATCACTCGATTATTGTGACTACGGTCACCAGTGCTTTGGTAGCACATTTGTGTCTTTGGGACACCAGAGGTTGGGCACCTCATTGCGACTTGTCCCTGTGGTTTGACACCACCGTGGGTTGGCCCCACATGAGATATGGGATCGTCTGCTAGTGATTGGGTATCACACGATGGGTTGGCCCCATCATTGGATTTGTGACTTCGGTCACCAGTGCTTTGGTAGCACAAACGTGTCTTTGGGACACCAGTGGTTTGGCACCACATTGACGGATATTGTGTCTTTGGGACACCAGTGTTTTGGTAACACATTATGACTATATGTCACCAGTGGTTTGGCACCACCAGTGGTTTGGTACCACACGGGGTAGAAAAGGAGATACGGATGGTTAGGATCGGGTTGCATTAATTATGTTGCTATGTATGATGGGTGTTAGCATGTTGATTTATCGGGAGCGGGATTTATGCACTGAGTCATTCGACTCACCCTCTCCTTTGACATTTCAGGTGACTCGTAGACGCGGACATGGAGCCGGGACGGACTCGGGGTGCTCATGCCATGCTGAATAAAGTTTTACACAGACTTTTTAATTTGGGTACTTTAGTTTATTTTGGGTTGTAAGAGGCCTTTTAAATTATGTTTTATAATGTTATGCTTTAAGTTAGATATTTTTAACATGCTTTAACAAAATAAGTTGGTATAAATTTTACTAAAACTTGGAAAGACAACGTTTTCAAAATTATATCGCAACGTGTTTTAAATTATACCATCGGGTATCACACTATGTTTTTATATTAAGCAAATTCAAATGATTTCCAAATCAAACTCAATTTTCTACTAAGTCAGAAATGTTTTAAGTGACACTAAGAAACTATTGAAGTTTAAATGGAATAAACTCGTTTTAACTACACATTTTGGTTAAGTTTTCAAAATTTCCGGGTTTCAAATACACCATTTGATTTCAAACAGGTCTACTCCAATTTTCTTCAAGTTCACTATGTTTTCACCCCGCGTTTAAACGAAAAATCTAAACCTCTCAAGTACGTTGTTCCCCGTAACATACCAGATTCGGACGTGGTGTCTTGTCCGGGTTTGGGGTGTTACACTAACAGTTGCTAAAAAGGGTCTTCCTAAAATTAGAGGAATCGAATTATCCTCATCCATGTCTAAGACAATAAAATCTACTGGGAAAACGAATTTATCATTTTTCACAAGAACATATTCGATAATACCCCTGGGAATTCTAACAGTTTTATCAGCTAATTGAATACTCATCCTAGTTTGTTTGGGTTTTCCTAAACCTAATTGTTTAAACATTTTATAAGGCATGACATTTATACTTGCCCCTAAATCAGCTAATGCATTATCAACAGTTAGTCTACCAATTAAACATGGAATTGTAAAACTCTCTGGATCTTTTAGCTTTTACGGTAGTCTATTCTGTAACATTGCTGAGCATACTGCGTTTAATTCCACATGTGGCTCCTTTTCTAACTTACGCTTGTTCGTCAAGAGTTGTTTTAAAAATTTTCTCAAATCTGGCATCTGCGAAAGAGCTTCAAGAAGAGGTAAGTTGATATGTAATTTCTTTAAAAGTTTAAGAAACTTATCGAACTGTTCCTCTATATCGTCTCTCTTCATCGCTTCGGGATAAGGAATGCGAGGTTGGTACTCTTTGATTACCGGTTTTGGTTTTTCTTGTGTTACCTCAACTTTACCATTTTCTACCTCGTTTTATTGTATTGGATTGGGTTCATCTAACCCTATACTATCATGAGCTGTGATGGCTTGGATTTGCTCCCTTGGGTTAATCTCAGTGTTGCTTGGTAGACGCCCTTGCGGTCGTTCGGAAATCTCTAATCGAATTTCGGAAACTATCTTGGTAAGTTGTCCAACTGACTTAGTAAGTTCTCCAACTTGGCTCTTGATCCCTTTGATTGATGCTTGTTGATTATCGAGTGTTGTCTCGGTTTTTTGGAGACGGGTTTCTATGGCTGTCATGAATTTTGTCAGCATCTCTTCGAGGTTCGGCCTCTTTTCCTGTGGATAGGGCTAATTTTGGAAATTTTGGGGAGGTTGTTGTCTTTAATTTCCTTGATTTCCTTGATTTTCCCATGAAAAATTTGGGTTGTTCCTCCAACCAGGATTATATTTATTACTATAATAGATATTATTAGATCTGTAACACCCCAAACCCGGTCAATACGCCACGACCGAATCTGGTATGTCACTGAGGAAAACATTTTGAAAAGAACCGAATAACAATTTAACTTTTAGTGAAAAACTCTTTGAAAATTCTATATTTGCAGAAATCAGGTGTATAATAAGTTTAAACTGATAATTTACTTTGAAAATCTCGTAAGTAAATCTTTCAAAACTTAGTTAAGAAAACATTTATGTCATTTTAAGAAAACTCGAATTATTATTTTAACAACCATTAGCATTTGAATGTAGAAACTCAATATTTGGAAATCATTAAAATTGTAGAAAACACTTAATTTCTATTTTATTATCAAACAATTTATATTACCCGATGGTAAGATTTTAAAACCATTGCGTGTTTATAATTTAGAAAAACTTTGGGCTCAATTATTAAATTAACAAATAATTTATAAACCATATTAAAACATATCCAAAACATAATAATAATCCAAAACAAAATTAAAGAGGTCTTATTACAAACCATAAAAAGATGAAAACCAAATTAAAATAAAGTACCCAAATGGAAGTTCATGTAAAACCAAATTTCATTGCATGGCCTCCTCGAGTTCATCCGGCTCCATATCCGCGAATTTACGAATCACCTGAAAAAGTAAGGGAGAAGGTGAGTCACCAAGACTCAGTGCATAATCCCTCTCCCGGGTAAATGCCACGTACTTACACAAATTATAACCAAGCAATATATATATGTAATGCACCCAACCTAGCCATCCGTAACACCTTTTTCTACCCCGTGTGGTACCAAACCACTGGTGGTGCCAAACCACTGGTGACCAAAGTCACGATATTCAAAATGTGACACCAAATCACTGGTGACCAAAGTCACAAATAATCCATCTGTGGGGCCAACCCACGTGTGATACCAAATCACTGGCGACGATCCCATATCTCAAAAGTGGGGCCAACCCACGGTGGTGTTAAACCACAGGGACGAGTCGCTATGAGGTGCCAAACCTCTGGTGTCCCAAAGACACAAATGTGATACCAAATCACTGGTGACCAAAGTCACGAATAATCAAGTTGTGGGGCCAACCCACTTGTGATACCAAATCACTGGCGACAATCCCATATCTCAAAAGTGGGGCCAACCCACGGTGGTATTAAACCATAGGGACGAGTCGCTATGAGGTGCCAAACCTCTGGTGTCCCAAAGACGCAAATGTGATACCAAATCACCGGAGTTGCCAAACCTCTGGTGTCCAAAGACACAATATCAATCTTCCCCCTCCTCTCATATTGCCCATACCAATGCAATAGATAGACAAATCATGTCAACATACTTTATTATGAATCACATAACAAAAATATCATAAATCGTAGATCATGATTTCAATCCTCATGTATTAACAACATATAGAAACGGACTTACCCGAATCCTCATTCATACCATAATGGTATCATATCAAGATCTCATCTTTTCCCCACTTTGATAATATGATTAGTAAATTAATATTATACATACATATACATATTTGAGTTATAAAGTGTGTAAGGTACACACCTTTCACCAATGCAAATACTAACTTTCGAAGATCCGATCTACCGCACTAGATCACCTTGTCCTACAATCAGCCAAACCACAACACTTTAATCAAGACCATTCGGCCAACATCATATCTTAATCCCAATAGCCTTAGGCTTTCTCAACCAACTTAAAGAATATTGAATCCTTACCACTTGACTTACCAACTTCGATTGCTAAAGAAATGGCTTAAATCGATTGCTTCCAACGTCCCAAAGAGCCTAAAAGAATGATCGATTCCTAATATTGGTTAGAACTTTGCAAACAATTGCCCAAAGATTCATCCTTTGCCCACAAGAAAACAATTTAGAAAAGAGAAAGAAAAATAACAGAAATACGGCCACGAACACTTACCTATCTTCCAAAACCGATTGAAGAAAACCAAAATGAAAGCCTACCCTTGATGATATTCGGCCAAAACAATACTAAAAGGGAGTGGGAAGTTTCGGCAATATGGTTATGAAAGAAGAAAGATATGTGAATAAAAAGTAAGGAGGTATGTGAGTAGAAAAGAGAATAAAAATGAGAGAGAGAGAATTCGGTTTAATCAACAATGGAAGAAAGAAAAGAGAGAGTTTGGAGAAGAGAGAGATTCGGCCAAAAGAAAGAAATGTTGTGATTTTGAACAATATTCAAAAGAAGAAAAGAGAGAAAATGGGATTGAGAGATTCGGCCAACACCTATTTTACCAAAGAAGAAAAGTGCACAACAATGCACAAAGTTCAAATGTAGTTTCGGTTTCAAAAGGACAAAATGAAAGAGAGAAAATGGTATTTGGTTCAAACAAAATGAGGCTAAAAACCAAAAGCAAATTTGCACCAAAAGCACAATATACATTCGGCCAAGGAGGGGAGTTCTTGGAGAGAAAGAAAAACTAATGCCAAAAGATGCACAAATGCTCAAGTTGGCCAACTATCCTTCCCCCAAACCTCCTAACAACATTCGGCCACCCCCTAGCCACACATGCCGTCCACATACATGCACTAAAGGCCTTGGAATAGTTTCCAAAACATCTTCCTTAAGCCAAGCCTTATGTCCCCCCATCCTTCCATAACCTTAAGAATCTTATCCCAAAATACAAGCTTTCCTATTTTGCTATTCAACTTACCAAAAATTCGAAAGTCCAACCTTCCATAATTTGAACTTAGCCAACACTTAATGCTAGGATGTACAAAAAATAAAATCCTCAATATGCTTTCCATGCTACTCGAACCACTTCCCTCAAGCAACCTTTCAAGCTCCTTATCCACTATGCCACTAACTCCTCATGTGCTTTAATCTAACACTTAAATTAACTTAAGTGTCAAGCTCACTTAATCCACTTCACTAAATTTTCCATACTAAAATTATTCTAGCTTAGCTAATATTTCCAAGCCTTCACGCAAATATACTAAGCACACAATAACAATCATATCCAAGCTAACACAAGAAACAACATGATGCTCTAATATTTTTAGGATATTACAAGATCTAAAATTGTTACCTATATAGTTCATCTATTCGCTCTCTATGCCCGGTTGGTAGGGTGGGTACTCAGGATTCGCCACAATTCCACTTGCGTCACACGGCTTTACTGGATGTGCCTGCGAAGAACACAAACCATCAAGCTTTTTATTCATCATTTTTACATGTGTTGATAGCATGGTTACTGCGTCTAGGTTGAAAACTCCGGCTGATTTTGTTGGTTTTGTCCTGATGACTTGCCATTGATAGTTATTCAGTGACATCTCTTCAATAAACTCGTAGGCTACTTCAGGAGTTCTATTGTTCAGGGTTCCACCGGCGGCTGAATCAATAAGTTGCCTCGTTGAGGGATTTACACTGTTATAGAAAGTTTGGACTTGGAGCCACAATGATAAACCATGGTGCGGACACCTTCTCAAGAGATCCTTGTATCTCTCCCATGCGTCGTATAATGTCTCTAAATCCATCTGCACAAAAGAAGAGATATCATTCCGTAATTTGGCCGTTTTGGCTGGTGGGAAATATTTTAATAAAAAATATTTGGTCATTTGATCCCATGTAGTGATTGACCCTCGTGGTAACGAGTTTAACCACTGTTTGGTTTTATTCCTTAATGAAAAGGGAAATAACCGAAGGCGTATGGCATCATCAGAAATGCCATTTATTTTGAAGGTATCACAGAACTCTAAAAAATTAGCTATATGAGTATTTGGGTCTTCGTCCTGCAAAGCATCAAATTAAACAAATTGTTGAATCATTTGTATAGTGTTAGGCTTTAATTAATAATTATTAGCAGCTATAGTAGGCCTAACAATACTCGATTCTACTCTTGTTAAATGAGGATTAGCATAATCATACATAGTACGCGGAGCATTGTGTTCTGCCACATCTTGTGGTGGTGGATTATTCTCGTCCATCCCTTCAGTAGGATTGGATCTGTTTTCTCGCTCCTCTTCTGTGTAATTTAGGGCTCGCCTAATTTCTCTGCGATTCCTGCGAGCGGTAGCTTCAATATCAATGTCGTATACTAGTGGTCCTTTCGGGTTCCTTCTAGTCATAAACTAGAGGTACTTGCTGAGAAAAGAAAGAAAGAAAATTTAGCAAAATCAAATTTTAACCTAAAAATAAAAGTAAATTGCGGAAAAATAAAAATAAAGGCTAAAGTAATAAAAATAGAGCTTTTTTAATATTTTAGTTCCCCAGCAACGGCGCCAAAAATTTGATCGTTGTTTTGTTGAGTTTTAAAATCTATAAAGAGAATGATCGAACCTGGAAATTAACTCTGACAACGATTGAGGCAAGTGCACCTATCGAACAGTAGTATAACTTAGGCAAGACCGGATTGTCGAACCCAAAGGAACTAAAAGTACTAATACTAACTTTCTTTTTATTATCTAGCCTAAAATAAGTGAAGTTGTTATCTAATCTAAATTTAACTTTCTACTAAGCTAAAGATGCAAAGACAAAAAGAATGAATTGGGGAAATACTATTGGGAAAACTCAGTTGATTAAGACGATACCCTTAGGAAGAATCCACTTACACTTCTCTTGTTATCTAACATTGAACCAGACGGTTTATTCACTTGACTTGATCCGTAAGATTCCTACGTTATATTAAACCCTCTCTCGAGGCGAATAACATCTAACCCTAGGTTGATTAATTGAAATCTGTTTCTAATTAAAACCCCTAGAATCGCATTAACTCGATCTATGGACTCCCATATTAGGTTTCACCCTAATCCGGCAAAATCTCGTCACCCTATCTCTAGGCGCGCGATCAACTCCGCTTAACTATTCTAGATTAAGAACAAATCAAGTATTTATCATATAGTTCAGAAAACAAAAACAAGATCCATCTTAGGGTTCATCCCCTTCAGGTATCTGAAGGGTTTAGTTCATAAAAGAAAACATCTCAAAAGAAAAGATAAAACAAAACATAAGAAATCCCTAAAACCCCCTGAAGGAATTGAAGGAGAGATCCGCCGTCTTGAGTAGAATTCCGGCTTCTTGAGATGGATCAACTGGCTATCTTCGAGTGATTCCCACAACTCTTGACCTTTCTGGCTCAGCTCTTTGGCCTAGCTCACCGCCCCCCTCAAGGTTATACTTAGGGTGTTTATATAGGCTTTCGAAATAGGTTTCTTGGCCCCTAATTGTCCCTTTTCGAGTGAAATTCTACTTCCTGACGACAGGGACACGGCCATGGCATACGCCCGTATGAATCATGGCCAGGCTGTGTTCGAACCTGTTGAATGGGGCACGGCCGTATGGATCATGATTAGGCCGTGTTCTAGTAGATCAATTAGGCACTGCCGTGTGGACTTTGGCCCAGGCCGTGTGGATTTTGTGATATGGCACATTTACTCAGTTTTGATCCCGTTTTACGTTCTTTTCATCCTCGGGTGCTTTCCTGAGTATAGGACATGAAAAGAAAGGATTAAAAGCACCTTTTTACATGAATCAATGAATAAATTATCCAAAAATATGCTAAATGTGTGATTAAAATATGTTACTTTTACGGTTTATCAGTAACCCCGGTAATTCTTCAGGAAACATATCTTTTTCACATAATTAAGCACTTTAACAATTAGCACACAGCTTTTGCATCTTATGTGATTAAGTCCTTTTTCTGCATATTGGCACACAATCGATAAATTTTTTCACACAGAACTTTCACATATGCTTAATCATATATTGTAAACACTGAAAATAATTTTAAAATATTTTTTCAAACTCGGATTTGTGGTCTCGAAACCCCTATTTTGACTAGGGTCTAAACCAGACTGTTACACGTAGAAAGTAACACGCTAGCTCCCGCTCACGAGGCAGCACCTTCTGAATCTCGACCTGTGACGACTAGTTATGGGGGTGAGGATAAAGAAGCCTTCTTTCAAATAATGAACGAGTGGTTCACACAATACATTTGTACGAACCCGACTGTTCAGCAACCTCCACCCCTCAAACCCCCCACCTATTCCCAACCGATCCCCGTAGTTCCTCAAGGTATTAATTCTTTGTGATTAAATAAACCACCTGTTGACAAGATACGGAAAAACAGAGCCAAAGACTTCAGAGCCACTGTTAACGATGACCCTGAGACAGTCGAGTTTTAGCTCGAGAACACAATTCGGGTATTTGATGAACTGTCTTGGACACCTAAAAAATGTTTAAAGTGTGTAGTATCATTGTTGAGAGACACCGCGTATTAGTGGTGGAATACCTTAATATCCGTAGTTCCACGATAAAGAGTTACTTGGGAGGTTTTTCAAGTTGAATTTTGAAAGAAATACATCAGCCAAAGATTCGTTGAATTCCTTGAATTGAAGCACCCGTATGTCGGTCACAGAATATGAGAGAGTGTTTGTACGACTCAACAAATAAGCTCGTGAATGTGTTTCTTCTGAAGCTATAATGTGTAAAAGATTCGAAGAAGGATTGAATGAAGAAATCAGACTTTTAGTTGGAATTATTGAGCTGAAAGAGTTTGTCGTTCTGTTTGACAGAGCTTGTAAAGCTGAAGAGCTTTGCAAAGAGAAAAGAAAAGCTGATTTTGAGGCTAGGGATTCTAGAAAGAGGTTTACGGGCAAATCACATCAGTCAACATCAAAGAAATTTAGAGAAAATCATCCTCGTTCTACGGCTTTTGCGGGAATTTCAATTAGAGACAAAGATGTGATATATTTCAGTTCTAAACCTCAGGCAACATCTGTTACCAGTGTGGGAAGTGCTAGAAATGCTGGACCTGAATGTAAACATTGCAATAAGAGACATTACGGTGAATGTAGATTAGTGAGCAGAGATTGCTTTAAATGTGGATCTCTTGATCATTATCTCCGGGACTGTCCAGAAAAGTTTACAGCTGAAAGAGAACAACCAGCGAAGGTAAGTAACACGGCTACTAGAAGGAGACAACCTTGAAACACTTGAAATATGACTGGTAATTGAGGTGCTACGAGAGATTCGACTGTGAGATCTAAGGCACGAGCACCTGCCAGAGCTTATGCTATCCGTGCATGGGAGGAGGCATCATCGCCAGAAGTTATTACTGGTACTTTTTCTCTTTTTAACACTAATATAGTTACGTTGATAGATCCTGGATCAACCAATTCATATATCTGTATGAATTTAATATCTAAAAAGAGTTTACATGTTGAGTCTACATAGTTTGTAGTTAAAGTATCGAACCCCTTAGGCAAGTAGTTTTAGCTGATAAAATTTGTAAGAATTGCCCTTTGATGATTCGAGGTTACTGTTGTCGGGATGACTTGATGCTTCTACCATTCGATGAGTTTGATGTGATCCTTGGTATGGATTGGTTGATTAAGCACGATGCGATTGTGAATTGTAGATAGAAGACTATCGAATTGAAATGTCAAAATAGTGATATTCTTCGGATTAAGTCTGATTATTCGAATGAATTACCTATTGTGATATTGTCTATGTTAGCTCAGAAATATTTGAAAAAGGGCTATGATGCATATCTTGCATACATATTGGATACGAAGGTGTCTGAGTCAAAGATTGAATTTGCTCCTGTTGTTTGTGAGTTTTCAGATGTATTTCTAGAAGAATTATCGGGTTTGCCTCCGATCAGAGAAGTTGAATTTGGTATTGAATTAGTACCCGAAACAACGCCGATATTGGTAGCTCCATACAGAATGGCTCCAACAGAATTAAAAGAGTTGAAACCTCAGTTCCAAGAATTAACAGACAGAGGTTTTGTACAACCGAGTTATTCTCCCTTGGGTGCACCAGTATTATTTGTGAAAAAGAAAGATGGCATGAGAATGTGTATCGACTATAGACAGCTGAATAAAGTGACTATAAAGAATAAATATCCTCTACCGCGGATTGATTTATTTGATCAGTTAAAAGGGGTTACAATATTTTCAAAGATTGATTTGAGATCGGGTTATTATCAGGTGCCGAAAACCGCATTCAGAACAAGGTATGGTCATTATGAATTCCTTGTTATGCCTTTCGATTTAACTAATGCTCCTTCCATTTTTATGGACTTGATGAATCGAATATTTAGACAGTATTTAGACAGATTTGTTGTTGTATTCATTGACGATATTCTGATCTATTCACGAGATGAATCTGAGCATACCAAACACTTGAGAATTGTGTTACAGACTCTACGTGATAAGCAGTTATTTGCAAAGTTCAGTAAATGTGAGTTTTGGCTCAAAGAGGTTGGATTTTTGGGGCATATTGTCTCAGCTGACGGCATTAGAGTTGACCTGAGTAAAATTTCTGCTATTGTTGATTGGAAACCTCCGAGTAATAAAAGTTTTTTGAGCTTAGCGGAATATTACCGAACATTCCTGAAAGGATTTTCGATGATTGCGACACCAATGGCACGATTGTGAAGTTCGAATGGTCAGAAAACTGTCAGCAGAGTTTTGAACAGTTGAAAGTACTGTTAACTAAAGCACCAGTTTTGGTTCAACCAGAAACGGGGAAGGAATTTGTGATTTATAGTGATGCATCATTAAACGGTCTGGGATGTGTTCTGATGCAAGAAGGAAAAGTTATAGCTTATGCTTCTCGACACTTGAAACCGCATGAAAAGAACTATCCAACGCATGATTTAGAGTTGGCTGCGATTGTATTCGCATTGAAGATTTAGTGACACTACTTATACGGTGAAAGATGCCACATTTATACGTATCACAAGAGTTTGAAATATTTGATGTCACAGAAAGATTTGAATTTGTGACAACGAAGATGGCTCGAGTATTTGAAAGATTATGATTTTGTGATTGATTATCACCCAGGAAAAGCTAATTTTGTTGTTGATGCCTTGAGTCAGAAATCTTTGTTTGCATTACGAGCAATGAACACCCAATTGATGATTTGTGATGATGGATCTATTTTAGTGAAATTAAAAGCTAAACCAATATTTGTTTGACAAATCTGTGAAGTTCAGAAAGATGACCTTGAATTGCAAGTTAAATGGATTCAGTGTGAGAAGATCCCTGATTTAGAATTTTAGATTGGGACCGATGATTGTTTAAGGTTCCGGAATAGAATTTGTGTACCAAGAAATTTAGAACTCATTCAAAAGATTTTGCACGAAGCACACCATAGCTATTTTTCTGTTCATCCAGGTAATACCAAGGTGTATAATGATATGAAATAGTTGTATTGGTGGTCAGGTATGAAACGGGATATATCGAAGTTTGTATTGAAATGTTTGATATGTCAGCAAGTGATAGCTAAACATTAAGTACCATCGGGATTACTACAGCTTGTAATGATTCCTGAGTGGAAATGGGATAGAGTTACAATGGATTTCGTGTCGGGACTGCCCCTATCTCCAAAAAAGAAAAAGGTTATCTGGGTTGTCGTTGATCGACTAATGAAGTCTGCTCATTTCATACTGGTACGTACAAATTACTCACTTGATAGATTAGAAGAATTGTGCATTTCTAAGATTGTTCGGTTACACGGAGTGCTAATATCTATTATTTCTGATAAACATCCGAGATTTACGTCGCGATTCTGGAAGAAACTACAAGAGGCTCTGGGAACAGAGTTGAATTTCAGTACTGCTTTTCATCCTCAGACTGATGGTCTGACTAAAAGAGTTATTCAGATTTTCGAAGACATGTTGAGATGTTGTATTTTAGAGTTTCAGGGTAGTTGGGAAAAATACTTACCGTTGATTGAATTCGCGTATAACAACAGTTTCCAAACGAGTATAAAGATGGCACCGTACGAAGCTTTATACGGCTGCAAGTGTCAAAATCTGTTATACTGTACTGGATTGAATGAGAAAAGATTCACGGGGTTGGATTGATCAGAGAGACTGAAGAAAAAAGTGAAAACGATTCGCGATAGTTTAAAAACAACTTCAGATCGACAGAAATCCTACGTAGATTTGAGCTGTAGAGAAATTTAATTTCAAGTCAGAGACAGAGTGTTTCTAAAAGTGTCACCATGGAAAAAGGTTTTTCGATTCGGTCATAAGGGAAAGTTAAGTTCGTGATTCATCAGGCCGTATGAGATCATTGAAAGAATAGGTCCTGTAGCATATCGACTAGCTTTACCATCAGAACTTGAAAAGATTCATAATGTATTTCACATCTCTATGCTACGTCAATACAGATCCGATCCATCACATGTAATTTCTCTGGTAGATGTTGAGATACAAGCTGATTTGACGTATAACAAAGAACCGATCAGGATTTTGGCTCGTGAAATCAAAGAGTTAAGAAATAAACGCATAGCCCTAGTAAAAGATCTCTGGCATAAACATGGGATGGAGGAAGCTACATGGGAACTTGAGGAAGCTATGCGAAAATAGTACCCTAACCTATTTACCAATAAGGTTTTCGGGGATGAAAATCCCTAAGGGAAGAGAGTTGTAACAACACGTTTTTGAGTCAAATCAGAATAGTGATTTTGAGACCACAAATTTGAGATTAAAATATTTATTTTATTATTTTATTAAAGTTTACAGCATGACAGAATTATTGTGTGAAAGTTTCGTAAAGAAATTTTACTGTTTGAATGCTTAATTCGATAAAAAGGACTAAATCGCGTAAAGCATAAAACTTCTGTTCTATTAGTTAAAAGTGTCTAATAGTTATAGAACCTTAAAGTAAAGGTCCTTGAGTGGTAAATAGGCCATTTATAGGTTAGTGGATGATGATAGCATGGCAAATGGTGTAATTTATAATATTTTTTAAAGGTTATTAATGTAAATTGCTAATTAAGGTTAATTATAATAAAACAAAACCAATTTTTTTCTCCATTCATCATCATCACTCGAAATTAGGGTGAATAAAACACCATTTTTACTTTTTCCATTCGGCCAAGCTATTTTGAGAAATTAAGGTACAATTTTTGATCCGTTTTTAATGATTTTTACGTTTTTGAGGTCGTTGCTTCGTATTTTAGCTAGCCCGTACACTAATGTTAAAATTATTAAAGATTATCATGTTGCCATTGTTGAATGTTTGAGTAATTTGAAGGTTGATGATGAATTTTGCTTAATTGTTAACAGTTAAACTAGTTTTGTAAAGTGATTTTTGACAAAAATGCAAAATAGGGATTAAATTGTGAAAATGTAAAATGTAGTGAATAAAATTTTGAATAAATTGAAAATATGGGCTGCTAGTGATATGTGGTATATTTGGCTAGGCATGGGTTGGTACTAAATTGCGTGAATTTGCAATTTAAGTGATAAGGACTAAATTGTAATAATATGAAAGTATAGGGGCAAATGTGTAAATTTTTCAAAATATGAACTATGGACTACATTGAATAGATTGAATGCTAAATGTACTGAATTTGATAATATATAGATCAAGATAAGTCGAGATAGAGTTTAGATCGGGGAAAAGGGAAGATTGACGAATAGCTGATAGTTTTTATACGAGCGATACGAGGTAAGTTTGTATAATTAGAATCGAGATTTTAAATATTTATATTTATTTGAAATGTATGTATATGATTGAGGAATTGATATACTTGGAATAAAAATGCCTAATTGATATATATATATATATTGATGGTTACCGAGCCCCGTTTGAACCGTAAGAATTTGTTGGATATGAGTGACATGTCACTAGGGTTACCGTTTTGGTCGAGCTCCTGCATTTGTTCCGGACTCACCACAGCTCGTATGAGCTTACCGATATATCAGCTCATAAGAGCTTACTGCTTTCAGCTCATTAGAGCTTATTGTTTCAGCTCGTATAAGCTTACTGTTCAGTTCGTCAGAGCTTACTGTTTCAGCTCAATAGAGCTTATTGTCCATCAGCTCAGGAGGAGCTTACCGATCATTGCTCGAAAGAGTGAAAATGATAATGAATTGATGGATTACTGATGTATATCACCCGAATATCCTTTGATGTTCTAATAGGTTCAACGGGCATAAATATTGTTTATATTGATGAGTACAATTATTGATTGAATGAATTACTGTTTATATGATTGAAAGTAAAATGTTATATATGATGTATGTGAGTTTAATATGATACAATGTATTCAGTAATTACATTGAGTTAATGGATGGTTTCATGTATTTTAAATGACTAACATGTGATGAATGATTGTGTTTAGGCATTTGGTAATTGAATTTATTACACCTTGATTATTACTTTGATTAGGTATAAGTGGTAAGTTTATTTCTAAATTATATGGGCTTACTAAGCTATAAAGTTTACTTTGTTTCTTTTTCTATGTTTTATAGAGGATCGATAGCTCGCTCGTTTCAGACAAGTCGGAGTTTTCCATCACACTATCCAAATTTCAATGGGTACTTTTGAACTTGTGGATAGTTGTAAATATGGCATGTATAGGCTAGTTTAAGAGATGTTAGTTATGTTACTTGATATCATGATTTTGGCATGTTTTTGTGTATAAGTTAAGCCATGTGATTTGGCTTATTTTGGTACTATGTTTTGATTATGTATAAGTGTGCAATTATGGTATGTTTTGGGCAAGGAATTGATGGAATGAAAATGTACAAAAGATGTCTTGTTATGTAGTTGATATATGAATGGATTATGCATGATTTTAATTAGACATTTGAGTACTAAGTTGAATTGGTATAATAGAGGTATGAAATGTTATGGAATGGTTGCTTATTGGGTAATGAAATGTTACCATTTATGCTTATGTTTTCTTGTGAAAATAGGGTGGCAAAATGGCTTTGCAAATAGCCTATTTCAAAACTCGGCTTTGAGGGTTTTTGGGCCCGAAACAGTTTTCAAAATGGACTTTTTGAAAAATGGGCTTTTATAAAAAATTTTCAGGTTATACAAGCATGGCACCTGTACCTCCGACCCGAAGTCCACCAGGTAAGTACTTCTAGCTCTTGAAGTGTTTTGTTTGTGTGATGTATTATGGGCTTAGATTGGGCTCGTAGATTAGAATATTAAGGCTATTGGACCCTAGGATTAGTTTACTCAAACATATGCATAAAACTTAAGGTTATTAAACAAACCTGTGAAGTAAGTCGCCGAGTTAAGGTGTGGTAACCACTGTACGCATGTCTAGGAGTGGCATTCAGTAAGAGCTTGGTATTTAAGCAGTCCTAGCGACTCACCTCCTCTTTACTTGAATCCTACCTGGTGCGTAGCTACGGTTCACCTTAACCAAGAGGACTTGTTCATGGGCTAAACCGGTTATTAAAACCCGAAAGGGAATTAGCCTTGCTGTTTTTAAAACCTTCTGTTTTAAAATTTTTCAAACTTACCCCTTTGATTTGTAAAGCCCTAAATCTGATTTTGAAAGACACTTGTCGATTTACAAAATTTCCCAAAATGCCCTAGTGGCAAAATTACAAAAATGCCCCTGTATTGCAAAATTACCGTACCACCCTCAACATTTGATAAAATGATTTTTACTTTACAAAATATCAAAATCTTGAGGTTTCGAAATATGAAGATACCCTGGTTTGTGGACATTTACGATAATACCCCTGGTTGATAAAATTTCCAACATGCCATTGGTTTCTAAATTTTCATATGATCCTCGACTTTTACTAAAATATTCCTATTTTACAAAATATCAGAAAATCCTATTTTTACAAAATATTGAGATATCCAGATTGGAAGTTTACAAGAATACCCCCGACTTACAGAATTACCAAAATAACCCCCAATTTCTGAAATTTCAGCGACATCTTTAATTTGGAAATTTTCAAAATACCTTTAAGTTCTAACAATTTTTTGAAATGCCTCTAATTTGTAAAGATTTTTCCAATTGACCCCGGTTTATTACCAAAATACCCCCGTAGGACAAATGACGAAAATACATTGGGGTAAAAACAGGCAGAAATGTCCGAATAGTGAATGTGTGTGGTAGATACCACTGAATGGATGTGTTTTTAGTGAAGAATGTGAATGTTTGAATTAGAATAGAGAACTTGAGATGAAACTTTGTGTGATCGAAAGAACCACTTCCGGAACTTCTATTCATAAAATTTGCTCGTGGATAAATAGAGGAACAAAATTTCTAATGCATAAAACTTTTAAACCAGATAAGTCAAGACATTAGACATAGAGTTGGGAACGTATGAAATATTCGTCTGTTTTAATTGCTAGGTGTTTTTGAGTATGGGTAGGATTTTTAAATTCTAGTTAGAAGTATATTAGTTTTATTAAGATCAGAGTGCGCAGCAAGAGCGTAGTGTGGTAGGTTAGGATGTGCGACTATTAGTTAGTTGGAAATTTCGAGGACGAAATTTCTTTAAGGAGGGTAGATTTGTAACATCCCAAAATTGGGCCTAGGAGAATTGAGCCCAATGGGCCTTAGGCGTAGTAGCGTTTAAATTTTTGGAGAATAAGAGATCGGCTTAAATGCAAGTTAGACCTATTGGATAAGTGATTTTGGAAGGTTAGAGGGCTTCTATGAAGTCCCGGGATCAAATATTGGCTTTGGGGAAATTTTGGTTTTAGGTGAAAAAAACCCCTGGAAGTTGGCAGGTAGGCCTTAAGAATAAAATATGGAGAAAATGACACAAGTGGAGTGTGTGGTGTAGTGGCAAAGTGACGCCACATAAGAGACAAAGGGGTGACGCCACAGGGAAGGAAGGAGGTCCAAGGTTCAAGTCTTGGCTTTTGCATTTTGGTTTCTTTTTACTTGGATCTTAGAATTTGGGTCATAGTTTATATTTAGTTGCGCATGGTTTAAGACACAAGAGGAGCTTGTGGCCAAGTGGTTAGCAGCGTGGATTATGTTGCAAGGGAGCCTGGGTTCGAATCTCATGAGAAGCAAGGGAGTATTTATTTTGCGGATTGGACAGCAAGAGTTTCAGTTGAATTTAAACTCTACTGACGAAGGGATCCCACATCGAAAAGACATAAAGAATGAAGGGTGAAGAGCTAGCTATATAAGGAGCATCCTAGGAGGAGAGTAAACACATCTTGGACGGCGTTTGGGCACAAGAGTGATCGGAGCGCGGATTAGCCCCAGAGTCCTATCAGGTGTGTAACTCTCTCTACTCTAGTTGTAGAGCGGCAAAATGCTGAAATGCCGGTTACACGATATTAGTAGCCACACGAGCGTGCGAGCGCACGTGTGGGGCTTCGACGCGATAGTTGAGGCCATCAGTAGTATTCTCGTGGGTTGGGGCTGCTTGGGCCTCGATGGGCCGAAGTGGGCCCAATGGGCCCGTGGGCCCATATGAGTAAATTGTATGATTGGTTAGTATTAGACTAGGTGGAACTTATATACGTGGCTAGATTTGTGCTAGGTGGGCCACACGAGCATGTGGGCCCGGATGGGCCGAAATCGAGTTTTAGGCCCAATCGTCCGGTACGACCGGAAATGGTAGCTGAGTCACTAGTGGCGACATTAGGCCTTCGGAAAGGCCATTACAGTTGTAAATTACGAAAATACCCTTGGTGGGTAAATTACGAAAATGCCCTTGGTAGGTAAAATTACGGTTATACCCTTAGAGGTTGATTAGAATGATTATGTTGTTTAGTTTTGGCCGATTGTAGGGAAGGCAGAACCTTTTTAGGAGGCGTATAGTCAGCATTTGTAGTAGTGATCTACCGAGATTTGGAGACTTGAGACTTTTAAGGAGCCACGTGTGATTTCGGGGTTTAGTCAACTGTGCTAATCAGGTGCGTAATTATCGCACTGTTTCTCCTGTTATTTGTGTATTGATGTATATACTTGTGTATGATGTGTGGTAGCCGACAATAAAGGCTAAAGTGGTGGATACCCATGTTTGGGGTAATCGGTTAACAGGTTAGTAAATTGTGATATTAAATTATTTATGGTGCCTGTTTGATATGGTAATGAGCATGTGATTATACTCACTCTATATGTTGATTTGACATGATACATTAACTTATGTGCATGGGGATTGGTTTTGATCAAGGAAGGACGGGGTGTACATATTATGTACGTGGTCTAATGTTAGCCTCGTGCTACATTAGCGCTTGATGATTAGCTGTGTGCTTCATCAAGGGAGATGTTGGCTAGGTGCCCATCTCGGCGGTTGATAGCTGAGTGCATCACCGTGGACGGATTACTATTGGGATCACTTACGTGATCGGTGGCTCTGCCACGGCTTTGAGCAGCAAGTCTGCCAAGGTAGGATTTGAGGATCACGATGTGATCGGTGGCTCAGCCACGGCCTTGTGCAGCAGGTCTGCCGAGGTAGGATATGTGGGATCACTCGGTTGTGATCGGTGGATTAGCCACGGCCTTAGGCAGGGAGTCTGCTAAGGTTGGTGTAACGGATGGACTTAGGATTGGGCTGGGATACATTTTGCATATCTATTGGTATGGACTGTGTGGGTATGGGTTAAGCCCATACGTGTGGAAACATGTGTAATGATTATGCACTGAGTCTGTGGACTCACCCAAATTTTCTCAACCATTTCAGGTCATTCATGAGCTTGGACCGGGTTGGAGTGGATACAAGGTGGCCATGCAAAAGAAGAGATTTTGATTATTTTATGCATTTTTGAAATTAAGTATTTTGTTTAAATATTGGGTTGTAATAAGGGCCTTGTTGTTATTTTTGGTATTATTTTATTATGGGCTTGATTTAATTAAATTACTATGTGAAGATGATTTTATTTTTAGCCACCTATTTACTCAAAGCATATACATTAAAGTTTTAATTTGGACATTTTATAATAACAAAGTTTAAGTATAATTTTAAATGGACATGGTTTTCAAAAGTTAACAAATTTATATGTTTTATTCTAAAGTCAAAAAGATTTTCAACCGTTCTTCCGCAGTAACATACCAGATCCGGTCAGGGCTTGTGGGCTGGGTTTGGGGGTGTTACAGCCTCACACACGGGCATGTGACTGGCTGTGTGGTACAAGTTAGTATACCCCCTTAAATGGCACACGACCTAGCACACGGGCATGTGACTTGGCCATGTTGATAAGTCAGTTTACCCTACAGTTTTGGCAGGGCTTGACACACTGGCGTGTGGTTGGCCATGTGACCTAAGTCGGTATCCTCTCCAGTTTTCACACGGCCTGGCACACGGGTGTGTCCTTGGCCGTGTTTTTCACACGGTCTAAGACACGGGCGTGTCTACTTACCGTGTGAGGCACACGACCTTTTCACATGGGCATGCGATACATGAAATGTTGAAATTTTTCTAAGTTTCCAAAATTTTCATAGGTTACCGATTTAGTCCCGAATGCATGATTTAAGCTTTGTATGCTCGATTTAAGTACATATTGAATTTGAATTAATGATATTTGTTGAAATGAGATGATATTTGATAAATGATTGTTCTGAACTGAGTTACAAGTACGGTGATACCTCTTAACCCATTCTGGCGACAGTTACGGGTTAGGGGTGTTACAGGTTTCATTAATAGTCATCAAGAAAATGGATTAAGGCTCAAATTAGGCACTAGGGAAATATTTACCGGATAGCTTATTGTCTCGAAAAATTGTCTACCGAGCAATGTCTTAGGTCGTCCCTAACTAATTCTATACATGGATTAAATCGGTCAAGTCTATCTATTTCTACAACCTATAATTCAATTAAACATGCATGTTATTTATATATCTATTAATCATGTGATATACTTAATGTCTTAAATATATTCACAGTGTAATAGATAGAACTATTTAGTCTAAAATTAGAAAATTTAGAATCAATTATTATCAAACTAAATTTATAACTCACAAAATCCTATTAACATACTCATAACCAATCACTTTTATTTCTACATGCTCCTAACATCTTCCTCCGGGTGTCCTTCAGGATCTTCCTCACCTTCCGATTCCTTCTCTTCCTTTATTTTGCTTGGTTTGGCCTTTACCTCATACTTAGCTGCTGGAAACTGTGGCAACTTCACCCTATTTTTCCTTGCATAGTCCTTATACATCGGTCCAACTTCTTGTATCCATTGGACCATCCATTCCAAATTGGATAGTGCATTCTAGGCTAGATATGGTTTTATCTTTATCGCCCTTTTTTGTTTCCTATTCCCTATAAAATACTCCATACTTAAATCCCATATTGGAAACTTTATTCGTTGTAAGACACAACATGGTCGTCCCATCAGCACCTTTGCTTGTCGACATAAGGCTGTCACTAAGTGTAGGAAAAGTAATTCTACTTCATTTTTTCTTGTTCATTGAAGCATGCTCCAATATATCCAAGTCCCCACACAACGTCTTTCCTTCTTTAAAATAGCATACAACAATGCTTTCTAGAATGTATTGACATTGGACATGTCTGTCATTGGGCAAATTCCAAAGCTGATAAATTTCAACCACATTCCAGCCATCGGCGTTAACTTTTCCTCAGAAAATGATATGGGATAGTTTGTTCCTAAGTGGCATTTCCACTCACCCTTTCCGTTCGTTAGGAGATGAATTATATCATCCATATTTTCTCTTGGGAAATACATTGGATCGGTTCTTTTTACAAAATCACAAAGGTATACTGGAACATCATAATACCTCGCTATCTCGAGAGTTGAGATAGAAATTTCCTTCCTTTGAACTAGCAACAGCATCCAAGGTACATCCATTGATCTATTCGCATCCACCTCCTTTAACACGGCATAGAATTCATGCATAATCAAAATGTACACTCGATTTGTAACAGCCCATTTTTAGTGAAATAGAAATAGTGGTTTTGGGACCCCAGATTCAACATAAAAATATTTATTTTATTATTATTTTAATGTTTACAACATGTAACATCCCCAAACCCGGCCCATTCGTTACGACCGAATCTGGTTATGTTAGTGCGGAAAAGACGGTGGAAAATCTATTTAACTTAGAAAAATTTAGTAAAACTTGCTACCTTTTGAAAAATCCATGTTTATTTAAACTTATGAGTAAAACTTTGTTATTAAAATATACTCATTCTAAAAATTTAGTATATACAAGCCAAATTGAATAAGTAGGTTGGAAAAATATAATCATCTTCACATGGTGTTTCAAATTCTTCAAACCATAATAAATACTAATAAAATAATAACAAAAATAAATAAGAGTCAAAAGGCCTTTATTACATATTCTATTTAAAACCAAATACTTAAAGTAAGCCTAAAACGTTTAATCTCTTCTTCTGCATGGGCCACCATGTGTCCTCTCCGAACCCGATCCAACTACGCGTCACCTGAAATGGTTAATGAAAGAGTGAGTCCACTGACTCAGTGCATAACCACAACACATATTTCCATCTGTATGGGCTTGGCCCATACCCACACAGCCATCGAAACAAATCATGCAAGAATGCATCTCAGCCCCACCTACTATCCAACCGTGACACCAACCTTAGCAGACTCCCTGCCTAAGGCCGTGGCTAACCCACCATTGATCACATCGTGATCCATAACATCTTACATTGGCAAGCTCGCTGCCCAAGGCCGTGGCTGAGCCACTGATCAACCCAAGTGATCCAATATCGTAATCTGTCTACGGTGATGCACATAGCAATCAACCGCCGAGATGGGCACCGAGCCAACACCTCCCTTGAGGTAGCACACAGCAAATCCCCAAGAGCTAATGTAGCCGAAGCTATCATTAGACCACGTACACCTTGTGTACACTTCCTTCTTCATCGAATCAAGCCCAAACCCCATGCAACTATATATATATGCAACATGTTAAGCCATCATATCACATAAGTATATAAATATTTATACATACATAAATACATCACAAATAAACTTACCATCACCAGTTCTCATCACTTATGCCATTATAAACGGCTTCCACACATAATACACATGTAACAAGTTAGCAACCAAAACCACAGAAATAGTGTGATGATTACGCACCTAAATGATACCAAAAACCTGAAACGCTACTTCTGCTTCTGTAATCATTGACTAATCGCCTCTCGAAAGGTCTCCTACGCTAGGCTCTTCTCCCCTACAATCGGCCTTGCTAACCACTACCCTTTGCTCAAACTAGAATCGGTCACCACAAGAAGTATGGTTCGGCTTCGGGAACTTAAAACCAATCATAGAGAAAATAAAAGAACAACAGATTCGGCAAGGCCCCTTAGATGGTGCTGAGATATTCGGCAATGGCAGGCTTTTAAGGGTGATTTCGGTTTGAAGCAAGGATAAAGAAAAGGGGTGAAGGGAGAGGGGAAAATGGATAAGCCACTTCCGACTTTTGCTACAACAAAATGAAAGGAAAAGAAAGGGTGTTCTTGACTTATTTTCGGCAAGAGACTAAGGGAAAATAAAATAGAAGAAGCAAGAACTTTTAGTGAGGGAGAAAGCAAATGGTGAATGAACAATGAGCACCTCCCCCCTATTTATACTATTCGGCCAAGCTCCAACCTCCCAAAAAAAATCCTAAAATCTCTCCTAAAACACCTCCCTTCCATCCATTCAAAATAATTTGAATGGGTCAAACTTACCTAGCCAAATTCAAAAAAAAGATGACCAAGTCTTCCTCCACCTTTCAAGCCTCCCAAAACCGTCCAATACCCCTCCTCCATGACGCCAAAAAAAACAACCCACAATGCCATCCTTGCAACTCGAACACTGGCCCCCTTCCCCTTCAAGTGGCGTCACCCTCCAAGCTCTAAAGTGGCGCCTTCCTACCACTTTTCCAAGCCTATCTTTGTGCCATATTTCCACCCAAAAATTCTCTTAAGACCCCCCTCCATCCAAACTCCCCCTTTTAGCCCCTAAAACTAAAAATTTACCAAAGCAACCTACCACCACCTAGGGTTCTCAGGACCCCTAAAACTTACCCAAACACACACTGAAGTGTGCCAACACCTGAGCTAAGCACCAAAAATCCAACCCCTAAAACCAGGGTGTTACAATTCTACCCTCAAAATAATTTCGTCCTCGAAATTACTTAGCTAACGAACATCTGTACAACCTATCTTACCACCTTCGCTTACGCTGCGCAACTCTGTTTAACAAGTTTTATGCATTAGAAATTCTTGTTTCACTGTTTATCCACGAGCAATTTTATGCATAGAAGATTCCGAGAGTAGTTCTTTCGAGCAATCAAGTTCCATTTCCTACCCAAGGGTAATTTCGTCATTTTTCCTAAAGAGGGGTATTTCGGGAATAACTCAGGGTCAATTTTGAAAATAGTTTTTTCCAACTTAAAGATATTTCAATATTTACAAATCACAGGGGTCATCTTGAAAATTTTGCTTTTCAAACAAAGTGTGTTGCAAAAATTTCAGAAAGCAGGGTTATTTTTGTAATTTTGGAAATCATGGGCATTTTCGTAAATTCTCCAAATTGGAACATCACAATATTTCACAAAATAGGATTCTATGATATTTGGTAAAATAGGAATATTTCAGTAAAAGATCGGAAGAAATCTGAAGATTTAGAAATTAAGGGCATTTTGGTAATTTTATCAACCAGGGGTATTTTCGTAAATTTTCACAAACCAGGGTATCTGAATATTTCGAAACCGCAAAATTTTGGTATTTTGTAAAGTAAAAATCATTTTATCAAAAGTTGAGGGTAGTATGGTAATTTTGCAATACAGGGGTATTTTTGTAATTTTGCCACTAGGGGCATTTTGGTAATTTTATAAATAAAAAAAAACCATCCTTCAAAATCAGATTTAGGGTTTATAGACCAAAAGGGTAAAGTTGATACTTTTAAAACAGGGAATTTAAAACAATCAGGCCAAATCCCTTTCGGGTTTTAATAACTGGTTTAGCCTATGAACAAGTCCTCTTGGTTAAGGTGAACCGTAGCTACGCACCAGGTAGGATTCCTGCGAAGAGGAGGTGAGTCACGAGGACTGCTTAAGTACCAGGCTCTTCCGGATCCAATCCTAGACATGCGTACCAAGGTTACCACACCTTAACTCGGCGACTTACTTCACAGGTTTGTTTAAGAATTTTAAGTTTTATGCAAATGTTTGAGTAGTCTAATCCTAGGGTCCAACAGATCCTAGTATTCTATTCTACGAGCCCAAACTAAGCCCAAATCAATTCATATCAACACATCACTTCAAGAAAGTCCGAAGTACTTACCTGGTGGACTTCGGGTCGGAGGTACAGGTGCCATGCCAAAATATCCTGAAAACCTTTTTATAAAAGCCCATTTTTTTCAAAAAGTCCATTTTGAAAACTGTTTCGGGCCCAAAAACCCTCAAAATCGAGTTTTGAACTTGGCTCTGATACCAAACTGTAACATCCCCAAACCCGGCCCATTCGTTACGACCGAATCTGGTTATGTTAGTGCGGAAAAGACGGTGGAAAATCTTTTTAACTTAGAAAAATTTAGTAAAACTTGCTACCTTTTGAAAAATCCATGTTTATTTAAACTTATGAGTAAAACTTTGTTATTAAAATATACTCATTCTAAAAATTTAGTATATACAAGCCAAATTGAATAAGTAGGTTGGAAAAATATAATCATCTTCACATGGTGTTTCAAATTCTTCAAACCATAATAAATACTAATAAAATAATAACAAAAATAAATAAGAGTCAAAAGGCCTTTATTACATATTCTATTTAAAACCAAATACTTAAAGTAAGCCTAAAGCGTTTAATCTCTTCTTCTGCATGGGCCACCATGTGTCCTCTCCGAACCCGATCCAACTACGCGTCACCTGAAATGGTTAATGAAAGAGTGAGTCCACTGACTCAGTGCATAACCACAACACATATTTCCATCTGTATGGGCTTGGCCCATACCCACACAGCCATCGAAACAAATCATGCAAGAATGCATCTCAGCCCCACCTACTATCCAACCGTGACACCAACCTTAGCAGACTCCCTGCCTAAGGCCGTGGCTAACCCACCATTGATCACATCGTGATCCATAACATCTTACCTTGGCAAGCTCGCTGCTCAAGGCCGTGGCTGAGCCACCGATCAACCCAAGTGATCCAATATCGTAATCTGTCTACGGTGATGCACATAGCAATCAACCGCCGAGATGGGCACCGAGCCAACAACTCCCTTGAGGTAGCACACAGCAAATCCCCAAGCGCTAATGTAGCCGAAGCTATCATTAGACCACGTACACCTTGTGTACACTTCCTTCTTCATCGAATCAAGCCCAAACCCCATGCAACTATATATATATGCAACATGTTAAGCCATCATATCACATAAGTATATAAATATTTATACATACATAAATACATCACAAATAAACTTACCATCACCAGTTCTCATCACTTATGCCATTATAAACGGCTTCCACACATAATACACATGTAACAAGTTAGCAACCAAAACCACAGAAATAGTGCGATGATTACGCACCTAAATGATACCAAAAACCTGAAACGCTACTTCTACTTCTGTAATCATTGACTAATCGCCTCTCGAAAGGTCTCCTACGCTAGGCTCTTCTCCCCTACAATCGGCCTTGCTAACCACTACCCTTTGCTCAAACTAGAATCGGTCACCACAAGAAGTATGGTTCGGCTTCGGGAACTTAAAACCAATCATAGAGAAAATAGGAGAACAACAGATTCGGCAAGGTCCCTTAGATGGTGCTGAGATATTCGGCAATGGCAGGCTTTTAAGGGTGATTTCGGTTTGAAGCAAGGACAAAGAAAAGGGGTGAAGGGAGAGGGGAAAATGGATAAGCCACTTCCGACTTTGGCTACAACAAAATGAAAGGAAAAGAAAGGGTGTTCTTGACTTATTTTCGGCAAGAGACTAAGGGAAAATAAAATAGAAGAAGCAAGAACTTTTAGTGAGGGAGAAAGCAAATGGTGAATGAACAATGAGCACCTCCCCCCTATTTATACTATTCGGCCAAGCTCCAACCTCCCAAAAAAAATCCTAAAATCTCTCCTAAAACACCTCCCTTCCATCCATTCAAAATAATTTGAATGGGTCAAACTTACCTAGCCAAATTCAAAAAAAAGATGACCAAGTCTTCCTCCACCTTTCAAGCCTCCCAAAACCGTCCAATACCCCTCCTCCATGACGCCAAAAAAAACAACCCACAATGCCATCCTTGCAACTCGAACACTGGCCCCCTTCCCTTTCAAGTGGCGTCACCCTCCAAGCTCTAGAGTGGCGCCTTCCTACCACTTTGCCAAGCCTATCTTTGTGCCATATTTCCACCCAAAAATTCTCTTAAGACCCCCCTCCATCCAAACTCCCCCTTTTAGCCCCTAAAACTAAAAATTTACCAAAGCAACCTACCACCACCTAGGGTTCTTAGGACCCCTAAAACTTACCCAAACACACACTGAAGTGTGCCAACACCTGAGCTAAGCACCAAAAATCCAACCCCTAAAACCAGGGTGTTACACAACATGTTAGTATCACCGTGTAAAAATTTTGTTCAGAAATTTTATCGTTTGCATGCTCAATTCAATAAAAAGGACTAAATTGCAAAAAGTGCAAAAGTTCTATAGGCTAAAAGCACTAAATAGATATGAAAAATAAATGTTTGAGCACTTGGATGGTAAATAGACCATTTTTAATTTGAGTGGACAAAGATGGACATTAATTAGATGAATTTTAAGGTTTATAAAAAGGGTTATATATGTAATTCAATAAATAAAAACAAATTAAGTAAAACAAAGTCAAATTATCTTCTTCGTTTCATCTTCTTGCTGAAATTGAAGGGAGAAAAACACCATTTTAAGGTTCATAGCATTCGGTCAAGTCTCCTTTTACATGTAAGTGATTTTTGGTCACGTTTTTAATGATTTCTATGTTTTTGAAGTCGTTGTAGCTTAATCTAGCTAGCCTAGGGACTAATTTGCAAAATTGTTAAAAGGTTAAGGTTTTTCCATGAATGAATTCATGTTGTTTTTTATGTTTGATGAAAGAAAATGGTTAGTTGTTGTTAGATAAATAACTTTTATTAAGTGATTTTTGATGAAATTATCATTTAGGGATTAAATTGAAAAAACAGAAAAATATTCAAGGTGAAATTATGAAATATATGAAATGTAGGGCTTTCTAGAGACCTACATGAAATTCGGCTATGGTGGGTTGAGGGTGAATTGCATGAATTTTCATTTTTATGAGCTAGGGACTAAATTGTAATGAAATCAAAATTATAGGGGCAAAAATGTAATTTTACTAAAATATGAATTTGGACTGAATTGAATAGAATAGTTATTAAATTGTTCAAATTTATTCATTTAGATCAAGATAGACCACATACGGCTCTAGATCGAGGCAAAGAAAAAGCTTGGGATTAATCGACTCTATTTCTACGTTTATCGTCGAAGTAAGTTCGTACGCTTAAATATCGTTTTAAATTATGATTTAAATGCTATTATTGTAAAATATCAAATTGTTTCTTGACGGAAAAATCCAACGACATATCGACGATCATCGACTAATGACAAGGGATAGTTTTGACTATCAAATTATGAAAAGGGATGGTGACGACCATCAACAATAAAAAGGGATGGTGACGCCCATCAAGCTATGAAAAGGGATGGCTTCAACTATCAAATTATGAAAAGGGATAGCTTTTGCTATCAAATAATGAAAAGGGATGGTGATGACCATTAAAATATGAAAAGGGATAGCTTCGACTATCGGGCTATGAAAAGGGATGGGATAACTGATAGTACTAGAAAGAACATATGTTTTCTCCCTACTTATTGGTCAGTTTTTCCCATTTAGTTATCTTTAGCACATATTTTAGCATTTCCAGTTCAGTAAATTTCATTTTATAACTCAGTGGATCTTAACCTATTTTTCCTTAATTTCGTCATATCCTGGTACTGATGTCACTGCATAAGTATTTCCAGATTGCGCCCAGAATTATCGCCGCACCTGACAGCTGTCTAGATAAGAACAAAAATATGTGAGGTATCTAGTCTGGTATAACAACTTGTACGTACAGAGGCAGCATGGTTCTGATGAAAGGACACCTGTGCTATTTGGAAGAACACAAATATTCACTTGACAAAAAAAGGAGGCTTTTTGGGGTATTATCTTCTTCAATCTATCTTTTGAAGCTTTTCAGCTATGGCAGCTTAAGCCTCCTACGGGTGAACTGACGTGAAAGGAATGTAGATTAGCTCTTGATGAGAAGCCCTGAGTGCGACACAAGAGGGACTTGAGAGATCAAGTCAAGATTTCCTAGGAATAGTACTCTCCACTTGTTTCTTTTATATTTCTTTTCTAAACGCTGGTGATTACTTTCTATTTCATGTTGGTAGGGAAGTATACATGATTTCTGGGTTAAATGTTATTTTATTCAAGCTTGCTTCTACTATTTAATCTTTAGGTTTGAGTGTTTTTAGCATGGAAGTGTTATTTCGGTCAGTGACACCGGAAAATGCAGCGACAGTTCAAGCTAACAAGCATGACAAACTAAGTTGTTTGAGGACTAGAGGAATTTAATCTACTTGTTCTTAATAGTGTTCCATTACCATCATCGGAAGGTGTGGCTAATGTACATGTTTAAGTCTTAGATTAAATATAGAAGTTAAGCTTGGTAAGATATTCATTGCAATTTAATGCATCGACAATCACATATCCTTTTATACCTTGTGAGCAGTTAGTATTTTGTCGAATGTTCACGTTCAGGATCTGAGTTTATCATTATCATATTTATCTTATAGTTTTCAAGTTATTGCTTCGACAACTACTCTCACATTTTATCTCGTTTCTATCTATTTATTGCACTGACATTGATAAACAAAAGACAACCATCCTCATGGGATCGATATCCGATAGACTCATATCTATCTCCTATACTTGCATCGATAGTGTAAGCTTGGACATTATTGTTGTGACATTAAACAGCTGGTCAAGTTTTTGCTCCGTTATCGGGGATGGAGTTTGTTTGATGTTTTTTTTTAATTTCATAATATTTAGTTGTTGCTAACTTGTTTTCTTTTTGTCGCTATTTTCACATTTTATTTTAAGTGTTTATAACTCGAAGCAATTCGGAGTTTATTGCCGATTTTGATATAGAAATTGAAAGAACCGTTCGGAGGAGACTTCGAGAACAAAGAAATATGGCTTTACCTAGAAACTATGAAGTCATACCCCCGATGCAGCACCAAAATGCTAATGACCCATCGTTGCCACAAGACACTCAAATAAAAAATAGGGCTATACGAGATTTTGTAGTACTTGTCTTGGATGACTTACAACCAGGAGTTGTTAGGCCAGCAATCCAAGCTAGAAATTTTTAACTCAAGCCAGTAATGTTTCAAATGTTGAATTCTAATGGGCAATATGCTGGACTACCACATGAAGATGCACGAGAACATCTTAAATCAATTTTATTGTTTTGTGCTTCATTTAGTCAACAAGGTTTTCCTGATGACGCTTTGAAGATGCAATTATTTCCTTATTCCTTGCATGGAAAAGCTCATACTTGGTTCCTTGGGCTGCCTACCATACTTCTTGGAATGCACTAGCAACACATTTTGTTTTGTGATTTAGCCCGTCAACAATGCTCGTCTCCAAAATGATATTACTGCTTATCATCAGCTGGATGATGAAAATCTTCACACCATATGGGAACGTTATAAATCTTTGCTTCGATGTTGTCCCATGCACAACATTCAATAGGAAGCACAAATTGAGATTTTCTATAATGGGCTGAATTCACACACGAGGAATCTTGCCGATGCATCAGCCAATGGTCTTTTGCTGGATTGTACTTTTAATGATGCTATTGGAATTCTTGAGAGAATTGCTCAGAATGACTATCAATATCCTATCTCTAGAGCTACATAAGCAAAAGATACTTCGAGAGTTATTGAATTGGACGCAATATCTGCACTTGGAGCTCAAGTTTCTTCTCTTGCAAATATGATAAAAAAATATGCAAGGGACTAGTGACGCTGCACCTATACAAAACAAGTTAATATTCCTACCTTTTGTTGTGAGATTTGCAGTGACAACCACAGCAATAAAGATTGTCCACAACATGCAGAGAATGCCTTTTATGTTAGTAACATCTGCAACAATTCCTATGGCACATCTTATAATAATTCTGCATGCAATCAACAGTCTTAGGGAACTCAGAATGCTGGACAGAATTTTGCGACATTTCGATATGGGAATATATCCCCTCAAGGAAATTATAAAGCAAGACAAAGGAATTACAATCAATAACAGTAGAACTACAATCAGCACACTCAAATGCATCCACAACAAAGCTAGATGCATCCACGCCAGAATTAGATGTAGCCACAGCACTCTCCAATATCGAATCAGCATGTTCAAGAACATCGACGATAATAGTACATGCCAACTTCTCCTTTTGACCCGTTAGCATCTTTTGAGGCTTTAATACTGGAGCATACGACTCGCACAAAAGCCATCGTGCAAGGGAATTCATCTTCTATTTGGACGTTGGAGGCACAATTAGGAAAACTTGCTTCGAATCTGAATACTTGACCACCGGGCACACTACCTAGTGACACGGAAAATACCAGTCCGAGGGGGAAAGAACACTGCAAGGATATCACTCTCAGGAGTGGTAAACAAAATGGCGAGCCAACTATAGACTCTACTGTAGCATCTCAAGATACTAGTGAAGTGATCCCTGGTAGGAAGGTTGAATCTGAAAAGCTTGTCGATGTTCCAGACAAAGAAGTTCCACAAATTGTCACTCATATGCCTAATGTCTGACCCTCGAAACTTTCAACTCATCAAAGGTGTCGGCACAATCAGATGTATCTCCAAATGTAACACCTCATACCCGAGTCCAAGGCTGTGACCGGATACGATACATTACTATGCTTGAACTTTCTTAAACATGCACTTACGGGCTATAAAATTTTGTTCCGAATTAAAAACTTCTCTTTCTTAGTCTAATCATACATTTCATGGGCCTACGAGGCCTTAAACACATATCTGGAAACTTTCAGAACTTAATCAAAAACTTTTCCTTAAAATAGGGGTCACACGCCCATGTGGCTTGGGACACGCCCGTGTACCCCTAAGACACGCCCATGTCTTCCAACCATGGTAGACACTGACTAATTTCACACGGCCTTGACACGCCCGTAGACTTAGACCGTGTGCTATACCTTGATATACTGACTTATTCACACGGTGCTAAGGTGCAGGGGACGCACGGCCTAGACATACGCCTGTGTGTCTATTCGTGTGGGCACCTGAAGGCTATTTACCAAGCCAATTACCACCCTGAAATCAAGATCAATCTCACACTCAATTCAACAACTCAAATTACTACATCTTTCATGAACAATACTACATGCTTCATTGATATCAATAAACATACATACTTAGTTAATCCTGGCCAATCGCTTAGTAATATACAAAAGAATAATAAACTTGATAGCCCATACTTTTGCCCTTTTTAAGACATATTCTCAAAATGAAATGTTTCCTATACATGCCATACTTAATATAAACAACTTGGCTATACCAAAATAGCGATTGATAGTGTGCTTCGAGCTCCGATGACAATAATCCACGAGATTAGCTTGGCGGGATAGAAAGAAAGAATAAAAGATGTAAGCATTTAGCTTAGTAAGTTTGCATATAATGCACATAGCAACATACTTGTTTAATATAAACCATTTGGCATAAACAATGGCATCTTAAATTTCAGCTATTTAAGCTTACTTACTCTTACTAATTCTTACATATCTCATGATACTTACTAGTCTCATGCTCGTGAGGTAAACAAGGTACCTGTATCACTTGGTCACATTGATCAGCATACTTTACTATAACAGTCATAATCTTTAATTCATCATTCATAACATGAATAATACTCATTTCTAACTTAATAATAGCTTTGCTTACTTAACTTTCTTGCTATCTCATTTAAGCTCTACTCATTTGCCCGATAAATTTCTATGAATAACCAAGGATACTGAATCTCATACCACGTATAACTCGATGCCAAAGCCATATCCTAGATATGGTCTTATATGGGATCTTTCATCTTGGTATCAATGCCATGTCTTGACATGGGCTTACACAAAGTCTTCCTTGTATGTCCCTTGGGAACTTACCATTGCCATGTCTTGACATGGTCTTATTTGGTATCTTTACTCATGAACGGGTCAATGCTGAGCCTTGGCTTGGACTTACATGAAATTTTCCTTGTTACTCACCAATTCCATTCCTTGGCTTGGACTTACATGGGATCTCTATCTCATGATAACTTTTCAATGCCAAGACTTGTCTTGGACTTACATGACATCTTTACTTGGAGACTCACCAATGCCATGCCTTGGCTTGGGCTTATATGGGTCTTCATCTCATAATAACTCTTCAATGCCAAAACTTGTCTTGGTCTTACATGATAACTTGCTTGATTTCTGATGCCATGCCTTGGCTTGGTCTTATACGGACTTTCTCATTTCATGTGATAGATTGAGTATCCTAAGTAATTCAACTTCAATCGGGACTTTCTCATGCTTAATCTCCTTGATTTCTTTATTTAACATAGCATTAAGCATTTCCATGGTAATAATGTACATTATACTAAGCAATTCAATGATAGTAATCATAAAGCTTAGAAATCATACAAACTTACCTCGATATACAAAATGTATGTAGATATGCAATTTAGTCCTGGACTTTGCTCTTGCCTCAGTTTCGATCCGGGCTTCATTTTTCTTGATCTATAATAATAGTTTAGATCATTTAATACTCACATTGACTAAATTGACTCTTAACACATACTTTGGCAAAATTACAATTTTGTCCCTAAACTTTCTCATAATTACACTTTGTCCCCAAGGCTCGTAAAGTGATTTTTATTCAACTTTTATGAACTTCATGCTTAGTTGATTCATTGTCTCAACTATAGCAATAACAATTTCTCACTATTTCTACCATGTATGACAAATTTCATAATAATAACAAACTAGTCCTTACTAGCATTTCTCATGAAATTCACTTAGAAAAAGATGTTTATCTAACATCAAACTCTCATAATCTTCCATAAAATATCATTTAACATGCATGTAATTCATGGGTAGATTTTTAAACATGAATTCTAGCTCAACTTATAGCTATAATTAGCTAATTCATAATACGAGGACTCCAAAAATACGAAGAATATTAAAAACGGGCTAAGATGCACTTACTAGCAAGCTTCAAAAGTTTGAAGAAGCCTAGCTATGGAGTCTCTCCAATTTTCGGCACAAGGAAGAAGATGAATAAGAATTTTTATCATCTTTTTTTCCTTTTCAATCATTTAATTGATAAATGACCAAAATGCCCTTCTCTTTAAAATTTCACCATTTACTAACTCATGTCCATTTTTGTCCAAAAATTATAATTTGGGAAAATTCCTATTTAAGGACTTCTAATTAATATTCTAAAGCTATTTCATACAAAAAGCTTCTAGAAACTCATATTTTGCAACTTTTTCAATTTAGTCCTAATGGACCTTTAATGGAAATTTCCATAAAATTTCTACATGAAACTATTATAATATCATGCAAACATCTCAATACCTTAAAAACTCATATTACTACTTTGGATTTGTGATCTCACACCACTATTCCAACTAGGCCCTAAATCAGGCTGTTACAATCTCCACATTTACCTTTTCCACAAAGATTCAAAGAGAATGAGCAGGATAAGCAGTACCAACAGTTCCTGAACATACTGAAGGAACTTCAGGTCAATATTCCTTTAGTAGACGCTATTGTGCAAATTTTGAATTATGGGAAATTTATGAAAGAGCTCTTTTCCAAGAAGAAGAAGCTTAGTGATATGGAAACTATTGCACTCACAGAAGGCTGTAGTGCTGTTTTGACAAACAAGTTGCCCTCCAAAATGAAAGATCCTGGGAGCTTTATGTGACTTGGGAGCTAGCATCAACCTAATGCCACTATCTACTTTCAAAAAGTTGGGAATTGGTCACATGAAACCTATTGCAGTGACATTGCAACTAGTTGATCGATCATTGGCTCAACCTGAAGGGCAAATCAATGATATCTTAGTTCATGTGGATAAAATTATTTTTCTGGATGATTTTATCATAGTTGACTGTGAGGTAGACAAAGAGGTTCCCATGATCTTGTGATGACCATTTTTAGCCACCGGACGAACTCTTATTGATGTTTACAAAGGTGAACTGACCATACAACTTAATGATGAGCACGTTACCTTCAGTGTTTTTGAATTTATTCAATGAAAATATAAAGGATAATGCCATATTTTCGATGTGCTAGATGATATAATTGAGGATGAATTCAATTACCAAAGCACAATACTTTCTGAAGAGTTTGTAGTGACATCTAATGATGAATTCTTAGATAATTGTGACAGCACTATTGAAGCTAATAATATTGAACTTAGGCATGGATGGAAGATTGAACCCTTAAACTTAGCCAACAGAATAGATCCAATTTTCAAGCCATCCATCGACGAAGGTCCTACTCTGGAATTGAAACCACTACCTACACATCTTAAATACCTCTTTCTTGGTGATAACAATACTCTCCTAGTTATTGTTTCCGCAACATTGGATGTAACTCAAGAAGAGAAATTGGTCCATATTTTTAAGCAACATAAATGAGAAGATGAAGGAAGTTAATAAGAAAGAAATTATAAAATGGCTTGATGCTGGAATTACGCTATTTCTGACAGCAATTGGGTAAGTCCAGTGCAATGCATTTGTAACACCCCATACCCGAGTCCAAGGCTAGGACTGGATACAAGACATTACCATGCTTGAATTCAGTTAAACATACACTTACGGGCTGTAAAATTTCGTTCCGATTAAAAACTTCTCTTTCTTAGTCTAAACGAACATTTCACGGACCTACGAGGCCTTAAGCACCTATTAGAAAACTTTCGGAACTTAATCGAAAACTCATCTTTGAAGCAGGGTTCACACGCCCATGTGACTTGGAACACGCCCATGTGCCCTTGGACACACCCATGTCTACAAACCGTGGGGAGTTACTGACTATATTCACACGGCTTGGGCACACGCCCATGTCCAACCCGTGTGTCTTACACGGCTCGTGCACACGGCCGTGGGATTTACCCCTGGTTTATTCTGTCTAATAGTAATAAGGTGCAGGATACGCATGGCCTAGACACACGACCATGTGTCTAACCGTGTGGGCACTTAAAGGCTATTTACTAAGCCATTTGCCACCCTGAAATCAAGATCAACTCAACTCAAATCAATACAATTCATTAACTATACAACATGTTTCATTGAATTTAACAACATACATACTTAGTCAATATTGGCCAATCACTTAGCCATATACAAAAGAATAATAGTTTAATAGCCTATACAATGGCCCATTTTAAAACATGTTCTCCAAAAATGAATGCTTCCTATACATGCCATACTTAGTAAAATAACTTGGCTATACCAAAATAGAGATAGATAGTGTGTTACAAGCTCCGACTCCAATGATCCACAAGTTAGCTTGGCGGAACTACATAGAAAGAAAGAATTAAAGACGTAAGCATTTAGCTTAGTAAGTTTGCATGTAAAGTACATAACGATATACTTGCTTAATATAAACCATTTAACATAACAATGTTATCATAAATTTCAGCTGTAAAGCTTACTTACTCATACATGATTATTACTTGTCTCATGATACTTAATATTCTCATACTTATAAGGTAAACATGATACCTGTAACACTTGATCACATTGATCAGCATACTTTAATATAATAATGATGATCACTAATTCTTCATTCATAACATAATAATACTCAATTTCAACTTGATGATAGCTTTACTTTCTGAGCTTTCTTGTTATCTCATTTAACTTTACTTGTTTGCCCGATGAACTTCTGCGAATAACCGAGGATACTAAATCTCTTGCCATGCACTTGATGCCAAAGCCATATCCTAGATACGGTCTTACATGGAATATCTCTTCTTGAATCAATGCCAAGCTTACCTTGGACTTAAATGAGAACTTGCTTGATAACTTGATCAATGCCAAGCTTGCTTCCTTGGACTTACATGATAACTTGCTTGATAACTTGATCAATGCCAAGCTTGCTTCCTTGGGCTTACATGATAACTTGCTTGAATGTCGTTGCCATATTCCAAACATGGTCTTACACGGACTTTCTCATTTCATGTGGTAGATCGTGTATCCTGGAAATTCATCTTCAATCGGGACTTTTTCATGCTTAATCTTATCGATTTCTTTGTTTAACAAAGCATTAAACATTCCATGATAATAGTGTACATTATACTAAGCAATTAAATGATAAAAATCATAAAGCTTATAAATCATACAAACTTACCTCAATAAACAAAATGTATGTAGATATGCAATTTAATCCTCGACTTTGTTCTTGCCTTGGTTTCGATCTGGGCTTTGTTTTTCTTGATCTATAATCATAAATAGAGCACTTAATATTCATATTGACTAAATTGACTCATTACTCATACTTTGGCAAAATTACTATTTTACCCCTATACTTTCTCATATTTGCACTTTTTCCCCTAAGCTCGTAAAATGATTTTCATATAACTTTCTTAAACTACATGCTTAGCTGATTAATAGCAATCATCAATTCTTACTATTTCTAGTATGTATGACCAATTTTTATAACTATTACAAATTGGTCCATACTATCATTTTTCATGAAATTCACTTAGAAAAAGATGTTTATCTAACAGCAAACTCTTATAAACTTCCATAAAACATCATTTAACAAACATATCATTCATGGGTAGATTTTTGAACATGCATCTTAGCTCACCTTATAGCTAAAAATAGCTAATTCATAATACGAGAACTTCAAAAATACGAAGAATATCAAAAACGGGCTAAAATGAACTTACTAGCAAGCTTAAAAAAATGAAGAACCCTAGCAATGGAGTCTTCAAATTTTCGGTACAAGGGGGAAGAAGATGAATAGATTTTTATCATCTTTTTCCTATTTTAATCATTTATTAGACAAATGACTAAAATGCCCTTCACCTTAAAAATTTCTATTTTACCCATTCATGACCAATTTTGTCCAAAAATTAATTTTTGGGAAAATTGCTATTTAAGGACTTCTAATTATTATTCTAAAGCTATTTCATACCAAAAAGCTTCTAGAAACTCATATTTTTTAACTTTTGCAATTTAGTCCTTTTTGACCAATTGACCTCAACTTAATAAAATTGCTTCACAAAACTTTCACACTAACATGCAAACATGGCATAAACTTTACAAACTCATAAATTCACCTCGGGTTCGTGGCCTCGCATCACTATCCCGACTAGGCCCTAAATCGGGCTATTACAATTCTCCCCCCTTACGAATTTTCGTCCTCGAAAATCTTACCAGCAAAAAGGTTTGGATACTGGTTTCTCATAATCTCTTCTGGTTTCCATGTAGCTTCTTCTATTCCATGTCTTTGCCACAATGCTTTCACTAAGTCAATACTTTTATTTCTCAGTTGCTTGACTTCTCGAGCTAAAATTTTGACTGGTTCTTCACCATAAGTCATGTCAGGATGAATCTCTATCTCTGATGGGGTAATTACATGTGAAGGGTCTTATCTGTAGCGTCGCAACATTGACACGTGAAACACATCATGTATCTTCTCTAATTCTGATGGCAAAGCCAAAGGGTAAGCTACTGGCCCAACTCTCTCAATATTCTCGTAAGGTCCAGTGAAACATGGACTTAACTTCCCTTTTCGGCCAAATCTGAGAACTTTTCTCCATGGTGACACTTTCAAGAAGACTTTATCCCCGACTTGGTACTCTATCTCTTTTCTCTTTAAGTCCGAAAAGGATTTCTGTCTATCTGATGCAGCTTTTAAACATTCTCGTATCACTTTCACTTTCTCTTCAGCTTCTCTAACCAAATCAACCCCGTGTATTTGGTTTTCCTTAAGTTCAGTCCAAAACAAAGGTGTTCTGCACTTTCACCAATATAGAGCTTCATAAGGCTCCATCTTTAAGCTCTATTGAAAACTATTATTATAGGCAAATTCTTTCAATGGGAGAAACTTTTCCCAACTGCCTTGAAATTCTAAAATACAACATCTGAGCATATCCTCGAGTACTTGAATTAACCTCTCTGACTGATCGTCAGTTTGAGGGTGAAAAGCTGTGCTAAAACTCAATCTTGTACCCAAAGCTTCTTGCAGCTTCTTCCAAAATCTGGATGTGAATCTCGGATCTCTATCAGATATAATCGATAAAGGAACCCCGTGAAGCGTTACTATTACTGAAACATACAAGCTCGCCAACTTGTCGAGTGAGAAATCCACTCGTACAGGTATAAAATGGGCTGACTTCGTGAGTCTATCAACTACAACCCGAATAGCATCCTTCTTGCTTGGCGACAACGGTAAACCCTCACAAAATCCATGGTGATCTAGTCCCACTTCCACTCGGGAACCAAGATAGGCTGAAGCAAACCCGAAGGTACTTGATGTTCAGCCTTTACTTGATGTTGCCTTTACTTGCTGACAAATCATGCACTTGGAAACAAACTCTGAAATATCATTCTTCATTTTTGGCCACCAATACTGTTGCTTCAAGTCATTATACATCTTAGTACTTCCCGTATGTACATACAAACATCCATTATGTGCTTCATACAAAATTCTTTGGATAAGCTCCTCTTTTCTCGGTACACAAATTCTATCTTTAAACATCAAGTATCCATTAGAATTAATCCGGAAGTCAGATTCAACATTTGACTCGCATTGAGCCTCTTGACTCGCAATTCGTTATCTTCTTTATGAGCCTCAAAGATCTCTTGAAGAAACATTGATCTAGCTCTCAGCTCAGCTAGAATAGAACCATCGTCGATAGAGTTATCCATGAATTCATTGCCCTTAATACAAAAAGGGACTTCCTGCTCAAAGCATCAGCGACCACATTCACTTTTCCTGGATGGTAGTCAATAACCAACTCATAGTCTTTTATCAACTCTAACCATCTCCGTTGCCTCAAATTCAATTCTTTCTGCGTCATCAAGTACTTCAGACTTTTGTGATCAGTAAAAATCCGACATCTTTCACCATATAAATGGTGTCTCCAAATCTTCAAAGCAAAGACTATGGCAGCTAATTCTAGACCATTCGTCGGATAATTTTTCTCATGAGGCTTCAACTATCTGGAGGCATAAGCAATCACCTTGCCTTCTTGCATGAGTACACAGCCTAATCTATTTAAGGATGCATCGCTGTAAATTATAAATTCCTTCCCTGTCTTGGGTTGTACTAAAACTGGAGCTTCTATCAACATTTCTTTCAACTTCTCGAGTACTTTGTTAGCATCTTTCGGTCCACTCAAACTTCACATTTTTCTATAACAATTTAGTCATCGGGGTTGCAATCATGGAAAACCCCTTGACAAATCGTCTGTAATAGCCGGCAAGGCCTAGAAAACTTCTAATCTCGGAGATGTTCTTAGGTGGCTTCCAATCCATTATAGGTGAGATTTTACTTGGATCTACTCGGACTCCATCTCTTGAGATAATATGTCTAAGAAATCCTACTTCCTTGAGCCAAAATTCACTTTTACTGAACTTGGCATACAACTGATTTTCTCGAAGAGTCTGCAAAACTGTTCGTAGATGCTCAACATGCTCATTCTCTTTTTGAGAATAAATCAGTATGTCATCAATGAAAACGACTACGAACTTATCGAGGTATGGTCTAAAGATGCAGTTCATTAAATCCATGAATACCGCGGGAGCATTGGTCAACCCAAAAGGCATGACTAAAAATTCGTAATGCCCATACCTCATTCGAAAGGCGGTCTTGGATACATCTGAATCTTTCAATCTCAACTGGTAGTACCCTGACCTCAAGTCTATTTTGGAGAACACAGTGGCTCCTTTCAATTGATCGAACATATCGTCGATTCTAGGCAATAGGTACTTGTTCTTTACTGTCACTTTATTAAGCTGACGGTAATCTATGCACAATCTCATTGTGCCATATTTCTTTTTCAAAAATAAAACCGGAGCACCCCATGGTGAGCAACTTGATCTTGCAAAGCCTTTGTCTGTTAACTCTTACAGCTGTGACTTCAATTCTTACAACTCTGTTGGAGCCATTCTGTAAGGAGTAATAGATATCGGTACAGTATCGGGAGTTAGTTCAATGCTGAACTCAACCTCTCTAACTGGTGGTAGTCCTGGTAATTCCTAGGGGAAAACATCTACATACTCACATACTATCGGTACTGACTCAATCTTCAACTCTATTTCTTTATCATTCATCACAAAGGCCAGATATGCTTCATACCCTTTTCTTAAATATTTTTGTGCCGTCATATGAGAAATCATTGCTAGCGATCTACCTTGTTCATCTGATTCTACATGAAGAGTATCCCCATTCTCACATCTCATCTCAATCTATTTCTTACCACAATTAACTATTACATCATGAGTAGTCAACCAGTCCATACCAAGAATGAGGTCGAACTCATCAAATGGTAGCAACATAAGATTTGCTTTAAAACAATGACCTCTAATCATTAATGGACAATTTTTACAAACTTTATCAACTAATACACTCTTGCCTAAAGGATTAGACACCTTAATCATAAATTCTGTAGAATCTATAGGCATGCTCAAACCGGATACTAATTTCATGCAAATGTAAGAGTGTGTAGATTTAAAGCAATAACTTTGATATCAAAAAGAGAAAAGGTACCCGTAATAACATCATGGGAAGATGCTTCTTCGCAAGCTCGAATGGCATAGGTCCTTGAAGGCGCTCTACCCTTGGGTCTCACGGCCTGCTCTCGGGAGTTACCTCTTCCACTTGCCCCACTTCTCGAGTTTCTCTACGGTCTTCCTCAGAGCATACTCCCGGATCTCGGATTCTGAGCTCTTTCTTCTTTCATCATCTCTGGACAATCTTTTATATAGTGATCTTGGGAACCACATCTAAAACATGCATTTTCATGGGTCCGGCATTCTCCAAGATGACGTTTGCCACAATGTGGGCATTCGGGTCTGTCAAACCGAACATTCCCTACACTTGCAACTGAAGTAGTCTGTGCTCTGTTCCCCGAATACTATTTACACTTGTCTTTCCTTGAAAACCCAGTGGAAGTAGCCGATCAAGTAGGGAAATCTCTGGACTTCTTGGATGAAGATTGAAATGACTTATTCCACTATCTCTTTCTAGCGTCACGAGACTCCATTTTAGACTTTTTCTTCTCTTTTACTAATTCTTCGACTTTACAAGCCCTCCCTACTAGCACAACAAATTCCTTTAGTTCTAAGACAGCAACAAACAATTTGATATCCTCATTTAACCCGTCTTCAAATCTTTTACTCATGATGGCCTCAGTGGATACACATTCGCGAGCGTACTTGCTGAGTCGTACAAACTCACGCTCATAATCAGTCACTGACATCTTGTCTTGCTTCAGTTCTAGGAATTCCTTCCTCTTTTGGTCTATATACCTTTGGCTGATATACTTTTTCCTGAACTCTTCTTGGAAGAATCCCATGTGATCTTTTCCCTCGGTACTACCGAGACACAAGGGTGTTCCACCATTGATAAGCAGAATCTCTTAAAAGAGTGACTACACACTTCATGCATTCATCAGACGTACAGGACAATTCATTAAATACCTTGGTGGTGTTTTCTAACCAGAATTCAACCTTCTCTAGATCATCATCTTTTCTAGCCCGAAATTCTTCTGCCCCATGTTTCCTGATCCTATCAATTGGAGGTTTATCTGCTCTTACCACCTCTACTACTTGAAGGGCTACTAGAGCAGGTTGTGGAACAGGCGGGGGTTGAGGGGGTTGTGCATTCGGGTTCGTACGAACGAACTCCGTATACCATGTATTCATCATGTGAAGGAAGGCTTCTCTAGCCTCTTCTCCTCCTCCTTGACTCACTGTAGTGGGTCTATTCTCATTTTCATACGGCACCGTCCCTTCAGTGGGAGCTGGTGCGTTACTTTCTACATCATCCGCCACAGCTCTGTCGAGATCCATTTACTATATGTGTAATCATAATTTAAGTTGTCAGGAGTCGTCACACTATCAATAATAAAACATTCTTACGTATGGCATGTAAAGCTAGACTCATGCTCGTGCTATGTTAGTCCTAGAACCGACTAAATCGCAGCTCTGATACCATTAAATGTAACACCCCATACCCGAGTCCAAGGCTAGGACTGGATACAAGCCATTACCATGCTTGAATTCAGTTAAACATACACTTACGGGCTGTAAAATTTTGTTCCTATTAAAAACTTCTCTTTCTTAGTCTAAACGAACATTTCATGGACCTATGAGGCCTTAAGCACCTATCAGAAAACTTTCGAAACTTAATCGAAAACTCATCTTTGAAGCAGGGTTCACACGCCCATGTGACTTGGAACACGCCCGTATGCCCTTGGACACGCCTAGAGTATGAAGGTATAGAAGATTCAGCCCTAGAGTATTATGTGCAAATTATGTGTATTTTGTGTTTTATGCAAATAGGACTAAATTGTAAAAATGTGAAACATTAGGGGTAAAATCTTAATTTGCCCATTTAAGTGTATTGGGACTAAATTGAAATGAAATGTGCTTAAATGAGATTATTTTTGATATGTTTAGATCAAGAAAAAAGAAAAACGAATTTGGATCGGGGGAAGTCGAAAGTTATTGAATAGTTGGTATACGTGGTTCGTCGGTAGTCGAGGTAAGTTCTTAAGTTAAAGTTTGTTAAGTTGATAATTAAAAATGTATGAAATCAAATTATGTGATTAGTTTGGGTAAATAGCATGAGATAACCGAATGTGTATGTTTCATTTTGGAATGAATATATGTTTCTGAGTACAATGTGAATTAGTATACTTGACATGACAGATGAATTGATTGTGTAAATACGATTGGATAGTAATGTATGTGTTGAGAACTGTGAGTTGATGAATTGAGTTGATAAATATATCAGGCTCTGTGCCTAGTAGGCCTTGTGCCGGTGTTGTATATCAGGCTCTGTGCCTAGCAGGCCTTGTGCCGGTGTTGTATATCAGGCTCTGTGCCTAGCAGGCCTTGTGCCGGTGTTGTAAATCAGGCTCTGTGCCTAGCAGGCCTTGTGTCGGTGTTGTAAATCAGGCTCTGTACCTAGCAGGCTTTGTGCCGGTGTTACATTTCGGGCTTTGATGCCTAGCAGGCTTGATGCCGGTGATGCATTTTAAATGAAGAAACCTTAAATTACTCAAGGTGAAACGCAGTTAAAGTATCAAGTAAACGCTCGAGTAAACGTAAGTCTCTTTTTCATTCACCGAGAGCAAGGTAAGTTATGTCTAATATTAACTGAATTTGAATGATACGGTAGAAATGGTATTATGTGAAATTGAACTTATGATCAAAAGTATGAGTAGTACGTGACTGAAATTGAGCTTGAATACAATACTTTGGTAGACTTGATTATGAATAGAAATGTTCATTGAAATGTGACTTTGATTAGGATAACATAGACGATGTGAATGGTGGATGTATATGATTCGAAATAATGTGATTAATGTAAAACATATACCTTGTGATTTGATATAATATACGTTTAAGGTAAATAAGTGAAACAATAAGGTAAATGAACTATGGTATTCGGCCTTACATGAAATTGTGTATTTGACATGTTTATTTTTCATTGTTAATGGTAACTATTATATATGTATTAGTGTTTGGACATTGTATTATCATTAACTTAAAACTTACTAAGCTAGTGTGCTTACTTTGTATATGTGGTCTTTCTATTTTATAGATCGTTGACTCAGCTACGGACTCAGAGGATCATCAAGAAAGTCAACCACACTATCACTCGTTTTGGTATAAATGTTTACCTTCGAATCAAAGGCATGTATAAGCTGAATGATGACTTGAATGAATGATGTTCGGTTGTAATAATGTATATATATGGCCTTGCGAATAAGGCTATTACTTTCGGTTAAGTATGGTTTATATGTTTGATATAATGGTTTGTTTAAATCTTTGATATAAGATGTGTGCGTATCATGCTTGTAACATCCTATATTAGGGGTTATGCATTCGTGCGTAATTCATGAGATAGTGGGCTCAGTGGGTGTGTTGGATGTGTTCTGAGGAGTTTTAGGAACCCTAAGATGTAAGGAAATGTCTTGTCCTGGAAATTTAGGGAAATGTCCTGGAAATGTAAGGAAATGACTTAGAAATGTTAAGTTTCAAAAGAGGAAAGTGAACATTTCTGGAAACTTGAAAATGTAAGAAATGTTAAGTTCAAAAGAGGAAAGTGAACATTTCTGGAAACTTGGAAATGTAAGAAATGTTAAGTTTAAAGGAGGCAAACGAACATTTTTGGAAACTTGGAAATGTAAGGAAATGTAAGGAAATGTAAGGAAACGTTTTAGGAAAAGTTAAGTTCTGAGGTTAAGAGAGGGAAGTAAAGTAGGGTGGCCTTAAGAAAATTTATGGGTGAAATATGACACACAAACAGGCTTGGAAAAGTGGCCTGGAGATACCACTTAAGGCCCAGGTGAGTGACGCCACAAGCTATGCAAGTGGGCCTGAGTTCGAGTCACTTAGGAAGCAAAATAAAAATTTTTATTTTTGCTACAAGGAGCAGAGAGATGGACGGCAATAAGGCTTTTAAAAGAGGAGTTTTATTCTCTTTAAATTTTGGCTAAATAGGAGATAAATAATAGATTTATTTATCATTATTTTCAAGAGATAATTGTTGGATTAATTCTTTTAAAAGTGATAATTCAAGGGATAAAGCTATCAAAATAGAAGAGTGGTGGCCAAGTAAGGGACTCTAGCCTAGTAATTTCGGCTATAAAAGGAAGAGTAAGGCTATTCTTCATTCATTCTTTTCTCTTCAAGAAAACCTCTGCCGAAATTCCTTAAAGTTTCTCCTCTTCTCTCTGCCGAATTCTCTCTGCCATTATTCTCTTTTTCTCTTTTCTTTTCTTCTTCTATTACAAACACAATCAAAAGCTGAAGATGCCAATAGCCCTAGCCGATTTCTCACTAAGCCTCAAGAGCCGAAATTGTTATCCACATCAAAGCCATAGCCGAATACTGCTAAGGGTTCAAGCAAGAGTTCCATCGAATTTTTCAGTAAGGGTAAGATTAGGTTAGATTCTCATTCTATTTCTTTTAAGGCTGTCGAAATTAATATTCTAATACCCTTAATATCTTGTTGCCGAAACTTTGAAGAGATCTTTCGGGATTTACTAAGTGTTGACTACAAGGAAGGAGAAGTTCTTTTCCCGAAGGTACACCATAGGCCGCGTGTTCCCTAGTTATTCGGCGAGTTTCGGGATTTAAAATCCACAAGGTAAGTGTCTATAGCATTCGGCCAAGGCTTATTTTGATATCTAGATCTATTTCATAATTGTTTAAAAAGCCGAAACTAACCTGGGATGTGATTTAATGTTTGGCCGAATACAAGAAGGAATACAACAAAGTTTCGAGACTTGATTCTTAAGTCAATCGGCAACAAGGTAAGTTTTAGTGTACTAATCCTACTAGGATTTGGATTTATGGCTGAATGGCTCTTTACTAAGTATTAAATGATTGATTAAATGTAGAGATCTAAGATCTAAGGCATTAGATCAAGCTTTTCGGGATTTGGATTGGAAACCTTAAGCGAATCAGGTGTGTACCCCGCACTAATTCTTAATATGTTTTATGGCATGTTTAATAAATATATGTATGTGATATTAAGAATATGAAAGTGTAAGAATGTGGCTAAGGTACCATGTTATGGTACAAAGTACTCAGGTACGTTTCCTACTCCTACTAGGATTATGAAATATGTTATATTTAACATGAGAATAATGATAAGAATGTGAACTTTGGCATGTTAATGCATAATATGATATGGGGCATATGGGTTATTGAAAAGGGGAAGTGAATGTGGTGACCTAAGACCACGAAATCTGAATGCGGTGACCTAAGACCGCGATATCTGAATGTGGTGACCTAAGACCACGATATCTGAATGTGGTGACCTAAGACCACGAGATTTGAATGTGGTGACCTAAGACCACGAAACTATAAGGGCGATGAGCACGTCGACTGCAGTGACTGCCTTCGATGGTGTGTAGCGGATGGAGGGTTGACTTAGTAGTCCCCACGGTGTGCAGGTTGGTACGGGGAAGTGTAACGGATGGCATCTAGGTTTGGGTTCGGGTTTGCATCATTATTTTATATCTGTTATGTGAATAAGTATGTGATATGATATTGTATGCCTGAATTGTTAAGTTTTAGTGTTGGTTACACATTGAGTCTGTTTGACTCACCCCGTTTGGGGAATATTTTCTTCCAGGTGATGATCAGTAATGGACCGGGTCGGCAAGAGCTTAAAGGTGGCCATGCACAACAAGGAAAATTTTATTATTTGGACTTTTATTCTATTTAAGCACTTTAATTTATTTTTGGGAATTATTTGATGTAATAAGGCCATAGTTGAACTACTTTATTTTTCTTTCTTTTATTTATTATGTTACAAATTTTTAATGGTTATATGATCAAGTAAATTTAATTTAAAATAGACTGTAAATATTTTGTCACCTGAAATAAATGGGTTTTCAATATAAAAGAAACTCTTTTTCAACTCAAGCCCAACCCAAACAAACTTTCTTTCAAAACACACAAGTTTTTCCTAAGTAACAAAAGAATTTTGAATCGGTTTTCTTTGAGGAACATACCAGATCCGGTCAGGGCTCGTGGGCTGGGTTTGGGGTGTTTCAATGCTTGGAAGTTAAATGTGGTTATATAGAATTAATCATTTATATGTATTATATATATATATATATGTATATAAGTATGCCTATTTGGTCGTGTGAATTTTTCTACTTAGATTATTATGTGCTCGGTTATAATACAAAGTTGATCATGAAAATGTTTATACTTATGTTTTGAGTTGATTATTAGAGTTTTAAATGAGGACCGAATATATGGTCAATGAGTTGGTTGTATTTTTGTATCTTGGACTAGTCACATATCATGTTTGTGTTTGGTAGGTTATTCAAACATCTTGTGTGCATTAAATAATAAAGAAGGATGAATTGATAATTGTGGTTTAACATGGCTTTTATTTTAGGGACATGGCGCATATTATGATAATGTGTATGTTTGGTTATACTATAAAGTTCGAATGTCATGTATGTGAGGGAAAAGCTAATAGAGTATTACGGGTCTATTTGTTTTAATATGCATATTTGTAGAAGGTATAAAATGATATGTTGATTTTCGACTAATGCAATAGATGTATTTTTTTATATGTTCTTATATGAAATTTGGTGTTGTTATGTGAAAGCTTGATTCGAAACCTATACAGATAATGAATTATGATGTATTGAAATTTTTGAAACATGGTTATTTGTAATGTAAGTCTTGATCATCATTTGTTAGTATAGAAAATTTAAATATGTGAAATGGATTTATTTCATATAAGACTGTGTTAAACTGTGTCTAGTTCGGTAACGCCTCATAACCCTAATTCGGCGACGGGTACGGGTTAAGGGGTGTTTCATTTGATTGGTATCAGAGCTTACGGTTTAGTCGATTCTAGGACTACCGTAGCGCGTGAGAGTCTAGCTATACATGCCTTTAATTGTATTTTTGATAGTGTGGTGACTTCTGACATTTCGAACTGTGTTTTATATATAGTAAATAGATCCTGATCCCGACAGAGTCGTAGCTGATGACGTAGAGAGTGTAGCGCCTGACCGTGCACGCGGATCAGCACCAGTAGACTCTCGACCAGTTACGGGTAGCCACGAGGGGGAGGCTAAACAAGCCTTCTACCAGATGATGAATGAGTGGTTTACCCAGTTTGTTCAGAATAATCCTACTGTACAACATCCTCCACCCCCGAATAATCCAACTCCTGTACCTTCAGCACCCCCTATGATAGATCCGATGAGATCTAGCAGGCCTCCTGTTGATAAAATCAGGAAATATGGGGCCGAAGAATTCAAGGCCAATGATGATGATGACGCAGAGCGAGTCGAGATGTGGCTTGATAACACTATTAGGGTACTCGAAGAGCTATCTTGTACTCCAGAAGAATGCCTAAAGTGTGCTATATCTCTACTTCGGGACACTGCCTATCACTGGTGGAACACACTGGTATCAGTGGTCCCGAAAGAAAAAGTAACTTGGGACTTCTTCCAAATTGAGTTCCGTAAGAACTATATCAGTCAAAGATTCATCAATCAGAAACGAAAAGAATTTCTGGAATTAAAACAGGGTCGCATGACTGTGACGGAGTATGAGCGGAAGTTTATCAGATTGAGCCGTTACGCTCGAGAGTGTATATCTACTGAAGCCATTATGTGTAAAAGATTTGAAGACGGCCTGAATGAAGACATAAAGTTACTTGTTGGCATTCTTGAAATCAAAGAGTTCGTGACATTAGTCGAGCGAGCTTGTAAAGCCGAAGAGCTTGGGAAGGAGAAAAGAAAAGCTGAGGTAGAAGCTAGAGACACTCGGAAAAGATCATCGAGTAAGATTTTCCATTCCGTGCATAAGAAGTTCAGAGATGATCCCAGTCGACATAAAGCCACTTCAAACTTACCTAGACGTGATCGACCTCCAATGAGTTCCCGAGCCACTTCGGTAGCTAGTGTTGGTAATATTCCACAGAACCGGGTCGAGTGTAGACATTGTGGGAAATGGCATCCTGGGAGTTGTAGAGTTCGCGATCGGTCCTGCTTTAAATGTGGATCGTCGGATCATTTTATTCAAGAGTGCCCAATGTTAGCTGAACAGAATACGGTACAGAACACTAGACCGAGCAGCGCACCAGCACAGGGCAGACCACCCAGACATTCAGGCAATGTAGGTGGCAGTCAGAGAGGGACAAAGGACACTGCAGTGCGATCAGAGGCAAGAGCTCCAGCTAGAGCTTATGCTACACGAGCTAGAGAGGATGCTTCTTCCCCAGATGTCATTACCGGTACTTTCACCCTTTATGATACTACTGTGATTGCATTGATTCGACTCATTCATATGTGTGTGAAACTCTAGTATTCAGTAAGACTCTACCAGTTGAGTCTACTGAGCTTGTGATTTGTGTGTCCAACCCTTTGGGTAGATGTGTACTTGTTGATAAAGTGTGTAAAGGTTTCCCGTTGATGATTCGGGATTCTTGCTTTCCAGCCGATTTAATGTTGTTGCCTTTCGATGAGTTTGATATAATCTTGGGAATGGACTGGTTAACTTCGCATGATGCAGTGGTGAATTGCAAAAGAAAGCTTATTGATTTGAGATGTCAGAACGGTGAGATCATCAGACTTGAATCCAGTGATTTAAGTGGGTTACCTACAGTAATATCCTTGATGTTAGCCCGAAAGTATGTGAGAAAAGGGTGTGAAGCTTATTTGGCCTATGTATTGGATAATAAAGTGTCTGAAAAACAAATTGAATCTGTACCGGTTGTGTGTGAATACCTAGATGTGTTTCCTGAAGAATTACCGGGTTTACCACCAGTACGAGGGATTGAGTTTGGCATTGAATTAGTACCGGGGACGACTCCGATCTCGATAGCTCCGTATCGGATGGCACCTGCTGAGTTAAAAGAGTTGAAAGCACAGTTGCAAGAGTTAACAGATAGGGGCTTTGCACGACCGAGCTTTTCTCCTTGGGGTGCACCAGTTCTTTTTGTGAAAAAGAAAGATGGAACGATGCGAATGTGTATTGATTATCGGCAACTGAATAAGGTAACTATAAAGAATAAGTACCCGTTACCTCAGATTGATGACTTGTTTGATCAGTTGAAAAGGGCTTCAGTATTTTCGAAGATAGATTTGAGATCAGGTTATTATCAGTTGCGAGTCAGAGATACAGATGTGCCAAAGACTGCATTCCGGATGAGGTACGGACATTTTGAGTTTCTGGTTATGCCTTTTGGACTCACTAATGCACCTGCTATTTTTATGGATCTAATGAATCAAGTCTTCAGACAGTTTTTGGATCAGTTTGTAGTAGTGTTTATTGATGATATACTGATCTACTCCAAAGATGAAACCGAGCATGCCGAGCATTTGAGATTAGTGCTACAAACTTTGAGAGATCAACAATTGTATGCAAAGTTTAGTAAATGTGAGTTCTGGATGAATGAAGTCAGCTTCTTGGGTCATGTTGTATCAGCATCAGGTATTCGGGTGGATCCAAACAAAGTAGCGGCTATACTCGATTAGAAACCACCAAAGAATGTTTCTGAGATTCGAAGCTTCCTAGGCCTTGCGGGATACTACAGACGGTTTGTAAAAGGTTTTTCGGTGATAGCTACACCTTTGACAAAGCTATTACAGAAAGATGTCAAGTTCGAGTGGTCGGAAAAGTGTCAGAAAAGTTTCGAGCAGCTGAAAGCCCTTTTGACCGAAGCTCTAGTATTAGCTCTGCCTGAATCGGGTAAAGAATTTGTCGTTTATAGTGATGCTTCTTTGAATGGTTTGGGTTGCGTTTTGATGCAGGAAGGCAAGGTTATAGCCTATGCTTTGAGACAATTGAAGCCACACAAAAGAAATTATTCGACTCACGATCTGGAATTAGCAGCCATTGTTTTCGCATTAAAAATTTGGCGTCATTACTTATACGGTGAAAAATGTCATGTTTACTCGGACCACAAAAGTTTGAAGTACTTGATGACTCAGAAAGATTTGAACTTGAGACAACGCAGATGGTTAGAGCTGTTGAAAGACTATGAATTGGTGATTGATTACCATCCGAGAAAAGCCAACATGGTTGCAGATGCATTAAGTCGAAAATCATTGTTTGCTCTTCGGGCATTGAACGCACATATGGCAATATCTGGTGATAGTTCGATCATAGCTGAGTTAAAGGCAAAACTGATGTTTATTCAGCAAATTTGTGATGCATAGAAAATTGACAAAGATTTGATTGCTAAACGAATTCAGTGTGAAAAAGATGTGGAATCAGAGTTTCAAATTGATACAAATGATTGTTTAAACTTTAAAAGCCGAATATGTGTTCCGAAGAACTCGGATTTGATTCAGATGATTCTGAGTGAGGCTCATAGTGGTCGATTATCGATACATCCGGGTAGCACAAAAATGTATAATGATTTGAAACAGTTCTATTGGTGGCCTGGCATGAAACGGGATATATCTGAATTTGTTTCAAAGTGCTTAATTTGTCAACAAGTAAAAGCCGAGCATCAAGTGCCTTCTGGGTTGCTTCAGCCGATCATGATACCTGAATGGAAATGGGATAGAATCACTATGGATTTTGTATCTGGTTTGCCTATGACACCAAGCAAGAAAGATGCAGTCTGGGTTATAGTAGATGGACTGACTAAATCGGCTCACTTTGTACCGGTTCGTACGGGCTTTTCACTCGATAAACTTGCTGAGTTGTATATATCTCAAATTGTGAGATTACATGGTGTGCCGAGTTCTATTATTTCAGACAGAGACCCAAGATTTACATCGCGATTTTGGAAGAAGCTGCAGGATGCTTTAGGCACTAAACTTCATTTTAGTACAGCTTTTCACCCGCAGACAGACGGTCAGTCTGAACGAACTATTCAGACACTTGAGGACGTGTTAAGATGTTGCGCTCTCGAGTTTGAAGGTACGTGGGAAAAGTACTTTGTAACACCCCAAACCCGGTCTATGCGTTTAGACGAGATTTGGTTTGTCACACCAATCATACATTCGTTTATTTTCATATGATTAAAATAAAATAGTGCTACAAAAACTTTTTAAAAATCGAGTTTAAAAAGAAGTTAATACAAGGATTTGAAATTTGTAGCTTAAGAATAATACTTGTTTGAAAACTTATCGTCAAAAATAAAATGTCAAAATCTTAAGATGGTTTAAAAGAACTTTAAAAGAATTTTAAATAATTAAAGTGTTCAGAAATTTTGTTATAAAACCAATGTTCTTAAGAAACTTAACATATATTAGATAAAACCATATTCAAAGTTTAGAAATAAAATTTAAACCATCCACACAATAAAATCCATAAAAACATATAAGAGGCCTTATTACATAAAACCCATAACAGAAATTTAAGATAATAATCTAAATAAAGTCATAGTTTAATAAAACCCAAGTTTGTAGTATGGCCTCCACCATGTCATCTCCGGCCCAAGTCCACGTCAATTTCCATTACCTGAAATGGTTAATAAAATTGGGTGAGTTACAAAGAACTCAGTGTGCAACTCACTTACCACCATTATTGGGCCAGATCGTCAAGATATCAAGCTGGGCTTGAGCCCATTAACAGATTTCAACCATACATCATAAAGCAACATAATTTAAAGAAAAGAATGCATAAAATATGAAATTCCCAAACCAACCTAGTATCCATCCGCTAACACCCCCGTACCAACCAACACACCTGTAGGGATCAAGTCAACCCACCCCGCCAAACACACCAATCATGGGCTTAAAGCCCTTAAATAATTTTGTAGTGCACTACCGAACTAGATTGTGACATTGTCACCGAACTAGAGGCATTTAGCCGAATTTGTGGCAGAGCCACCGAACTAGAGGCATTGAGCCATATTGTGGCAGAGCCACCGAACTAGAGGCAATGAGCCAAATTTTGTGGCAACTGGCCATTCTTCTCTTCATATATCCCACCCCATGCAATTATGTGTGTATAACAAATATAATCATATAACAGATTTTCAATTAATCCATATCATCGGTGGGTTTATCAATTAACCTTTCATTAGGCCCATATAAACAATTTAGCAACTAGCCCATTTAGTAGTTTAGTGAACTTTGGCCCATTTTAGCCCAATTTATCGAACTAGAGTATTTTGGCCCATTTATCGAACTAGAGTATTATGGCCCATTTATCGAACTAGAGTATTATGGCCCATTTATCGAACTAGAGTATTATGGCCCATTTATCGAACTAGAGTATTATGGCCCATTTATCGAACTAGCAGTTTTTCGTATTTTTCTCGGTTTTAACCCTTTTCATGCATTTACTCAAAAATATGAGTTACTACGTATTTTTCCCGTTTTTACTATTTTTACGATTTTATCACAGAACTTACAACTTGATGTCCAACCCGAAAATGAGTGTGAAGTTACACACCTGATTATGGAAAGAACTAAACTTTCCCGCTCTTCAACACCTATACGTATTGCGTTAATTAAAACACTATAATCTATAATAAAATCGATCTAAAGATTTCGATCTAGAAATTTACCCTCGGATTTCCGTAAGACTTCTACTTGCGATTTCTCTCCGATCGATGGTTCGCTAACCGAATTGAATCCACGAACGAATAATGGTTCGGGAGTACGAACGACTTCGAACAATTGATTTTCCTCGGTTGAACGTCCGCAACCCGGTGGAAAATCCCGGATTCCCGAAATAGTCCTTTGTTTATACTTAGGGGAAATAACAGAACCTCCCTTCTTCCGAAGGCTAAACACCGCCCTTTTCTTCCCTATTTTGAATGTCTTCAAAGGCAAAGAACATTAATCTAATGATATCGAAATAATTCTAAATTTTAAAAGATGTGATGTCCTTACCACTAGAATCGATTCCAACGATTTGTGTCACCCACAACTTCTTGATTCCAAACTTCCGTTATCGCACTAAAGTATAACAAAATAAACGTTAATAAAATAAACGTTTATTTCGATCCAAATAATGCCTTCAAGCCAACATCAATATTCGGCCATATCTACTAATAACTAATCGAAACGAAAAGAATTCTTACCTATATTCCACGTCGAAAAGAAAGGATTCGAGAATAGAATAGATTTAAGAAGGATTCGGCTATGAAAGATTAAGGAGAAGAGAAAATAAAATCGGCTATAGACACTCTAACATTCGGCCATGATAATGAAATTGGAGTAGATTTCGATTGAAAGAAATCAAATAGGAGAAAGTTGGTGAAAAAGTTGCTTTGATTTCAAAGTGAATAGAAGAAAAAGAAAGAAAAAGATGAGCTTTAAGATAGGTGCATATTCGGCTATGGTAGAGAGAAAAGAAAAGAATAAAATGGTCTCTTTAGGTATTGGTAAAATCGGCACAAAGAGAAAAGCACAAATTGACACAAAAGTGTAAAACAAAATGACCAATTTGTCAAAGAAACTAGGCTTACCAAGTGCACAATTTCGGCCAAAAGGAGAGAGTTTGAGAGAATTTTCAAAACTTGCACAAAACTAAAAATGAACAAAACTAAAGACTAAAATTTCCTAGCCTACTAACACCAAAATTTCGGCTCCCCCCTAGCCATAATGCCGTCCACATGCTTGGTCTTTAGGCCAAGATATTGTTTCCAAAATACTTCCTTGATTCATGCCTCATATCTTCACATTTTCCTTATTCTCTTGATACCTTTCCTTAAGTTCAAATTTTCCTTATTCCTTTGATATTCTAACCAAAAATAACATGGTCAACACATAACATATTTACTCTTGGCCGACACATGCTAGGAAAACCAAAAATAAAAACCACCTAATTGCTATTTAGGGGATTCGAACCTCCAACCTCATGCACTAGCTCATGCGCCAACACCACTTTGCCATGCACTCATCTTATGCTTCATTTTGACACTTAAATTAATTTATGTGTCAATGCCACTTAATCCATCTCCATAAATTCTCAAAATTAATATTATCCCATCTTAATAAAATTTCTAATTCTTCTTCAGGACTATACTAACCACATAAATTAATAAGAAAAAATATTTCTTTCTAAAATACTTACTCAAAGCACACAAAAATAAAATAAATAAATAAATAAAAATACTCGGATTTTCAGGGTGTTACATACTTGCCTTTGATTGAATTCGCTTATAATAACAGTCGTCAATCAAGTATCAAAATGGCACCCTACGAAGCTCTATATGGACGCAAGTGTCGTACACCCCTGTACTGGATCGAGCTCAGTGAGAATAAGATACAAGGGGTTGATTTGATTAAAGAGACTGAACGAAAAGTGGCTATAATCAGAGATAGTTTGAAAGCTGCATCAGATCGTCAAAAGCCTTACGCTAATTTGAAACGTAAAGATATTGAATTTCAAGTCGGAGATCGAGTATTCTTGAAAGTATCTCCGTGGAAGAAAGTACTTCGATTTGGTCGAAAAGGCAAACTGAGTCCGAGATTTATCGGACCGTATGAAATCATCGAACATATCGGGCCTGTTGCTTATAGATTCAAGTTGCCCTCTGAATTAGAAAAGATACATGACGTATTTCATGTTTCGATGCTTCGTAAATATAGATCAGATCCATCGCATGTGATCACTTCGTCTGAGATTGAAATTCGACCCGATATGACGTACGAGGAAGAACCGATCCGTATTTTAGCTCGGGAAATGAAAGACTTAAGAAACAAAAGAATTCCATTAGTGAAAGTACTATGGAGTTGGCACGGAGTTGAAGAGGCTACGTGGGAGCCTGAGGATTCAATGAGGCAACAATATCCGACTTTGTTTAACGGTAAGATTTTCGGGGACGAAAATCCTTAAGGGGGGAGAGTTGTCACAGACCGAAATTGACCCAAATCGGAACGGTGGTTTTAGGACCACGAATCCGAGTCTAAAATATCTTTTTATATATTATATTCTGTGCTCATTATGTGTGAATTAATATGTGTGAAAGTTTCGTAGAAAAATTTTATCGGTTGTGTGTTTAATTTAGAAAAAGGACTTAATCGCGTAAAAGGTAAACGTAGCAAACTATAGTAAAAAGTGCCTAGTTGATGATGGCTTTTTAAAGTGAGGTATTAAAAGAGTAAATAACCCAATTTTAGATGTAGTGGGCGGCATATGTCTAATCTACCCTTACGTTATATGTTGTGAAATTTATATTGTAAGGTTATATTAGTAATTATTTTAATGGCATGATATATGTTAAAATAACATAAAAAATAAGCCATCATCTTTATGCTCTCTCATGGCCGTATGTAGCTAAGAAAAAGGGGTTGAAGAAGCTTTGAATTTTCGGCAACTATTTGGTTCAATTAGGTAAGAATTTTAGCTCGGTTTTAGTTAATTTTTACGTTTTTGAGATCGTTGTTTCGAACTGTAGCTGACCCATGTTAAAATTTTTAAGAATAATCATGTATGATGTTCGGCCTTTGCTATGTTCTTGTGATTTTTGGTGTTTTATGATTTTATGTAAATGATATGTTAAAGATTAATATATATTGAATTTGAAATTTTAGTAAATTTGAGTATTTTGGGCTAATTTGTAAAAATAAAATTTTTGAGGGACTTGTTTGCAAAAATAAATGAAATGTATGCCTTGGTATGAAGGTATAGAAGATTCGGCCCTAGAGTATTATGTGCAAATTATGTGTATTTTGTGTTTTATGCAAATAGGACTAAATTGTAAAAATGTGAAACATTAGGGGTAAAATAGTAATTTGCCCATTTAAGTGTTTTGGGACTAAATTGAAATGAAATGTGCTTGAATGAGATTATTTTTGATATGTTTAGATCAAGAACAAAGAAAAAAGGATTTGGATCGGGGGAAGTCGAAAGTTATCGAATAGTCGGTATACGCGGTTCGTCGGTAGTCGAGGTAAATTCTTAAGTTAAAGTTCGTTAAGTTGATAATTAAAAATGTATGAAATCAAATTATGTGATTAGTTTGGGTAAATAGCATAAGATAGCCGAATGTGTATGTTTAATTTTGGAATGAATATATGTTTCTGAATACAATGTGAAATAGTATACTTGACATGACAGATGAATTGATTGTGTAAATACGATTGGATAGTAATGTATGTGTTGAGAACTGTGAGTTGATGAATTGAGTTGATAAATATATCAGGCTCTGTGCCTAGTAGGCCTTGTGCCGGTGTTGTATATCAAGCTCTGTGCCTAGCAGGCCTTGTGCCAGTGTTGTAAATCAGGCTCTGTGCCTAGCAGGCTTGTGCCGGTGTTGTAAATCAGGCTCTGTGCCTAGCAGGCCTTGTGCCGGTGTTGTAAATCAGGCTCTGTGCCTAGCAGGCCTTGTGCCGGTGTTGTAAATCAGGCTCTGTGCCTAGCAGGCTTTGTGCCGGTGTTACATTTCGGGCTTTGATGCCTAGCAGGCTTGATGCCGGTGATGCGTTTTAAATGAAGAAACCTTAAATTACTCAAGGTGAAACGCAGTTAAAGTATCAAGTAAACGCTCGAGTAAATGTAAGTCCCTTTTTCATTCATCGAGAGCAAGGTAAGTTATGTCTAATATTAACTGAATTTGAATGATACGGTAGAAATGGTATTATGTGAAATTGAACTTATGATCAAAAGTATGAGTAGTACGTGACTGAAATTGAGATTGAATACAATACTTTGGTAGACTTGATTATGAATAGAAATGTTCATTGAAATGTGACTTTGATTGGGATAACATAGACGATGTGAATGGTGGATGTATATGATTCGAAATAATGTGATTAATGTAAAACATATACCTTGTGTTTTGATAGAATATACGTTTAAGGAAAATAAGTGAAACAATTAGGTAAATGAACTATGGTATTCGGCCTTACATGAAATTGTGTATTTGACATGTTTATTTTTCATTGTTAATGGTAACTATTATATATGTATTAGTGTTTGGACATTGTATTATCATTAACTTAAAACTTACTAAGCTAGTGTGCTTACTTTGTATATGTGGTCTTTCTGTTTTATAGATCGTTGACTCAGCTACGGACTCAGAGGATCATCAAGAAAGTCAACCACACTATCACTCGTTTTGGTATAAATGTTTACCTTCGAATCAAAGGCATGTATAGGCTGAATGATGACTTGAATGAATGATGTTCGGTTGTATAAATGTATATATATGGCCTTGCAAATAAGGCTATTACTTTCGGTTAAGTATGGTTTATATGTTTGATATAATGGTTTGTTTAAATCTTTGATTTAAGATGTGTGCGTATCATGCTTGGAAGTTAAATGTGGTTATATAGAATTAATCATTTATATGTATTATATATACATATATATATATATATATATATATGTATATAAGTATGCCTATTTGGCCGTGTGAATTTTTCTACTTAGATTATTATGTGCTCGGTTATAATACAAAGTTGATCATGAAAATGTTTATACTTATGTTTTGAGTTGATTATTAGAGTTTTAAGTAAGGACCGAATATATGGTCAATAAGTTGGTTGTATTTTTGTATCTTGGACTAGTCACATATCATGTGTGTGTTTGGTAGGTTATTCAAAAATCTTGTGTGCATTAAATAATAAAGAAGGATGAATTGATAATTGTGGTTTAACATGGCTTTTATTTTAGGGACATGGCGCATATTATGATAACATAATGTGTATGTTTGGTTATGCTATAAAGTTCGAATGTCATGTATGTGAGGGAAAAGCTAATAGAGTATTACGGGTCTATTTGTTTTAATATGCATATTTGTAGAAGGTATAAAATGATATGTTGATTTTCGACTAATGCAATAGATGTATTTTTTTATATGTTCTTATATGAAATTTGGTGTTGTTTTGTGAAAGCTTGATTCGAAACCTGTACAGATAATGAATTATGATGTATTGAAATTTTTGAAACATGGTTATTTGTAATGTAAGTCTTGATCATCATTTGTTAGTATAGAAAATTTAAATATGCGAAATGGATTTATTTCATATAAGACTGTGTTAAACTGTGTCTAGTTCGGTAACGCCTCATAACCCTAATTCAGCGACGGGTACGGGTTAAGGGGTGTTTCAAGTCCAGCCCAGTGCGTGCCGAAGAAAGGAGGTATCACGGTCGTGGAGAACGAGAACAACGAGTTGATACCAACGAGAACAGTTACGGGATGGAGAATCTGCATCGATTAACGGAAGCTGAGCAAGGCGACTAGGAAAGATCACTTTCCTCTACCATTTTTGGACCAGATGCTGGATAGACTCGCAGGACGAGATTACTACTGTTTTCTCGATGGATACTCAGGGTATAATCAGATTACAGTGGTTCCGAAAGATCAACACAAAACGACATTCACCTGCCCGTACGGTACATTTGCATTTAGACGCATTTAGTTTATGTAACGCACCAGCTACATTTCAAAGATGTATGATGTTTATTTTTACTGACATGGTTGAGAAGTACTTGGAAGTTTTCATTGACAATTTCTCAGTATTTGGAGATACTTACGATGATTGCTTAGCCAATCTAGCTAAGGTACTGAGGCGATACGAAGAAACAAATCTCGTACTCAACTACGAACAAACCTCATTCAGACCCCTCCAAAATTCATGGCTTTAAAGATTTGCCCATGCTATATTTAGCAAAGTTGAATCTTTCAACTTTGCCACATGGGATGGCCGACCAAGGGAGCCTCTTTTGCTTCTGGTATTTGCTACTTTTAGCAGCCTTGATCACCTATAAATACATCCCCTAGCTGCTCATTCAAAACACACCTCAAGCATTCAACATTCTCGTCTCTCATTTTCTCTCAATTCCCTTTGTTCCATTCTCTTTTTGGTGTGTTCTCGTGCCGAATTCTCCTCTTGGAAAAGAGGTGTTTTCCCAGCCATTCAGAGCAGCATTTGGAGTGTTAATAAGTCACCTTGATAGCCGAGGCCAACGAAGAACGAAGAACAGAGCAATCAGACAAGCCACGGAGAAACACCGGATTTGCTTCTTGTTCCTTATCTCTTTAAATTTCGTTGTTGTTTTGACGAACATGTTTATGAATATTTATGTTGTTGGAATGATTAATTTAATCAATTTAGCTTGAATTTAATTCGTGTTGGGTTGATTGCATTTTGATTTCTTAAATTGTTAAAATTGTGTTTATGCTGTTAAAGGCCTCAGTAAAATGTTTGGTTAAGTAAAATCATGTTAAGTTATCTGGCATTATAATTGTTTAGATAGCTAATGAATTAATTATTTAAACGCATTGAAATTATAATTAATGGACACAATACTTAATCTATGCATGTTTAATTCTTCTAAGGTACCTAAAGATTAAATTAGCATCGTATTTGACGATACATATGCCTTGCATAACTTGCAGGATTTTGTGATTAAATTGTTTCAAGGTAAAAATACTTTGTTACTTCATATGATCTTTTATATGCTTATTGGGTTGAATTAATTGTTTGCATCGACATAGGAATGTGTAAGAGATTGTTTAATTTAATAAGTATGTATGTGCAATAACATGCTTACTTGTAGAAGTCTGTTTAATCGTTCGAATTTGCATAGAAATATATACAAGAGATGAATGGATTTTTATTTGTAAGTATGTTCATAAGTTAGCAGATTACCGAGTTGCCATGTTTTAACAAGTATAAACACGAGCTTAATAATTCTAAGTTAAGAAATGCAATTGATCAACACAATTATATCATCATGATTAAAATCAGTTTTTGAAATCGTGCATTAGAACTTTGTTTATTTTCTTTTACTTTGTTTTTCTTTAGTTTTTTTAGTACTTCTCAACAGCAAATATTTTTCCGTCACCAAAGTATTTGAAATTATTTTCATAAATAATTATTTTACAGTCCCTGTGAGTACGATAACTCGATATTTACTTGTCACTTTATTACTTGTTACGATTGTGTACAGTTGCACATTTCCACCGTTCCAATATGATTGAAGATTCTTTAGAGGTTTTTATGGATGATTTCTCAGTCTATGGCAATGGTTTTGATCATTGCGCTAACAATTTGGATAAAGTATTGCAGCGATGTGAAGACATACATCTTGTTCTAAATTGGGAAAAATGCCATTTCATGGGAACTAAAGGCATTGTGTTAGGCCATTGCATCTCTAGTCAAAACATCGAAGTAGACAATGCTAAAGTGGAAATCATTGAGAAATTACCTCCATCGACAAATGTGAAAGGTATTCGTAGTTTTCTTGGGTATGCGGGGTTTTACCAAAGATTTATCAGAGATTTCTTGAGAATTGCAAAGCCGTTATGCTCATTACTGGAACAGAATCGAAAATTCCTCTTTGACAATGCATGTCTGGATGCATTCATACAATTAAAGATGTAGCTAGTAAATACACCCATTGTCGTTGCACCAGATTGGTCTCAAACTTTTGAAGTTATGTGTGATGCAAGCAACTTTGCTGTGGGTGCTATTCTAGGACAATGCAAGGGAAAAATATTTCACGCCATCTATTATACTAGCAAAACTCTTACAGAGGATCAAATCAATTATACCATTATAGAGAAAGAATTGTTGGTTGTAGTCTTTGCATTCGATAAGTTTCGTTCTTATCTTGTGGGGTAAAGGTTACTGTATTTACTGATCACTCAGTGTTGAGATATCTTTTTGTGAAACAGGATGCAAAAGCAAGATTGATACGTTGGATCTTACTGTTGCAAGAATCCGACATCGGGATAAAAGAATACAAGGGTTCAGAGAATCAAGTTGCAGACCATCTGTCTCAATTAGAAGTTGGTAGCAAAGATGGAAACATACTTCAAATTATCGATGCATTCCTAGATGAATAGTTATTTGCTATAGATGCGACCCCTGGGTATGAAGATTTGGTTAATTATCTATTTTAGTATTAAATATTAATAAAATAAGTGGTTTTACACAATTTTGAGTGTTAGTGACCTATTACGTCGACACGGGCCTTAGATAGTGCTAATATGTTGATTTAAGTGTGCAGGATGCTTAATTTAGGGCCCAACGTAGGATCAAGGGACGGGTGATGCACAACCGCTATAGTACGACACAAACTCAATAACTTATAATTTTAGTGTCGTGTTGCACCATGCAAGGTTTATGGCGCAACAAAGGACCGAGGTGGAGCCCAAGCGTTTCGAGGTTATTTTCGTCTGCACAATCAAACAAATATAAAGACCTAGGATGTGCTAAAGACCTAATTTAGGCTATTAACAGTTCTATACATAAAAACCTTGGGGGTTTGATGTAACTAAGTCATTTTACACAAATCCAAAAACCCTCGCAATTTAGGAGTAGGATTTAGATTAAGTTTTCTTTTATTTTCTTCAAACACTTTGTTCTTTTCTCTTGGAATTGATTTTGATCCAAGACTTCTTTTATTCAATTAAAGTTATTTAGTTTATTTTCCTTTGCAAGCAACAAGATTCATTATCCTAATCGAGAAATTCATTATTCCGCTCTTAATCGATACAAATCAGGATTATTCTAAACCTTTTTTCTCTTTCAGTTTATTTGTGTTATTTACATGTCCACATCAATTGGGTTGAGATTATGAATACCATGACTAGCTAATTCTCTTAGGGGAGATTAACGAGTAGATGGGGAAGTGATTAACAGAGAATTAAGGGCTTTTCAATATGATTAGCTAGTATAAATTACGTGTTCTTAAACCTTAGGCTTGACAACCCTAGCAAGAAATTAAAGGTTAAATGATGTAGGGAGATAAAATTGGCGAGTAAATCATAATTTATCCTGGTTGAGAAAGTAAGGTCAGAAGAGAAGCAAGTATCAACCAATTAATTAATCAGTTAGAGACTAGGAGGTAATAATTTGTTAGTTAATAGCTAATCCACCCTAAAACCTAAATCCAAAATTAATTGTAACCCCTGAACCAAGTTAATCTTCCTGATTAGTTTAATTAGTTTTGTTGTTTGTTTATTTTAATTATTAATTTTCGACATCCATCTCTTTTATGATTTATCGTAATATAAAATTTAACCATTACTATTTAGACTTATTATTGTAAAGATATTTTCAATAGATTTAATTCATTCCCACTTAGGTACGATCCTTGGAATACTTCCCTGTGTTCTGTTGTAACATAATATTATATTATAATTTGACTCGTATACTTGTGAACACCACTTCTTTATTTCTTATATTTTTTTATGTAACACCCCAAACCCAGCCCATACGTCATAACCAGATCTGGTATGCTACGGGTTTAATGTTAAAAGCTTTACTTGAAATGGTTTTGAAAAACTTAGTCGTTTTTGTTGTTATTCATTAAATAGGTGGCACTTGTAGAAAATCTTCGTAATTTATTTTTCCCAAAATAGGTGTTATTTTAAATTATGTTTGAAAATCCCATTTTTATTTCTTCTAACATAAGTCTTTGATCATAAAATAAAAAAAATTAAACAGTAACAAATATCAACTTATAACTTAAGCTATGGTGGCCTTATTACATCAAATAATTCCAAAACTTAAAACTTAAAATAAAACGAATAGTATTAAAAAAACAAATAACTTGATGGCCCTCGAGCCCGTCTCGGCTGCCATGTCCACGATCTACTGCTCATCTGAAAGAGTAGAGAAAAAATGAAAGGGGTGAGTCACCAAGACTCAGTGTATAAATCCTGAAACACAACGACCTGAGGCCCACAAACACATTATGAGCCTTGGCCCATACATAAAGGCAACAATCATAATTACATGATAAATTATAAGTAATGAATAGCCCAACCCATCCTAGAATCCCATCCTCTACACACCAACCCGTACCATCCAACACACCTCGGGGATTTCTACAATCAACCCTCCATCTGCTACACACCATAACGACAACCGCACTGCCTATTCATCTTAATCAGGAATCATTAAACGTGGCATTGCCACCGACCACTATGTGACCTAACATTAGATTTTGTGGTTTAACCACCGATCACCAAGTGACCTATCATGCACTTCCCTTTCATTATCATAATCCCACCCTATGCATACACACATGAAAAATTGAAAACATCATACCATCTTTAAGAAAACAGGCTTTCATATATATATATATATCGATACACATAGAGATTTCTATGATCACATACCTGGCATCCTTTGCCTAACCCTTTTTAGGGTTTTATTCGACTGTCTATACAGCCTCTTTCCAGCTTTTAGCCCATAACACATATAAGTATAATACAGTTAACTAGTGTGTTAGAGATCTACACACCTGATTACAGTCAAGACGAGACCCTCTATGTCGACACTATCAAAAGCCGATACGACTGCTAACTATCTAAGATTTTATTCTGACGCCGGTCCACAATCCGGTGGCCAAGCCCGAACCGCTGACACTACTAATTTCTTAAACTTAGGGATTGATTTAACAGATCCAATCCCCTCCTTCGCCTGATCGATATTTGATTCCATTAAAAGACCTTATCATAATATATGGTTAAGATCACAATTACGATAGCGAATCTAACAAGAATCTAAAAAGAACCCCTTACCTTGAAATCCCAAAAAGAGATATATGAGGTTTAGAGACAAGCGATTCTGGCTTTTAAATCTAAGCAATCTACTTCAATTCCCGAATCTCGCCCAACACGTGAACACAAGAAACCAACAATCCATTAGCCTTTCGGCTTTGTCTTCTAAAAACCGAAAGAGAAAAAGAATAGATCAGAAGAAATCGGCACCTACCTTTACAGAGAATTCGACAACTCCTAGAAGATTTCGGCTTTTGAGAAGATCCAAAAAGAGAAGATGATAGGAAGAAATCTATGTAGATTCGGATTTTTGTGAAGAGTTCAGCAAAAGGGAATAGGAGGTATTCGGCTATGGAGATGAGAAGAAAGTTTAGAGTTTCGGCTTTTGAAGAAATCGGGAAAAGATGTAGGGAAGAATTGGGTGGTTTCGGCTTTGTAGAAGGAAACAAAAAAAGAATAATAGTCTTTCAGCTTTTGCATAGAAGTGAAGATGAGAGAATAGGCTTAGGGATTTCGGCTTTTGCAGAGAATGGGAGAATGGAGAAACCCTAATGTCGAAATTGAAGAAGAGAGTGGGAGAATAAACCCTAATGCCGAAAATTAACCTATTTAATTAAAATAATTGGGCTTCATGCAGCTTGAGTTTGGGCCTCCCCAGTTGACGCCACTTTCCTGCTCTCTAAGTGGCGCCACTTTGCCACTGGGCCAGAAGTCATTTTCCTCCATATTTTATTCTTAAAGCCTACCTACTAACTCCTAGGGTTTTATTCACCTAAAACCAAAATTTCCTCAAAGCCAAAGTTTGATCCCTGGACTTCATAGAAGCCCCCTAACCTTCCAAAATCACTTATCTAATAGGTCCAACTTGCATTTAAGCCGATCTCTTGTTCTCCAAAAATTTAAACGCTACTACACTCAAGGCCCATTGGGCCCAATCCTACTAGGCCCAATTTCAGGATGTTACAAATCTACCCTCCTTAAAGAAATTTCGTTCTCGAAATTTCCAACTAACTAATAGTCACACATCCTAACCTACCACACTACGCTCTTGCTGCGCACTCTAATAATATATAAACATTGCACGCATACGGTTTCTATACCCAAAAATATAACATCCACACAAAATATACCCGACTTAATGGTGATTGAACAATCCCAAACCTTATGCTCATCAGACCCGCATCTTAAACATGTTTCTGACTTCCTCCAACATTCACCCGGATGACGCCTTCTGCAATATTCGCAAACCCGGAAGTTTGGACGTACCTTAACATGCTTCATAGAACGAGACTGCAACCGTAGAAAACTACGATCTCTTTTTGTCTTACAGTCCACGCACCCAAACCGAAGTGTTTCACCGATTTCTTTAACCTCCTTCAATACCTCCCTAACTAGCTGAGTCAGCACATCAGTCCTAATACTTCCACGGCCTCGGCCGCGGCCTCTTCTTCCTCTTCTAGCGCTCATCGTTGATTCTCTAAATTAGAAATTTTATGAACTATTAATTTCTTTCACTGATTAACCACGAAAAATTTTATGAAAAGTAGTTTTAAGAGTGGTTCTTTCGAATTTGAACCTATCTACAGTTTCAGTCTCAAGTTTATCTCCTAATTCTAGAAACCACATACATTCATCGCATAAGGTTGTTTTTTTCATCATTTCTCTACCCGGGGGTATTTCCGTAGTTTTGTCCTACAGGGTATTTTCCAAAATAAAGTATCTTGGTGATTTTCTTTGAATTAGAAATACTTTGGGTACATTTTTTTTCTTTTTTATAAAGCAAGAGTCTTTTGGAAAACAAGTTTTTTTTTTCGAATAGAGATATTTTGATGTTGTTGTTTTGTTCCCCTTTTTTTTTTTATACACAGGGATACCTTGGAAGGTTTTTTTTTTCTTTTGCAAACTGGGTTCTTTTGTAAATCTATTTTCGAGTAAATTTGCAGAACTTAGGTATTTTATAAAATCACGGTTGTTTGGAAATTTTCACAAACCAAGGAAATTTTGAAAATTTTGCCAACCAGAGTGTTTCGGTAATTTCACAAATTTTGGTAGTTTTACAAATCCAGGGTATCTTGGGAAATTTTCACAAATCAGGTGTATTTTGAAAATTTTACAAAACTTGGGGGTATTTTGATTGTGAAATAGGGTGGCTGGTCCCTTTCGGGTTTTAAATTATAGATTTTGGCCGTCAACAAATCCTCATGGCTAAGGTGAACAGTCACTACGCACTAGGTAGGATTCCAGCGAAGAGGAGGTGAGTCACTAGGACTGCTTAAGTACCAAGCTCTCCCTGAATCCAATCCTAGACATGCGTATGCCTGTTGCCACACCCTAACCCTGCGATTTGTTCCCGGGTTTGTTTGGATAGATTAAGTCTTATGAATTTAAAGAGTTGTTTAAACTAAACCTAAAGTTCATCAATGCCTAACATACTAGTCTACGTCCATCAAGCCCATTAAACCCAACATGTATATCACATCAAGAGTTAGAATACTTACCTGCGTGGATCGAGTGCCGGTAGGCTCGAAGCCCATATCTTCTTCAAATTTTTTTCTCAAATTCACATCAACTTTACAAAACATTACTAGACCCATTTCACAGCCCGAGTTTTGAACCGGGCTCTGATACCAAAATTGTAACACCCCAAACCCGGCCCATACGTCATGACTAGATCTGGTATGCTACGGGTTTAATGTTAAAATCTTTACTTGAAATGGTTTTGAAAAACTTAGTCGTTTTTGTTGTTATTCATTAAATAGGTGGCACTTGTAGAAAATCTTCGTAATTTATTTTTCCCAAAATAGGTGTTATTTAAATTATGTTTGAAAATCCCATTTTTATTTCTTCTAACATAAGTCTTTCATCATAAATATAAAAAAAAATTAAACAGTAACAAATATCAACTTATAACTTAAGCTATGGTGGCCTTATTACATCAAATAATTCCAAAACTTAAAACTTAAAATAAAACGGATAGTATTAAAAAAACAAATAACTTGATGGCCCCTCGAGCCAGTCTCGGATCCCATGTCCACGATCTACTACTCATCTGAAAGAGTAGAGGAAAAATGAAAGGGGTGAGTCACCAAGACTCAGTGTATAAATCCCGAAACACAACGACCTGAGGCCCACAAACACATTATGAGCCTTGGCCCATATATAAAGGCAACAATCATAATTACATGGTAAATTATAAGTAATGAATAGCCCAACCCATCCTAGAATTTCATCCTCTACAAACCAACCCGTACCATCCATCACACCTCGGGGATTTCTACAATCAACCCTCCATCCGCTACACACCATAACGACAGCCGTACTGCCTATTCCTATTAATCAGGAATCATTAAACGTCGCATTGCCACCGATCACTATGTGACCTAACATTAGATTTTGTGGTTTAACCACCGATCACCAAGTGACCTATCATGCACTTCCCCTTCATTATCATAATCCCACCCCATGCATACACACATGAAAAATTGAAAACATCATACCATCTTTAAGAAAACAGTCTTTCATATATATATCGATACACATAGAGATTTCTATGATCACGTACCTGGCATCCTTTGCCTAACCCTTTTTAGGGTTTTATTCGACTGTCTATACAGCCTCTTTCCAGCTTTTAGCCTATAACACATATAAGTATAATACAGTTAACTAGTGTGTTAGAGATCTACACACCTGATTACAGTCAAGACGAGACCCTCTATGTCGACACTATCAAAAGCCGATACGACTGCTAACTATCTAAGATTTTGTTCTGACGCCGGTCTACAACCTGGTGGCCAATCCTGAACCGCTGACACCGCTCATTTCTTAAACTTAGGGATTGATTTAACAGATCCAATCCCCTCCTTCGCCTGATCGATATTTGATTCCATTAAAAGACCTTATCATAACATATAGTTAAGATCACAATTACGATAGCGAATCTAACGAGAATCTAAAAAGAACCCTTTACCTTGAAATCCCGAAAAGAGAGATATAAGGTTTAGAGACTAGCGGTTCCGGCTTTTAGATCTAAGCGATTTACTTCAATTCCCGAATGTTGCCCAACATGTAAACACAAGAAACCAACAATCCATTAGCCTTTCGGCTTTGTCTTCTAAAAACTGAAAGAGAAAAAGAATAGATCAGAAGAAATCGGCACCTACTTTTACAGAGAATTCAGCAACTCCTGGAAGATTTTTGCTTTTGAGAAGATCCAAAAAGAGAAGATGATAGGAAGAAATCTATGTAGATTTGGCTTTTTGTGAAGAGTTCGGCAAAAGGGAATAGGAGGTATTCGGCTATGGAGATGAGAAGAAAGTTCAGAGTTTCGGCTTTTGAAGAAATTGGGAAAAGATGTAGAGGAAGAATTGGGTGGTTTCGGCTTTGTAGAAGGAAACAGAAAAAAAATAATAGACTTTCGGCTTTTGCATAGAAGTGAAGATGAGAGAATAGGCTTAGGGATTTCGGCTTTTGCAAAGAATGGGAGAATGGAGAAACCCTAATGTCGAAATTGAAGAAGAGAGTGGGAGAATAAACCCTAATGCCGAAAATTAACATATTTAATTAAAATAATTGGGCTTCATGCAGCTTGAGTTTGGGCCTCCCCAATTGACGCCACTTCCCTGCTCTCTAAGTGGCGCCACTTTGCCACTGGGCCACAAGTCATTTTCCTCCATATTTTATTCTTAAAGCCTACCTACTAACTCCTAGGGTTTTATTCACCTAAAACCAAAATTTCCTCAAAGCCAAAGTTTGATCCCGGGACTTCATAGAAGCCCCCTAACCTTCCAAAATCACTTATCTAATAGGTCCAACTTGCATTTAAGCCGATCTCTTGTTCTCCAAAAGTTTAAACACTACTACGCTCAAGGCCCATTGTACCCAATCCTACTAGGCCCAATTTTAGGATGTTACATTTGATGTAGTATTTTTCGATCAAACGTTCACACATTTAATGGTGGTTAATAAGGGAGGTATGTTTAAAGTTAATGGCTAACGTGCAAAACATTATTAGGGCGATGCAGTTGAGCAGAATAATACTTCGCTCACTCTACTCGAATCATAAGAAAATCTTTGCGATGGGCAGTCACTATCCTTCAAAAGATATGTTTTTATGAGCCGCTGAAAATAAATAAATAAAATGTGCAAAACGATAAGGGATAGGGTCATTTTGGCCTAGGTATTTTCCTTTCGTTTTAATTTTGACAAATTACTTCCTTAGTACAGGTGTTATTTCTGCTTATTGCCTTCGACATTGTGCCGTCTTCCAAAACCCTAACCATCGCCACCATCTCCCAAACAAATCACCACCACCTTTTGCTATTCTACCAAACTCAAACGTAGGCCAACTCTCAAAACCAAACACCTCAATGCTCATCCTTGCGAACTCGATTCCCATCCTTCAACCCAACCCGATCATTGATCATAATTCAATCTCCAACCTTTCGTCGATCTCCACAATCACAATGCCACATTCAATGCCTCTTTAACCCACCGAAATCGTGCATCATTGCAACACTGACCATTTGTTTACCTCACTGCCACATCCTCACGCCACCTGCCTTACACAATCGAGTATCCTGCCTAACACACACCAACTGCTCGCATAAAAGCCTAGTTGCTATCCACTAATTTTTAACTGTATAGTTGTTGGTTGGGCCATGAGAAAATCGACAGAAATCTCAGTATTACTCTCATCTATACTTTACGTGTTAGTGACTGTCAGGTTCACTATGCTGCCGCTCAAATGAAGCACCATGTCTCGCAAAAGAAAGAGCTCAGGTAATCAACCTGATGATTTCTAGGATTGGTTTAATAGTAATGACACAAGGCAAAGGTTTGATTCTTTCTTCAAGAATCAACTGATGCTCCAAGATATAGGGTTCATATTGATGAGCAATGATAGTGTTATAGTACAGCAACTCGGGTAAATTACCAAAAAATACCTTTTTTTTCAAAATTTACAGAAAAGGACATTTTTTCTAGTTATTACCGGAATGGGCCATTTTCCCCGAAAGCGCGTCCACGTCAGTGCGATTTCAGGGGATGCAGTAGGAAAACGCATCCTGAGGGAGCGTTTTCTGCCACATCAGCAAAAATTGCATCCTTGAGGGTGCACTTTGCTGATGTGGCAAAAATGCTCCCTCAGGGACGCGTTTTTCCCACTTCCAGCGGCCATATTTTTTTGACCGTTGGGCCTCTAATGGTAAAAAAAAAAAACTATAAAATCCCCCCTTTCATTTTTTTCACACAAAGGTCCTTACTCAATTTTCTCTCAATTTTCTCTCAAGTTCCTCTGAAATTTCTCTCAAATTCCTCTAAAGCTCCTCTCAAATTTCACAAAAGTCCTTTAATTTTTACAAAAAAACCCTGTTTAAAATTTTTTTGAATTAGTTTTTTTTTCAAATTTAAAAATATTCGATCGTATTAGCAATGGCCAGAGAATTAATTCGTCTCGACAATAAACACATCTCCGTCGATCAAATGACAATGGTAAGTTATAATTTTAATTTTTCAATACTATTTAATATTTTTTAGGTTTATGCAATTTTAATTAGTTTTTATTTTATAATTTTTTAAACAGTTTGTAGATCGGGTGTTGCAATACTATATTCGCAATATGCCTGGTCCGCCATCGCCTTTGATCGAGAATTACCTGCGGGAAGCGGGTTTTTGGCACGTGGCCACAATAGGCCGGGGTGCAAGTTGGACCCAAAGCTAATCAGTGCGTTGATAGAGAGGTGGAGACCCGAGACACACACTTTCCATCTTTCATGCAGAGAGTGTACTATCACTCTGGAAGATGTGCAGTTGCAATTGGGATTGCCAGTGGATGGGTATGTAGTCACCGAGTCAATAACTTCAGGTGATTGGGGAGCCGTATGCTACGAGCTTTTGGGTGCTATTTCGGATAACATTAATGGAGGTCGGATCGAGATGGACTGGTTACGAGACACATTCCCAGAGCCGGATAATGATTCGACTGAATTAGAAAGAATACGGTATGCTTGGGCATACATTCTTGAGATGATTAGAGGCTATCTGATGCCGCGCTTGTCAAGAAACCTCGTACATCTGAGATGGTTGCTGAAACTCGTTGATTTTAGAGCAGCCGGTGAATTAAGTTGGGGGTCTATTCTGCTAGTAAAATTTTATCGGGAGATGTGCGGGGCGACGCGACCGAATAAAGTCAAAATCGAAGGTTACCTATCACTACTGTAATCATGGGCACGGTTTCCCTTTCTATTTTTACGTCCTCGAGTGGACCACCCATATACATTCCCACTCATAACGAGGCAAATTTAATATTAGATTTCACTATTATTACGTAGATTTAAAATATAATTGTATGCTAAAAATGTATTTAATTAAGTGGAACCATTCGGCGAGTTATGTTGGAATACCTACCTCGCTTGAAGATATACGGCTTCTATTAGACCAACGGTCGGAAGCACAAGTAAGTATTAAATAAAATATATTTTTGTAATAAAATAGTCGTTTCGTATTTAGTATTTAGTATTTAGTATTTAGTATTTAGTATTTAGTATTATGTATATAACTAATATTTTTATCATGTTAATATAGTTTCAATGGACACAATACGAGGATTCGTCAATTCGGGCAGTAATTCCGGATGAGTTCTTTCAAAATCCAAACATTTGGCATGTGAAGGTCCCATTGGTCCACTATGCCACCGTGGAGATGCACCAGTCAGATCGGGTTCTGCGTCAATTTGGATTCCGACAACCAATTCCCGTGGCACCTGATGTGCTCGATGATGAGCACAAAGTCGACTTACGATAGTTGCATACGGATTGGCCAAGATTTTGGTCAGCATATATCGAATTGTGGGAAAACCGATATGATTATATACCTACTTGGGAACCGATCATCGTTTCTAAGTTAGCGTGCGTGCCGGAATACATGCCATGGTTTAGGATCCATAGCAAGCCGCATTTATTGTCAGAAGAGGAGAGGCGACGGCAACTTCGTGTACAAAGGGAGCGACTAGGCCCTTTAAATCCAAGGAGAAGTTATGATAGGTTGGGCCCATCAACAACGCCGACACAATCACCGTGCCCATCAATAGCGCCCACGCAGTCATCGAGCCCAACATTTCAGCCGACGACACCCACATCACAGCCTTTTTCGGTTATGCCAGGTGCGTATCCTAGCCCTTATATGTACCCTAACCCTTATATGTTTCCTTTTCCCAATCCTATGACAGGTTGGAATGCATGGCCTGGTTCGAGTCCGTTCTCGACTACTCTGAGTGGACCACCGATCTATAGGCCACCGTCGCATGAGGGACCGCACGAGGCGCCATCGGGGAGCTCTTCTTTTTACCAATCTTCGATGCCTTATGGGATTCAAACACCTCCGCCATGGGTGATGCAAACACCTCCGCAGTCATTATTTTATCAAGGTGGGTCATCCTCCCAACACCCACCACCAGACCCCCTGTCGAAAGAACCAGAATCCCCGCCGAAGTAGCCACAACCCCCGCCAGAAGCTGTAACAACGAGGAATCTAGTGCGTAACCGTCGACCACCCCCATGTGGCACTGATTCCGACCGACACCAACACTGATTTTTTTAATATATTTGTATAAACTTTTTTATATTTTTTCATTTAATAAAATAAAAAGTTATTTTTAATATTTTAATTGTAATTTAATTTTTATATTTTAATAAAATAACAGTTTTTTTATATATTAATTGTAATTTATTCTGTATATTTTTAATAAAATTAATTTCTTTTGAATAAGGCAAAAATATTGCTAATATTTTTGTATTTTTAATATATTTTTACAAAATTTTTATATTGTTACATTTAATAAAATAAAAGTTGTTTTTTATTTTTTTATTGTAATTTAATTTTTATATTTTTAATAAAATAAAAGTTGTTTTTTATTTTTTTATTGTAATTTATTTTTTATTTTTTTATAAAATAAAAGTTATTTTTAATTTCCTAATTGTAATTGTAATTTTTTAATTTTTAATAAAATAAAAGTTGTTTTTAATATCCTAATTGTGATTTATTTTTTTATTTTTAATAAAATAAAAGTTGTTTTTAATATCCTAATTGTAATTTAATTTTTTTATTTTTAATAAAATCAATTTTTTTAATAAGGCAATATGTTTAAAATTTTTATATTTTTAATATATTTCTACAAACTTTTTTATATTGTTACATTTAATAAAATAAAAGTTTATTTTAATTTTTTAATTGTAATTTACTTTTTATATTTTTAATAAAATAAAAGTTATTTTTAATATCCTAATTGTATTTATTTATGTAAGGACTAAATCGGAAATGTGAGAAAAGTTTTGTGGCTCAATAGTAAATATTCAAAATTTGAGGGGTTAAAATATATATATGCAAAACCTTGAAGGGCCAATGGTGTAAATATTTTAAGGGTGGAAGGATCTAGAAACTAAGAAGAAATGGATGAATATGACTAAGTTGAATAAGTGAAAAAGTATGAGGGGTTAATTTGTAATTTTATCAAGATGGGTGTTGATCCAATGTAAGAATTTTGAAGGATCGTAAGGGGTAAAATAATCATTTAGCAAGAAAGTTAATTTTGCAGAATAATGATGATGGTGATATTTTAGATTAATTGAATAACCTTTTTTTTTGTTTTGCAACTTAGTCCTTCTACAAAAGTTCACCATTTTCATCAAGAAATTAAAAGAATTTTCATAGCCACCAAGAGACAAAAATGATAAGGAGACTATCAACTATTCCGATTTGGACATGAGCGAGATGTATGGCCTGGGTTCCTACACCATCCGCATAACTTCCGTTGGTTGGCTATTTCTCGGATATCCATATTGTTACGTATTCTAGTCAAGCAAGGTTGACCCTTTGGTTTGCGACGCAGTTCTCTATCCGGTAACAGCTTAAACGGAGCAAGTGATACAGACGACCACTTACGTTCATCTAGGACTGGTGGGAATATGTGTCTCCACACGTTGTACATGTATTCTATTTTGTACACTTCGTCGACATAGCTCATGGGATCTAGACGGAGATTCTGACAAGCTGCAATTACATGTCCGCATGGATAACGAAGTGCGTCAAATATCCCACAATCGCAGGTCCTATTTCTCAAGTGTACACGATATTGCCCGCCAACAATACCTTGGTTCAGTCTGTCAAACTCCGTCACACAAAACCATAGGTTGTCGCGATCGTGACATACTGTGTGCATGGTGTTGGCCCGTGCCTTCGCCTTGTTAATTTCTCCCAATACCTTCACGCACCATACATTGCCTCCCTGCATTTAGCCTTTATAACTCGCTACTCGCTTTGAAAATAGTGCGGCTAAACGAAAATATGTCTCTCGCACAACTGATGTTATCGGCAAATGATGCATTCCTTTTAGAATAGAATTTATGCATTCAGCCTGGTTGTAGGTCATATGACCATATCATAGGCCACCGTCATATGCTTGTGTCCACTATTCGAAAGGTATGTTGCATAGGTAGTTTGTGCCTTATTCGTTAACTGAGCGCAAAATCGCCAACATCTCATGAAAACGGTCCTTATTGATCTCGTACCTTGCCAATATAAGTTGATAGCGAATATTACATACCACTCTTCAATTAAGAATAAATTGAATATTACAAATGAAATTATATTAATAGATATTACATACCCATGTTGGTCACTTGTCGTCGTTCACTTGTAGATCGATGTTGCTCGGGCTAGTTGGACGCAACATGCCTTAGGCAATATCGATGGTGTGTGCGATGCCATAGGCTTCCCTGTCACTCTGCTACGGTTAGTATTCTAGGGCCCGATCCAATATAACGCATATATTAGGTTGGGGGTAGACATGCCTCCTTAATCTAGATAAAAAGAAATCCCAATCATCAGCTGACTCCCCCGGTATTATTGCAAACGCAATTGGAAGGATTCTCCCACTGCCATCCTGTGCCACAGCTAGCAATAGTTGATGCATATATCTACCATACATAAAGGTACCGTCAATTTGTACCAATGGCATGCAGTATAGAAATGATTCTCGGTATTGCTTAAATGTCTAGAACAGACGCTTGAACACTTGGCATCCACGAAACAATCTATTGTTGTAGTATGCAGGTACCGTGTAACACCTCAAACCCGGTCAATGCGCTATGACCGAATCCGGCATGCCACAGAGGAAAATGTTTTGAAGAAAAACGAGCTAACAAATAAATTTTAATGAAAAACTACTTTTTTTCTCTAGGTTTGAAGAAATCAGATGTAATAAGTTAAAAATTGATAATTTACTTTGAAATTCCATAAAAAAAACTTTAAAGCTTAGTTGTCAATCCATAGGTTAGAAACCATTTATGCCATTTTAAGAAAAATCTAAATTATTACTTTGAAAACCGTTTGCATTTTAGTGTAGAAACTTTAATTTGGAAATCATTTAAGAAGTCGAAAACACTTAAGTTGAAATTTTTACTATCAAACAATTTATATTACCTGATGGTAAGATTTTGAAAATCGTTGCGTTTTTATAGTTTAGAAAAGTTTGGGCTCAATTATTAAATCATCCATAATATTTATTTAGCCATGTTTAAAACAAATCCCAAGCATATAAATAATCCAAAACATAATTAAAGAGGCCTTATTACAAATCCAAATAAAAAAGAAAACCAAATTAAATAAAATACCCAAATCGAAGTTCATGTAAAACCGAATTTTATTTGCATGGCCTCCTCGAGTTTATCCGGCTCCTCATCCGCGATTTTACGAATCACCTGAAAAGATAAGGGAGAAGGTGAGTCACCAAGACTCAGTGCATAAATCCTTCCCCCGGTTGATGCAACATACTTACACAATTTATAACCAAGCAATATATATAATGCACCCAACCTAGCCATCCATAACTCCTTTTCTACCCCGAGTGGTACCAAACCACTGGTGGTGCCAAACCACTGGTGACCCAAAGTCACGATATCCAATAATGTGATGCCAAATCACTGGTGACCCAAAGTCACGAATAATCAAGTTGTGGGGCCAACCCACGTGTGATACCAAATCACTGGTGACGATCCCAATACATCAAAAGTGGGGCCAACCCACGGTGGTGCTAAGCCACTGGGACGAGTCGCTATGAGGTGCCAAACCTCTGGTGTCCCAAAGACACGAAATATCAACGATCCAAGTGTGGGGCCAACCCACGTGTGATACCAAATCACTAGCGACGATCCCGTAATATCAACTGTGGGGCCAACCCACTGTGGTGTTAAACCACTGGAACAAGTCGCTATGAGGTGCCAAACCTCTGGTGACCCAAAGTCACAAAATATATTGTGGTACCAAACCACTGGAGGTGCCAAACCTCTGGTGTCCCAAAGACACGGATATCAAATCCTTCCCCTTCCTCTCATATCACCCATAACCATGCAATTATTATGCAAATCATGCCATCATGCTCTAATATGAACATATAACAAATATATCGTAGATCATGATATTAAACAACATATATCAACATCATATCGAAACGGACTTACCCAAATCCTTGCTCATAACCATCAAAGTATCATATCAAGATCTCACAGTTTTCGGCTTTATTAACATGATTAGTATATTTATGAATATATATATATATATATATTACCAAGTTATAAAGTGTGTAAGGTATACACACCTGATAATAGTGATAACTAAACTTTCCCGCTCGTCGATACCCTCGGAATCTCGAACAACAACTATATGTGATTTCTCTCCGATTGATGGTTCATAACCCGATGAAGAACCACGAACAAACAATGGCTCGGGGGTACGTACAACTTCAAATAATAGATTTTCACCGGCAGAAGGTCCACGTCCCGGCGGAAAGTCTCGGACTCCCGACACAGCCCTTCGTTTGAAATTTGAGGGTATAGCAGAACCACCCCTCTTCCAAACACTATTTACCGCTCTTTTCGAACCCATTCTTGATTGCCCCAAAATCTAACATTCACGGAAAAAATAATAATAATAGTCGAGCGATAGAGTCCCCTAAAACGTAATCAATTAGTAGTCCATCTAAAACGATATATAACAAGTAATATAAAAACCTTACCACTTGACTTACCAACTTCGATTGCTAGAGAAATAGGATTAAATCGATTGCTTCCGTGATCCCGAAAGGCCTAAAAGAAATAGGTTCCTATGGTTAAAACTTACTAACAAATGCCCAAAATTTGGCTTTTGTCTACAAGAGAGACAACATAGAAAAGAGAGAAAGAAGAAAGGAGATTCGGCCAAGACACATACCTATCTTCCAAAACCGATCATAGATGAACCCAAAGATTATCTATTCTTGATGATATTCGGCCAAGACAAATCAAAAGGAAATGGGAAGTTTCGGCTATGGTTTTGAAAGAAGAAGGCAATTGATTTGTGGCTAAAAAGAAATGAAGTACATGAGTAGCAAAGAAAATAAAAATAAGAGAGGGAGGATTCGGCTTTAGCAACAATGGAAGAAAAGAAAAGAGAATTTGGGGAAGAAAGAGGTTCGGCCAAAAGAAAGTAAAAGAAGGTTTGTAAGTGTTAACAAATATGAGAAGAAAAGAAAAGAAAGATGAGAACAAAAGAGGTTCTTTTCGTTTACAAAGAATGAAAAGATGAGAGGGAGGTTCCAAATGAGTTTCGGCCAAATGCCTAAGAGGAAAAATCAACAACACCTAAGGACATTCGGCTATGGTTCACTTTGGTGCACTAGAGAAAAGAATTGGTAAGGTTCAAAGGGATTTTTGATATGGCTCAAAACAAAGAATGAGAGCATTCCTAACTAGCTACCAACAAAACCAAAATTCGGCCACTCCCCCCTAAGCCCCAAAACCGTCCAAATACATGGACTTCAAAGTCAAACCAATCCACACAAAACTTTCCATAACCAAATACCTTATATCATGCCTTATGTTCTCACATCAACCTTTAATCAAATGATTTCTTTCCCAAGCATCAAACTTACCTAAACTATTGTTCAACTTGCCATAAAAATTGAAAGTCCAACCTACCATAATTAGAGCTTGGCCGACACTTAATGTAAAGGTGCATAAAATAAAGTCTTCCAAAAGCAATCCATGCTACTCGAACCTCTTCCCTCAAGCAACCCTTCATGCATCATAACCACCTTGCCACTAACTCCTCATGTGCTAGAATTTAACACTTAATTTAACTTAAGTGTCAGGTTCACCTAATTCACTTCACTAAATTCTTCAAACTAAAAGCTATTCTAACTTCGCAAATAAATCCAAACCTTCACAAGACTATGCTAATCACACAAACAATCCTACCCGAGCTAACACAAGTAACAAAATGATACTCAAATTTTTCCTAAAACCCAATTAAACCCGAGAATTCATAAAAACCTCGTAACCTTCCAAATCCACTTAACTAATAAATCCAATTTGCAAAAACACCATTCTCTTATTCCTGAGGATTTTAAACACTCCTAAGCACAAGCCCAATCCTACTAGGCCCAATTTCGGGATGTTACATACCGTTTCAAGGTATGTTATGCTGCCTAGGACATATCTCTTCAGCACCTGACACCACCGCCACACTTTATTATATGAAGGGTCCCACCGACCATGCAACTTTTACAACGCCTTCTGCTTAGCTATCCAAGTCTTGCAGTAAGAGGGCGTGTACCCCAATTGGCTATGAATATTGGCAATTAATACTGGCACTAAAGTCTTGGGATCCGCCTTCATCATCTGTATTATTAAGCTAGCCAACATAACTAAATCTATCTTGGGATGATCTTGTGAAACACCTGTCGATGAAGTACGTTAAATAATGCAAAATTATGTAATATCAGTATTATTCAAAAACCCTAAACACCTAGTGATACTGTACCGGTAAGACATGTATGTGGATCTTTGTACTTTTTAATCTCCCACAAGCCTGTCCTTTTTCTCAACGAGGCCATGATTTTCCATGAACATGTACCATTTTGCACTACACACTTGGCCTCGTACTTATCAAGTTTGGATTTAACAATGTTGTAGTTAACCCCGTTCTTGATGCTCTATTGTTTCAATGCACCAAGAAAACTATCCTTGTTGGAAAACTCTTTACCAGCTTCTAATTCACCCGAATCCAACGATGAACTTGTACGATCATGCCTTCTGTGTGGTAGTTCAGGAAACTCCAACGCATCATCTTGATATAGATCGACATTATGCATGTGAGCTGGAGGCGAGTACGCCCTGAATCGCAGATCTTCTTCTTCTTCATTTGAACCCCCTTCAACATCTTTAGGTATGGCTTGAACAGGCTTCGATTCAAAAAATAATGCACTTCTGCACCATCGGGGCCGAGCTCTCGAGGTGGATCCACATCAGACTCATCATCCGACCCACCATCATCTGTAATGAACGAGGTCCCCTCGTCGGTGGATGTCGTGGGCAGTACATTATCCCTCCTGAAACAACTTTTGTAATGTCCCAAATCGTATGTGGACTGCCAACCACTAGAAGTTGATGACGTTCCCTAATACGTATTTCTAGCATCGGACGTTGACCCACCGATATGCATGTCCTATCCACCAACCGAGTGTCGTGCAGGGGTTGTGTTTTTCATACTACCACCAAACACGGGCGCTTCCGTATTCTGCCTCCTACTAACAGAGTGTCGACTTGGGGTCGTGTATTCCCCTCGAACAGCAGTAGATGTGGAAGTCGAAGGAATATGACTTGGCGATGAAAATTGTACATATACCTCAAGATAGGGCGATCCACTAGCAAGATGAGTCTCCACCATTGCCTCCAAGCTCCAAGGACCTTTGATGTCGAATGAGTCATATCTCACGGGATCAACCGAAGCATAAAATCTATACTTAATAGACTGAACATTCATTGGCATTGTTTCGAAGATTTTACGCCTAATTCTTTTGCGAAGTTCTGTCAAATCTATGTTCTGGTTAAAAACCAGTCGTGCTGTGTTCTTCGATAAAAAAACAACACCATTTTCGATGTCACGAACCTCACCATCATAGTAAATAACAGCACTAATGCGTTCACTCATCTTCAGTTTCTATTATACTTTTGCCTCAATTTCTATTATGCAACCTGAGAATAAAGTTTGGCTCATTTATAGTCTAACGACAAATAGGAACTACTGAAGCAAAAGAGCGTCCATGTGGGAGCTTTTTTCAGTACTCTTGCTGACAGTGCATCCTGCTTAAAGCATTTTGGTCACTATTTGTTCAGAAACGTCTTCTCAAAATTATCTTTTCAGGAACTACTGTAGCAAAAGAGCGTCCATATGGGAGCTTTTTTCAGTGCTCTTACTGACAGTGCATCCTGTTTGAATTGTTTTGGTCACTATTTGTTCAGAAACGTCTTCTCAAAATTATCTTTTCAAGAACTATTGTAGCAAAAGAGCGTCGAAGTGGGAGCTTTTTTCAGTACTCTTGCTGACAGTGCATCCTGCTTAAAGCGTTTTGGTCACTATTTGTTCAAAAACGTCTTCTCAAAATTATCATTTTAGGAACCACTGTAGCAAAAGAGCGTCCATGTGGGAGCTTTTTTCAGTACTCTTGCAGGCAGTGCATCCTGCTTGAAGCGTTTTGGTCACTATTTGTTCGGAATCATCTTCTTAAAATTATTTTACTAGATACTACTATAAAAAAACAAATAATTTTTATATTGCTGATATATTTTTTCTAAAACCCTAAACCTAAAATTATTTTAATTAATTAACCCTAAACTCTAGTTCATTAATTTTCCCTTAAAACCCCTAAACCCTAAGACCCTAAAACCCATAAAAATCCTAAACCCTAGCCCTAAAACCCTAAAAACCCTAACCCTTAAAACAGCTGAAAACCCTAACGGAGGAAGCGGGCAAAACGTGTCCCTGATGGAGCATTTTTGCCACAGCAGCAAAGCGAGCCCTTAAAGATGCAATTTTTGCTGATGTGGCGGAAAACGCTCCCTCAGGGACGTATTTCCCTCTTGTATCCCCTGAAATCGCTCTGACGTGGAAATGCTTTCGGGGAAAATGGCCCATTCTGGTAAATAATTGGAAAAAATGTCCTTTTTCGTAAATTTTGAAAAAAAGGGCATTATTTGGTAATTTACCCTAGCCACTCATTCGAAAAATAGTATACGAGCTAAGTTGGAAGCTATTATGTGATGTCAGATCACCTCCGGAAGTTGACATAGTTTAGGAATTTTATGAAAACCTGATTCCGTCCACTACATAGAGATCCGCATTCAAGAAAAGAAGGTATCTCTAAATCCGATAGTTATTAATGATTTATTTGAATTGCCTAACATTGACGATAATTATTATTCTGCCATGCTGAAAAATGTCGATTGGGAGTTGCTTAGAGAGGTACTAAGGGAAATCACAGTTCCTGGAATCGAATGGATAATTTCAAAGTAAGGTAATCGTTCTTGCCGAAGGGAATTTTTGACCCCAATAGCGAAGGTATGGTTCTATTTTATTTGATCGGGTTTTATGCCCGTAACTCATGGTTCTACAATTTCTATGGAACATACGCTCCTCTTGTATGCCATTGTCACTGAAAGGTCTATTAATGTGGGGAGAATAATCCTTAAGGAGATTCGAGAATGTGTAGTAAAACGAACAGGGTGTGTGGTACTTCCCATCACTTATCACGTTGTTATGTCGGCAAGCCTGAGTACTGATGCAAGAAAATAAGGAAGAATGCTATAGAAAAAGTACAATTATTGTACGTGATATTGCTAGAGTAATGGGTGGTGTTACTCGACAGAAGCAAACAGAACCAATTGATGATCCAGACATGACAAAACTGATTTATGATCCTATCATAGGAAACCAATTGATTACCCCACCATAGTAGAACCGACTAACCCGACTACTATCCTGGTTTGGCCAAAGAGTTCCTATGTCCAGCACCATTGTAAAGTCAGATCAATAAGCCATCATGAACATGTTACAACACATGCATCAACAGCAGCAAGCTTACTGGAGATATGTGACGACTCAATGAGAGGCGCATTTAAGAAAATCTCACATGACTCTTTTGATTTCTTGCCTGAATTTCTAGAGTTTATTTTCAAGCCTTGGACTCCGACTCAAAAAATCAGGCAAGAAGATTATACTACCCCAAACAGAGGAGCTGGGCAGAAAAATAGTCATGTCAATGTGGAAATAGTGTTAGACAACGATAATTACACTAATATCTAAGAGAGTTTTTTCTTTTATTTCTTTATAGACTTTTATGTTTTTAGATACTACTGACTGTAATTACATTTTATATTTTTCCTTTTCAAGTACAATAAAAGGCTGCAATTATAAATTTGAACTAATAAAAGTTTTTTTTTTTTTGCCACTTATGATTTTGAGTTTTTTTATATGCTTTTATAATGAGGACATTGCTTCTCTTTAGTGAGAGGGACTATGTTGTAATCTGAATGGTGTTATGATGAATTCCTTTTGTTGATAATTGATTCTTCCATGGAGGTATGTTAAAGTGAACGGTTGCCCAATGTTTAATTTTTGCACAATAATGTTAGTTCTAGTGTATGCATAGATCCTTATTATTTCAAGTATTTTCATGTTAACTGAGTTATGATGTGAATGCAAATCTTAGTGATTATGTATAATGTCAACCATGAAAATTTTAAATTCCTTAGAAAAAACTAAGCATGCATGAAGTTTTAAGTTTTTAAAATTGACTTAGTAATTTCCTTGAAGTGAAATCCAAGAAGGCATAACAAATTAAAAAATGATTTAGGCAATTTTTGTTTGAGTAATTTGAGCGAGTCAACCTTATTAAATGTTTATCCCTTGAAAACCTAATTTGAGTTGTATGGACTATTCTTTTTAAAACCTTGCATTAATAAGTCATCCCTTGTTTAAATACTTGTCTTTATTGTTTTCTACCAGACCTTAGACTCAGTTTGTTTTGGGCATTTTTGTGTTTGAGTTAGGGGGAGTTAGAGAGGGGTATTGGGTGCTCATTACAAATGCTCAATGTTGGTTTATATGTAGTTGTATGCTCAAAAAGGTACCCTATATTATGCTAGAAAAAAATGACTCAATAGTTGTGAAAAGGGCTACAAGTAAGCATATTCTTCCAAATTGAGAGAAAGGGAAGTATTAGGTATTTTAGGCGATGATTGCATTTCGGAGGCCCGAGGTAAGCTGAGTTTAAGGTTATTTAGCCTAAAAATATCCATTTATTTCCATACCTTGAATCAAGCCACGTTAAAACCTTGTTAAAGACCTACTGATTTAGATTATTATCCCTACTACATTAGTGAAGATGAATTATTGAGTTCAACATATAAAGACATAATTTAAACATTAGAATTGTTGCTTAGCTTAATCAAGGGAAACAAAAATTAATTGGGAATAACTAAGTGCACATTTATGAGGAGAAGGCATTCAGTTCATAATTTTGTTAGCACTTTAATACTTAAGAGAAATTGGATGATATATGCACCTGAGTTACATATTTGCAAAATTAATTTCAGCATAATTTTTCCGATACATGACCAAAAATGGAGAACTAATTATGCTTAATGTGTTGAATTTATGTGTTTTGGCCTTTATCAAGTGTCATCACTCGAGACGAGCAATGAATTAATTTTGGGGGTGTGGTAACTCTAAATTATAGATTTATTTTAATACCTTTTAGCTTACAGTTTCATCAAGGGTGATTGATAATAATTTATGTTGTATTTATTCTAAATTTCGTTAATTGTAAATTGTTGTTGGACTGATGCAATTTGGTTTATCTATGTTCTAGAACATGAAGTTTTCATCCGTGAAGGTGACTGGTGAAATTAGAGGAAAGAAAGAATGAAAACTCACATGCTGATGCTCAATGTCGTAGCATTATTACAGCCTTGGACCGACAGGGTTAAGCCTAGAAATGCACATCTTTGGATGCCCCATTTCAACTTTATTGGACATCATAAATCCTCTTGAGCCAATGTTAGAGTGGATTAATAAGCTTGAACAGCCCAAAAGAGCCCAAACCATCCATTAATGGAGGAAGAAGCCCAAATCGTCCACCTACATGCCCAAAACCGTCCAAAGGACCTATTCTTCAACAGCATGGAGTGAATCAAGGAACCACTTACCAACCTTGAGAGTCCATTGTGAAAAGGGATTCAATAGGGATTAAACTTGTATAAATAGGGGGCAAATGCCTGAAGGAAAATGGACCACACAACACAAGAAAGTGAGCAAGCAATACATAGAGTTGAGAGTAGAGAAGTTAGCAAAACTTGAGAGCATTAGTGCTCAAAGTGACGGAAAGGGGAAGAGACGAGAAAGAGAGTTGTGAGTAGTGCCACGGAAAACCACCGATATCAACTTTTCAGTTTTGCTTCCTTTGTCTATTACTTTGTTTTGTGTTGATAAACATGATTGCATCTTATTTCCTTGTTTTCAAATTAATTATTATAGTTAATTTTGTTGATGCAAGAATAATTATGATTCCTTAGCTTTAGTCATTAATGATTTACTCAAGATGTTCTATGCATTTGGTAGTTTACTCGTTCAAGTATTATCATGATCACGCTTGTTAATGCAACAATAACATAGTTAAGTCTATGAATTAATTTATTGATCTAAAAAGATGATAATTAATGGACACATTATTTGAATGGTTCATGTTTGATTTCTTAATAATCAAATTAGTAATAATATTGAGAAATGTTGTTACCTTGCATAACCTCTAGGTATGATGCTTAAATATATAACCTTGAAGTTAATTAGACATGTGTAAAAGAAAAGAAAAGGTTAAGCATTCTCGATCAGCCTACAGCTTGTAGATTTCGGATTAGTAACCACCAATTTTCTACGGGATCATTGTAACAATCTTTAGTATTGTTTTTAATAATTCTAAGTTAAGGGAATGCGATTATTCTAGCCCTTCATGTCATTGTGATAAAAACTTGTGTTAGTGTTTAATGCTTACATTTTGTTTTAACATTTAATTTTCTTTGCATACT